>JASPKZ010007320.1:0-610000 GCA_030220185.1 Diploptera punctata | reverse complement strand
GGTTTCCTAAAATTGAAATTGATCCTCTAATGGCAGCGATGGCAATTTTAGAAAGATACACCCTGTCCAAATGTAAGGAATTCCAAAATTTGGCTAAAAATCCTGGTATAGTACCTGTTGCCTGCATTTTAAATGAAATGAACTTGGTTTCAAACAATAAATTCGTACTTGCCGCCATTTTATACCTGATTGGTGTCACGGCCTGCTGTAGTCTCAACTAAATTATTTTCGGTATTTAACATATATACATTGGCCAGACTGCTAACGTCAGTGAGTTGTTTATAATGAAAGCAAATATTTCCAACCAAGATATTACTTTACTATTATTTATTATTTTGAAAACACCAAATGATGTACAACACACGTTTGTGAAGTGTTTTTACAGAATTGCGGAAATTAGAAACTGGGCTATAGGGAGGTTTTTAATCATTTCCTCACTTCTGTAAAAAGCATTTCCCAACTTCGCATTATAATATACTATTTCATTATAGTTTGTATATAATACGTTAATTTTATTGCGCTCATACACAACTTGTGTTTAATTTACATTTTGTAATTCTCTCTCTTTTTACCTTAATTTATACTCTCCCAATGATTTTTTTTTTCGCGGCACCAGAGAGAAACTTTTGTCTAGGGTACTGGCTTGTAAGATCTATGAAAAATGTGAGTGAGAGAACAAACAGACTGCGGTTTAATGATGATGATGATGACAATGATAATAATGATAATAATGATAATAATAATAATAATAATAATAATTCAGTGGCGCGACAGGCCTACGAGACCCTTAGCCTACCAGCCGGCTACTGGCCTCACATCCACATGTTTCAATCACAGAGATAGATGGTCATCTAGCCAGTGTAGGGGTGACATGTGGTCAGCATGTCGAGTCCCCCAGCCGTTATAGCTAGTTTTCTCAACCTGGAACCGCTACTTATTGCAGCTACCCAAATGTCTCATGATGCTGGGTGGGCATCGGTCCCATTTTGGCCGAAATACCATGAGAAATTTTCTTCCTCCATGGAGACTCGAACCAGCGCAAGTCCCGTAGCTCTGCGCCAAGGCTTCCTGCCTTAACCACTCGGCTACGGTGCTGGATTAGACTTCGGTTTTAAGTAGCCCAAAATGAATAGATAAATGTACAAATTGTGTGTTTGTTTATATTTATGGGGAAAAAGTTAGGGGAATTTGGAAGAATCTGGCTATGTCCATTGAAATTCAAAGGTTGCTATATTGTTAGAGAGTATTTTGGAGATTCTACGCCACCATGCCGCCTACATAAATTCAATAAAAAACTGAAAAGAAAACACAATTTATTATGATTGCAGTATGTGAACAATTACCTGAAAACAATATATATGTTTATTTTTTCCAAAACAAATGTGATAAATTCCTTAAGATAAAGTGAGAAGTTAAGCTCAAAGTAACCAAAAATCGACACATTTTCAATGTAAAATATGTATTAGTCATTGCTCAGACAGTGTAGCCACTAATAAAAAAAACCGGTGAACAAAGAAGTAAATGCTAAACTAATCTGGTGTACTAACTCGACCATTTTCTCACACTAACTTGCTCATCTAATACTAACTTGCCGATTTTCTCATTCTAATTTGCCCACTAATCTAGGTTTACTCCTGGAATAGAATCTCCATACACGTGAGTCAATATGTTGCCAATTGGCTCTAGCGGGAATGTGTGTTATCACATTGGCCAACATGATGCTAATAGTCACTTGTCCGAACGGATATTCACCGGTGGCACGGTGGCATAGAAGAGCCAGTATTTTAATAAACAATAATTTTGACATTATTTCATATATATATCTCTCCATAGTAATTCTGCCCTAGGGTAGGTCTTTTACCGCAATCATATCGTTTTCATGCTATGCTATTACTAGCGAATTATAGGTGTGGTAGCTTCCCGTTGCTTTCCACACCGGTGAAGGATGATGATAAGAATGATGATCATGGCCGGATGATTTTCGGAAACCGTTGGGCCCTAAGCTTCCTGACATTTGTCTTACAGATGAGAAAAAAAAACCGAAAACACTTCAACCAGGAGCCTGTCCCGACTGGTAAGCGAACCCGGGCCAGTTGTGCGACCCCGAGACTACAGCGGTGGAATATATATATATATATATATTATACATATGACATGAAAAGAAAAATGAATGCCTCAGTCGGGATTTGAACCCGAGATTTCTAACTCTATAAGTTAGGGCTTTAATCATTTGAACCACTCACGATTCCAACATGAACATTTATTTTTCTTGTATACATATACATATATAAACTATATTAAATATATACACATATAATTCTCAATTCACGAGAGGCAGCGAGATATCGGCCAAACTGCCATCTATTGGCTACTATAACAAGTAGCATTCAAAAGAGAATTTTTACTTTATAGCAGTAGCGGTTGTATAATTAGATGTTATAACTAATATATACAGTAAATAGATAAAACCATTTTCCCTGTATATTTTCAATACGGGGATATTACGGTCATACCTCCACTCTCTTGGGCAGGAACATATTTTACGAAGTTTTATGTTTTTATTATAATTTTCATGTCCTCTCATAACTCTTCATATTTTACTCCTTAATATTCAGAATCTCCTCATTTTTAAACACCAAATCTAATATTTGACAAAACATTTCTAATAACCTCTTGACTACCGGTCATTCATGACCTTCCTTTATATTTCAAATTACATTGAGATTTTTCAGACGGTGTATACGATCAATATAGGGACATCCACCTACACAGGACAAATAGAGGGCAATAAAATGAAGAAAAATATTCATTTCAAACCAGAAAACTTAGATGTAAAAGGTAAACAGAGTGTATACCCTTATGCTGAACGAATATTTAAATTTCAAATAACATATTTTATAGCAGAGAATGTCAGTTAATTATCGGCAAATATTGGTAGAACACCAGTATATTACACATTTAGTTAAGAGTGATATTCAGAACTTGTAATATATTTCATGAAAGGATATTATAATAAAATAATAGTAGTGTAAGGAATTAATTAAACTAAAAGTAAAATACATATAATGTTATTTACAAATATGGGTCGCACGGACAGCAACCATACGTGCTGTTGACAGTCCGCACCAATAAAATAAAGTCTAGTAATAATATAAAGTAGATAGAACTAAACAAAAAATAAAATAAAAACAACGCAATAGATATCAATACAATTAAATTATACATTAATTAGGTTACGTAAAATTATTAAGTATTAATTATATTACACATTGCTTACATATTTATTCACGAATGAATTAAAATAATATAATTAATTATATACTATTCCAATAATATTTTATTAAATTTGCCTTTGGAGAGAAATTGATGTCACCACATCTGTTGTTACAGGATTGTAAATCAAACTCATAAATGGTATGGCCATGTACAGAGAATGGAATATGAAATATGCCCAAAAAATATATACCAATGGTCACCCCCTGAAAGAAGTAAACGTGGCAGACCAAGATGGAAATGGAAAACTTATGTCAGAACTATAATGGATGACAGGAATTTGGAAGAATGAGATTGTAATTGTAGAAATAAATGGAAACTGAAGACGGCAAACCTATAAGTGGGAGAAGCCGAAGAAGAAGAAGAAATTCGCCTTATTAGGTCATCAGGAAATAAATGTTTGACTGTAGCCCTAATTGAAAAACAACAATTTTAACTGATCAGTATAGGTTAAGTTAAATAATATTGGTTCACTTTTGCAAGAATGTAAATATATGAAAGAATTACACATAATGTTATAATGAATGTTATGTATTACTGTCTTAAATCTTCAATATTATTTTTACACATCGTTTGGATTATTTTGATTTTGTAAACTATCTGAAAATGTAGTACGTAAATGATTTTAACATATAATGATATTACAACATTTTAAAATATTAATTCCTTACCTTAAGACATTTTTCATGTTCATGACATTCTACTTACCCGATTTGCTTCATTATTTAACAATACAAATATCTTAATTTAAATATATTCAGCTAATTCAGACATTTGGCATTTAAAAATGGAAAGACAATATGTTACAAAATTCAATATACAATATTACGACTATTTCTAATTATGTAACGATGCAAAACAATTCCTTTACGTCATCACTAGAGTAACATTTTAAATATATGTATGGTGGTAAATGATTATGCGACAGGAAAGTCAAAATAAAAAAAATGGAGCAAAATATCCCTTCAAGTAAACGTGCTACATGTGCCCATTATAATTGTAGTGTTATTTTAACACCTGTAGGATAATACAGACCTTTCCTGTGTTAAATTAATACAATTAAAATATTTCAGAAAAATAGTAGTACAAGTAGTAGTGCAAATAATAATCCTCAAGTAAAATCTAAAAAAAAACTACTTTTGTCAATTAATTTATTTATCTTCTACTCAACGATGACACTACAAGTGGCGATTTATGGAAGTGAGGCCTGGGTCCTGAAGGAAAAAGAAAAAAAGTAAAACTCAGGCAACGAAAATGAGATTCCTACGGGCTGTAAAAGGTTATACGAGAGAAAAACATATTAAAAATGAGAATATTAGAGAGGAACTAAAAGTACAACCACTTCTTTAACAAATAGAAGAACAGAGAACAATTGGATAGAACATCTGCAAAGAATGACATAGAATAAGATATCAAAGATGGCACTTATATATAATCCTAGAGGACGAATATCGGTGGGAAGACCAAGAAAACGCTGGGCTGAACAGATGTGAGATCGGAAGAAGTAGATCCATTAAGGCTGATGATGATGATATTCTATACTATTTATTACTGTATCTCTTTTGTAAGAAACCGTAGTAAAAAATATGTCTGAAATTGAGAAGATTCGCCGGGAACATGCATTACTCATGATAAAAGGGAAAATACACATTTACACTTATGAAGCAGTAATTGTAATAAATATGACTATTTTACTGGCAATTGAATAATCACGAAACTACATATTAAATTCCCAAGAACTGTGATGTCCTCACACTGTTTTGGATGCCATAAAAAAAGTAATGACTGATTCCTGAAAAAATCATTCCAAAAATAGCATTATTAACTTAATTGATCAGCCTCATGTGCTAGTGGTCAGCGTTTCTAACTACTGTTCATGAGGTCCCGGGTTCGATTCCCGATAAAGCCATAGGATTTTTTTCTTAAAGGGAATCATTCCTGTGGTTGCCCATGGTCTAGAATTTATATTAAGTTTAGGTTAAGAACTCTTCTGGCGCTTCATTATTATTTATCACGCATCATATCATCGGGTAAGTTAACTCCGACTTTTTTGCGCCCCAACTTCAGAAGTGCGTTATAATTAAGCCAATGCCAGGGGAGAGTACTAGAAATGTCGAAATGACAACCTGGAGCATTGAACAAAAAAAAATAAATGATAAGTTTGGTGTCTCTTATTATATATTTTGATGTAATTAAAACTAATAACATTTATTAGTACGTTAAAAGTAGTGTTTTAATTAAGGAATATGAATAATTTACATATCGTAATGTGTTAAACTATATATTATTTGTGATATAAATCGAAGTTTAATGTTGTCTACATAATATTTATGGCAAAATGTACTAGCTTATATTTTCTATGATTAGTGAAGCACGATTTGTATCAGCATTCAGATTAATTTAACATAAAGGTGAATCAATAAATACTAAAACATTTTCTTTTGAAGTTATAAAATTAATTTAATTTTACGTAGACAATTAAGCTATTAATCGATTATTTATTTATTATTAATTAAATCTCCAAGATTTAGAGCTCTATTTTACAAATGTATGTTAGGGCTGTAGTTAAAATAAAAAAAGAAAAACATAATTAAATTTTTTAAATGAAACAAAAATAACAACAGAATGAAACAAGAACTAATGAAATTAAAACTTATGAAGTAAATAGTAATAAATAATAATTATAATGATAATGTGAAAATAGCAATTATTAATTTATTAATATATATTAACCATTAAATTAGCATAGTATCCTAAAGGAATATATAAATTAATTGGTTTAATTCGTTTAATATTTTTAATAAAACGGAAGAAAAGGCACGAATATTTTTTTATTGAATTTCCAATAATGTGAATCGTATTTCAGCATCCGGTATGTTAGGGTTTTAGTTAAAATACAATCAATTATTTATATTAATTTGGATTATGCTTAATTTCTAACGTTACATATCAATAATAATGTAATATAAAACACACGAATAGAAATTACTTCAATTAGTGTTCAATTACACAATATAGGTAATAATAACAGTTATACATTATTTTGTTTTCACTGCGGTCCGCCACATTTAAATAACTGGGATGAGAAGTTTGTGTCATGCCAATTTAAGGGTTAATCATTTAATATTATGTATTATCAATTTATTAATATATATTAACATATAGAACTCAGTATTTCGTCATATTATATATACGAAATTATTTCTTCGACATTTCAGAACTATTAAGTTTATTACATTTGTTTAATAAGGTTATTTCATTCGCTGATTGAAATATCGTATCTTACTAACGTATTATGAAAACATGATTATCATTGGTAAACTATTTCTTAATGACACTTACCATAGTGTATTTTATTGAGACATTTCGTTGTGTGGTTGATGTCCACCCAGACAGCATGGTCCTGACCCTGGCTCGAGCCACTACTGGCACTCACTGCAGTAGCCAGTACCAGTGAATTCTCCCCTTTCCCCTGATACGTCGCGACGCTCGTCGTCTCTCTACCGACAGTTGGCACCACTGAGCTATTCCATTCCCGGATATACTCCGGGTTACGAGAACCCAAGTGAGTGGTGTACAGGATAACTACTTTACTTTTAATAGCTTTCCGAGGAGGGGGATATCTAAACCCTAAATGTATCCAGTTAGGGCTAATTACTTAATGGTCATTGAGTAATTCCTGGTGTTCCAGGCTATGTGTCACTCTACTATTTGATATAAATGCAAATGTTCGCGATTAGTGAGTGATTCCTGATACACAACATATGTAATACTCATTCTGATCAATGCAAATTTTCCCACACTCCTGCGAGTCCGTTGTATTCAGCGCACAAATATTTAATATGTTCGTTAAATATTATTCATTGAGAGTAGTTAATAATGTGTGTATATATATATATATATATATATATGTCCACCGCTGTGGTCTCGAGGTAGCGTGCTGCCTTGTCACGTAGCGGACCAGGGTTCGATTCCCGGTCGGAGCAGATTTTCTGGGTGAGGTTTTTATCGGGGTTTTTCCTCACCTGTCAGACAAGTGTCAGGAAAATGTTAAGGCCCAAACGGTCCCCGAAATTATATGGCTATCATCATCCTTATCATTATCATCATCATCCTTCACCGGTGTGGAAAGCAACGGGAAGCTACCACACCTACAATTCCCTAGTAAAGCTGCAAGCATAGCATGAAAATGCTATGATTGCAGTGAAGACCTGTCTTCGGGCAGAATTACTATGGATGGATGGATGGATATATATATATATATATATATATATATATATATATTAGAGAAACTTTGAAGGATTGGGAAATAGAGGAAGAAATGTGTTATAATAGAGACGAATAGAGGAAAATTATAACGCAAAATTGAAGACAAATCATTGGTACCGAAAAAAATGTATCAACATTGTAAAAACCGGAAATATATATATTTCTGGTTATAGGCTATATATATTTCCGATTTTAACAATGTTCATAAATTTTTTTCGACATAAATGGTTCGTCTTCAATTTTGCTTTATAATTTTCCTCTATTCGTCTCTATTATAACACATTTCTTCCTCTACTTCCCAGTCCTTCAAAGTTTCTCTAATCCCTTGGATCCACGTGAGATTTGGTCGTCCTTTCCTTCTCTAATAATAAGAAGTAATCGTTATATCAGTCAAAACATTAATTTATTAATCAAATTTGAAGAAAAAAACATATGCCTAAATCGGGATTTGAATCCAATATCTCTGGTTCTGTACATCTGTGCTTTAACGATTTAAGCTATTAGACATCACGACTTAAACATAGATTTTTCTGTTATACTTTAAATCGTAATGCCTAATAGCTTAAATCGATAAAGCACTGGTGTACAGAATAAGAGATATTGGGTTCAAATCCCGATTTAGGCATATATTTTTCTCTTCAAATTAAATTTGTCATTGAGTGAGAAGTGATGCATTTAATATTAAATTTATTAAGTCGACATTTCAATCTTATTGTTAAAATAAATCTAGATGTTGAACAATAAAGCTTTCACTTGAAATTACCTTATGTAAAACGTTTAAATGAAGGATTGGAAAATAAATTGAAACCATTCAAATTTGTTTTTGCTCATAGTGTTCCTAACAAACTTGAAGGAAATTTAATGAAACTGGTGAAGATAAAATTTATAGTAATAAATCGAAGAGAAGGCTTTATGGCCTTAACTCTGCCAGAATAATAAATAAAACATTATTATCGTCATCATCATCATCATTATTATTATTATTAATTATTATTATTATTATTAATTATTATTATTATTATTACTATTATTATTATTATTATTGACAGATGTTGTATACAAAATCCAGTGTGGTGACTGTGAAAAGTCTTATGTAGGCTAAACAAAAAGATTTATAAGAAAAATAGGCTAATTGAACATAAAAAGAACATCAGTACACGTACACCAGATGCAGAATTTTCAATAATCAGTGAACATAGAATTAATCAAAATCATGAAATGAAATGGGATGATATAAAATTTTACAAAGAAAACAGTTGCCAAAAATATTAATAGCAGAAATGGCCTATATAAAAAAAAACAAAAAATATTGTATAAACAAAAATATTTAAGTCAATGATATAAAACATAAAATATTTTTAATCATTCATAAATTGGAATTTTAAATTTGTAAAAAAAATATTGGTAATGGTAACTATGTATTATAAACAACCATATCAGGCAAAAATATTTAATCCATAATAATTGTCTTTATTCGTATCTAGCTAATACCCGGCGTGCGCTGCTATGCCTAAATAAATGAAAATTAATGTGTTTTTATGTTTAGTTAAATAAGTAAAAAGAAAAATAATTATACATTTATATCGTAATTATTTTAGATATCCCGTGCTGAATACCCGGCGTTGCCGAGGGATCTACTTATCCCGATCTATTCTGTGTATACATGAACTGTAAATCGAAATTCGTTATTGTGAGTTATATGTAAAAGAATACCCGCCGTGCTCGGGAATGTATTTATCCCGACCTTCTTGGCATAAATGAAAAACAAAAATGGTTATTGTGAGGTATCCATAGAAGATAAACATATCCTGTCGCGGACTTTTTTTATAGAGGTTTCTGAGATATTCAATTCTGTGTGCATTAATGTGATGTAGGCCTATTTGTTATGGTTTAGGCAGCGTAAGCCATTCAAGAGTCAAAAAAGCTACTTTTTCAGGATTTTTCCCTACAAAGAGTGATTTTTTAGGGTGAAGGAGATTAGTATTATAACTCTTTTATAGCCTAAAATCTTCCGGGAAATTCCTGAACATTTTGCAAAAAGCCCTATCACAACTGGATGAACAGTATGGAAGCGCACAAAGACGGACAGACAGACAGACAAACAGACAGACAGACAGACATACATTCGTTTTTATATACGTATATAGATTATTTTGATATAAACAAGAATTTCCGCTCACAAATAATAATAATAATAATAATAATAATAATAATAATAATAATAATAATAATAATAATAATCATCATACTTTATTTATTCTGTCACAGTTAAGGCCATAAGGCCTTCTCTTCCATTCAACCAGCACAAATACAAATATATATTTGACAAATGTAGATATACACTATACTAATTATAAACAGTATATATACATTAAATGTAGCAATGTAAATTTCATGTACAAACAACATTTTATACGATAATAACAATAATAATACTTACGATAATAATAATAATAATAATAATAATAATAATATAATATAAATATGATAAATTATACGAGAAACACCAATTAATATATATATACCTTACACTAGGTAATAATGAAGTCGAGGTTAGAACAAATATAAATTTAGATTTCTTTTAAAAGATGCCAATGTCCGGCAGCCCCTTATTTATTGTGGTAGGGAATTCCAGTTGCGAGAAGTAAAGATGGTATATGACATGGAGAATCACACAAAATTTTCACCGACATGTCAAATTAAATTGAAATTTTTATTTATATACATTTTTTTAATGTTTACACATATCTCTGTGCCTAAAGTTTAATTTTCATTCTCCACTCGTCCCTATCTATCCACTCCATTTTCTCCAGTCCTCTTGTTCTCATTCCAGTTCTTATTTCTTGCATCCATGAGTTCAGAAGTCTTCCTTTCTTCCTTCTTCCAGGTGGACACCTTTACAATATTTTTTCTGTGCAACATTTCTTCTTGCATTCGTCGTACACGCCATACCATTTAACTGCTTATATTTTATATATTCTACTCTTCAATATGTAATATTCATTTTTTTCTTGTATGACTTTATTTTTTAAATATTTATTTATTTTTCAAATTTCGAAAATGTTGCTACACTCCTCAAGAAATCAATTTCCATCGACATATAAGTTTTTTGTTGAATTTACATGCTTCAGTTCCATACGTGACAGAATCTCACTATTGAATTGTATGAAATTTGGTAACAGTACAGATATTTAGTAAATAAAACTCAAAATTTTACATCATTTTCGTAAATACTTATTTTATTCAACATTCGTAACAGCTGTTTCAATAAGTCTCTATCATTCGTCTGAAGAAGATACAGTGCATTGAGACAGTTGTTACGAATGTTGACGATGTAAATATTTATGAAAATCATGTAAAACTTTGATAGTTTAATTTAATAAATAAACAATATGGATTTTCATCAAGTAGGCACCAAATCAATTGACTACAATGTAAATAATTTAGTCAACTGTTATAAATATATACAAATATTACTACTATATTAACCAGTGTATTAAAGATTTGATATTATCGAAGTTTATTGTTAAACGTTTGTATTTGTTCCTAAACTCCTGAAATTCGTCATAAGTAATGCCACGAGTGATTTCCAAATTATCGATAAATTTACGACTCACGAAGTGAGGAGTGAATATATCTAGAGAATTTGGAAATCAAGAGTGGCATTTGTTAGGACTATTTAACGAATAAAATTTTGCTGTTTACTCACAAACCATTGTTTAACTATA
The DNA here is from genome assembly GCA_030220185.1 of Diploptera punctata. NCBI lineage: Eukaryota > Metazoa > Arthropoda > Insecta > Blattodea > Blaberidae > Diploptera > Diploptera punctata. Next base: position 598,730 of record JASPKZ010007320.1, on the reverse strand, counting down.
GTTATTTTAAAATATTTATATATTTAATGTAAACAGCGATGTTAGAAAACAAATCAGAAATGTGAGGTTATGTTCATTCACTGCTGCTTGATCATATTATTTATTGCTAAATAACATCGCAATATTGTAAGAGTGCACCCAAGTGGAGAAATAATGAAACACATCAAAGTATATATCATAATCAACATTACGGGTTATTCATTTATTTTTTTTAGTAAACAACTCAGTAAAATCAAGGAATCTTTTCATTATTTGCTATATTCAATGTATTTGTTGGAGAAAAATAAGGCTTTGACCTGTTCAGAACATTAAAAAGGAGGAGCTTTCTTTATCACAAAAGCAGGAGCTGATAAAGAGAAATCGATAAAGAGCGAGGTGAAACACGACTGTCATTGGTTGTAAAACAACATTCATTGAAACGTGATTGGTCATTGACTAGCATTTGTGGCATGAGTTAAATAGTCAGAAAAAATTTCAAATAACTAGACATCTATACATTTTTACTGTTATTATGTTAGGTGTCTTTTAATTTTATACTAGAGCATGCCTTCAAATCTTTAGAGGATGAAGAAGGCCTACAACTCAATGGTATTAATAAGCTGTTAGTTTATGCTGATGATGTAGTATTATTGGGCGATAGCGAGGAGATACTGAAGGCCAACGTGCACACACTACTAAGTAACACTAAGAAATTTGGACTGGAAGTAAATATCAATAAAACTGAATATATGGTCACACATAAAAATACATTATATAATGGAAATGGACAGCTAATGACAAATAAGCGAAATTTTGAGGAAGTGGCTGAATTCAAATACCTAGGAACAATAATCACAAATAGGAATGAGATGCACAAGGAAATTAAACATAGGCTCAATTCTGGAAATACGTGTTATTATGCATTGCAGAGACTCTTTACTTCCCAGCTCCTTTAAAAAAATGTTAAAGTGAAAATATATAAAAAAACTATTCTTCTTCTTCTTCTTCGGCTTTCCCCCACTTATAGGTTTGCCGTCTTCAGTTTCCATTTATCTCTATCATTCCAATCTACCTCTTCCAAATTCCTATCCTCCATTATTGTTCTGACGTAGGTTTTCCATTTCCATCTTGGTCTGCTACGTTTATTTCTTCCAGGGGGTTACCATTGTTATATATTTTTTGGCCATCTTTCACTTTCCATTCTTTGTACATGGCCATACCATTTAAGCGTTTGATTTTCAATCCTCTTAACAACAGATGTGGTGACATTCATCTCCAAATGAATTCATTTATTTTCTTATTTCTTATTCCTTTCTAATATTATTCTACCAGTTATATTATATGGACGCGAAACGTGGACTCTTACTTTAAGGGAGTGTTTGAGAATAAAGTTCTTAGGAAAATTTTTGGACCAAAGAGAGATGAAGAGACAGGTGAATGGATAAGATGGCATAACAGTCAATTGCATGGTCTTTATAGGAAGCCAGATATAATGAGAACAGTTAAGTCTCGTAGACTGTGATGGGCAGGACATGTGGCACGAATGGGGAATGAAAGACTTGCATGGAAGCTTCTTGTAGGAAAATCTGAGGGAAAACGCCCAGTTGGTAGGGGAATGAGGTGGGAGAATAACATTAACTATGATTTGAGGGAAGTAGATTATAGAGGGGATGATTGGAAAACATTGGCTCAGGATAAGAATATATGGAGAGCTTATGTCCGCGCGGCCATGAACCTATGGGTCCCATAGTGCCAGTGAGTTAGTTAGTTAGTTGGTTAATCTCATTTCTATTTGTATTTTTTATTCCCAGGTATTTGAATTCAGCCACTAGTTCATAATTTCCCTCATTCGTCATTAGCTATCCATTTACAATAGGCCTGTATAATGTATTTCTATGTGTGAACATATATTTAGATTTATTGGTTAGGATGGAATTATTATTTAACCTTTAAATTTCTTACACCCCTTCATTACGTCACTCTTTAAGCATTTCATTTAAGCAGGGTGAAGGTATCGAGAATTGAAAGTGTCAAGGTCAGTAAGTGCACAAAATCGAAGTTCCTCCGTGCAAAATGTCGCAGAAATCTGCATCGTTTCATTTAGTTTTGACCTGATCTTTACAGTGTAAAAGGTCATTTCATCTATAGCGGAGATGAGTGAGTGAAAGATGACGAATAGCAACACAAGAGCGGAGATGACCTATTTATGTTTTTTTATTCCATTTTACACTACTTGGCTTTTTTGTGTGGGTGCCAGATATCAAGACCATCTGTGCGAAGTTGGTATAGCAGCTTCCTGTTACAGAAATCAGCTGTTCTTCACATTTGACACATCAGTTGTATTGATATTTTTATATAAGCTTTCAACCATGGGACGTGTATAAGAAAGTGAAGAAATTTCTAAACGACATACAAATGTTGTCAAATTTCGTCTTATATAATACATACGTGTATTTTATAAGACATAACTAACTCACTGGCACTATCGAACCCGTAGATTGATGCCACGCGGACATAAGCTCTCCTCACAACCCTATCCCGAGCTACTGTTTTTCGAATCATCCCATGTATAATCTACTTCTTTCAAATTGCACTGGTCAACAAGATTTTTGCCTCATGAGCACCAATATATGTACTTAATGCAGTTTTTTTATCGTGTTTTTAAATATGTATTCGGAATTTCACCATCACCCACAGTTTTTTTATTTCAATTTCAATTAATGGATTTAAATAATTATTTTTTTAATAAACCTAGATTTATTCCCGGAAAATCTTGGCGCAGTGAGCGATGAGCACGGGGAACACTTTCATCAGATTATTTCAGCTATGGAAAAGAGATATCAAGGCAAATGGAATCCTAATATGCTGGCCGATTATTCTTAGACCATCAAGAGGGATACTCGACAGGCGAAATATAGCAGAAAATCGTCATTTATTACTTTCTAGGCGAGTCCGAATGTACGAATATTGTGTACTTACGAATGTATAAAATATTAAAGAGTTTGAAATTATAAATTCCTCTCTCTCGGAAACCTTGCGTGATGGAAAAAAACCCGGTATCATATTTGAATTCAGGAGAAAAAATACTATCAGAATCACATATTTTTCTTTCTGAGACAAAAAAGTCTTTTTTGTTGCTCTGTGTTATGGTTAATGCTGAAAATAGTATATAAAACTGTCATTCTTCCAGTTATATGGATGCGAAACATGGACTCTTACTTTAAAGGAGGAAAGAAGATTACGAGTATTTGAGAATAAAGTACTTAGGAACGTTTTTGAACCAAAAAGAGATAAACAAACAGGTGAATGGAGAAAAAATCATAATAATGAGCTACTTGTAATGTATAGGAAGCCAAATATAATAAGAACAGTTTAACTCTCGTAGACTGCGATGGGCAGGATGTGGCACGAATGGGGAAAGAAAGGAATGCATGGAATATTCTTGTAGGAAAACCAGAGGAAAAACGCCCAGTTGGAGACCAAGAATGAGGTGGGAAATGACATTATCCATGATTTGAGGGAGGTAGATATTATTGGTGATGATTGGAAAACTTATCTCAGGATAGGGTTGTATGGAAAGCTTATGTCCGCGCGGCTATGAATCTACGGGATCGATAGAAACAATGAGTAGTTACTTATTCTCCTATCTCATTCTCGGTCTACCAACTCGATATTTTCCCTCTGGTTTTCCAATAAGAAGTTTCCATGATACTTTTTTTTTTTTTATTATAAGAGTCTTCATATGACAGCATGCTCCACTACAGTTTTCTGCAGTACTACATGCTTTGGTTTAGCAATATTAAAATATCTCTATCATTTTATGTGTGTTGATGTTCCTGACTATGCATTTATAGTGTTATTTACTAGTTCTAATGTGTGAAAATATTTTTCTATTTTCGATTCCTTAAAATATAATTTTGAGTTATTGTGACGCTAAATTGTTCTATTTCGTTGTGGTTGTTATTTGCATTTCAAACAATGCTCTCTGTTAATTATACTTAAGCAAGTTATGGTTCCTCTTGGCACTAACAAGTTATGATTAATATTTACAGTTGCTTGATATTGTTCCTATTAGCACTTACTTAACCCTTAAATTGGCGAAACAATACTTTCTAGTGCCCGTCATTCAAGTGTTTCGGACCGCAAAGAAAATAAAATCATGTAAAAGTAAGTTAATACTGTATTTTTAACGTAATTTGACACAATCTTAGGTAATGTATGATAATTTGTTTTATTTTTACTGTTTAATAAACTATAACAAATAAATTTAATCAATGTTTCTTATAAGATACATTGTAAGTTAAGGGTTAAATTAGTGCATTCTTCATTACTATTCCTAACAAAATATGGTTCCTGTTTACATTTAAATTGACTAATCCTATCAAGCTATAATCTATATTTACACGCTAAGTTAATATTCTATCCATTACTAATCTAAGAAGATATAGCTCCTATTTACACTTAAGTTACGGACTAATTCTAACATTTTATGAGTAATCTACTATTGAAAAATATTTTACTGTCCTTACAAGTTCTAAAAAATTAGGCTATTAGGTTCCTATTTACACTTATAGCACTGACTAATCCTAACAAGTCATGATCAATATTTACACTTCCTTAAAATAATGTTCTTATCCTAACACTTATTGTCTAGTTCTATCACTTTATCCTCCTCGGGCCTCATGTAACCTATAGGTTACACAAGTTCCCACTCTCATAACTTTGGCTATGAGCAATGAAGTTGATTTCAAATAGTTCCAAAGTATTCTCAAGAGAGTGTGCTAGCATTCAGTATTTGGTTTGATTAATTATTTCAACATATTTTTCTACAGCTGGCTATTAGAAAATGGCTGCTACTAACAAAGGAAGGTTTTCGCACCGCAGAGAAAGTAAGTATTCTTTACAGTCATTCTATCATGTTTAAAAATTCTGAAAAAATGCATGTTAATTACTGATACATACTGCGTATTATAAAATTGGTTATACATTTTAAATGTGCATATTCCATCAAACTATTACATCTTTTATGAATGTGTAACCTATAGGTTACAATGGGTTCTAAATATAGCAACTTTTATAATGGGTTTTTCTCTTATTACAGGAGTGAATTTGGAGAACATTGAAGACCTGATTTTTGGAGATAATTCTGATGTGTCTGATTTATCAGAACTTTCTGATGATGATGATGATGATGTGGTAGAGACTTCCTTGGTTCATGTCCCATATACTAACAGGGAACCTGAAGAGGTTGAAGTAAGTGCTGAGGAGGAAAATCCTGCATGTGAAGAAGATTCTAATGAGATTACAGAATATGAAGGAATATGGAAAAGAAATAATATTTTTGAACCTCTTCCTCCAGCACCCTTACCAGACCATGTACCCGAAACCGAAATGATAGATCCTATATCAAGATACTTTAGGTATGTTGGAAACCGACACATCACTGAAGAAGGAAGGAAGAGGTGTCCATGATATGGTTGTACGAGATGATTGCCAAGTTTGTGTTGTCAAATGTTACGACAACAAACTTGTTACACTTGCTTCATATGTTGAAGGGACAGCTCCTGTTGGTCAATGCAGAAGGTGGTGCAAAAAGGCAAAGCAATACATTTTAGTTGAACGGCCTAAGATAGTAGAAGCCTACAATGAAAACATGGGAGGTGTGGACTTCTTGGATCGGATTATTTCAATGTATAGGATTTCAGCACGCACTAAGAAGTGGACAGTTTGATTGATTTTCCATCTAATAGATTTTGCAATGGCTGCTTCATGGGTTGAACAGAGAAGAGCTGAAACATCAGAGAAAACATCAAAGAAGGATAGGCTAGATTACATGGATCTTTGAGTAGACGTAGCACATTCACTTTTGAACTCCACAGTTTCAGAAGAAGACAACAGTGATCAGGATGAGACAGTTTTTGGGGGAGTACCTCAAAAGAGGAAAGCAGTTACTCCTCTCCCACATGACAGTCTACACAAAAAACAAAATTTACACATGCCTGAAATTCCATAAAATGTGCGGCCTTCTCGTCGCTTTCCAGGTTGTGACAGTCCAAAGTGTAGAATAATGTGCTCCTCATGTAAAGTGTTTCTTTGTTTGAATGACAATCAAAATTGTTTCAAACTTTTCCACGATTTGTAACTACGGTTTTTTTTTCATGTTTCTGTTTATTTGTTCAATGTTCCATTTGAGAATAATTTACTGTACGTATATATATATATATATATATATATATATATATATATATATATATGCGTGTGTGTTTGAGTCTGCGTGCATCTACCTTTAAGTGTATACAACTTGACATATAATTCTACAGAATATTTGAAATGTCAGTTTGTATCTAAAAATATAATGTTCAGATATGCGTAAGTTCAGACCCAATGTAACCTATAGGTTACATGGCTTTTTACAGTATTAAATCATTCTGAAATCTAAATGATTGTTTTTTTCTTAAATCTTGTATTTTTTTGCTTACAAAACACAAAAAAATTATTAAAATTTTTTTAACATAACACCTTGGGCCCGAGGAGGTTATGATTTACAGTTGCTTAAAGTATACTGTCCAAGTAATGTTCTATTGTAATTTTTTTAAGTCTATGCTATTTGCGAATTTGGTGAATTGTTTAGTATACTTAAAAGCTAATTTACTCTTATTTATGGGCCACCTTTCACTACCTCTATTTACAAAATTTATAAGAGTTTGTCTTTCGTTTTTAAATTCTATACAGTTATATATGACATGGTCCACTGTCTGCTCACCAGCACCGCATGCACACATTGCACTGTCCTTTATCTTGAAGCGATGGAAGTAGGCGTTTATATTCCCGTGTCCGGTCACCAGCGTTGTGAAATTGGGAGATATCTGGATTCTTGTCTGTAGTCTGTCGCTGACTTTCGGGAAGAACGATTTCGTCAAATTCCCATTGGTGGTTGATTGCCATTCCCTTTCCCCTTTTTCTTCACTAATGGTTGTCAGGTGTTTCTTCACAGCACTTACTGGAATCCTGTCGTAACTCGTTTGTAGGCCGCCGTCGCACGCTGCTTGCTTCGCTAGGCGATCCGCTATCTCGTTGCCGTAGATTCCAGCATGTGCCTTGACCCAGCTGAATTCCACTGTCCAATTGTCGCCTTCTAGAGATTTCAGCTTATTCCTAATTTCTTCAATTAAATTGTTGCGATTATTTCTGTTCCTTAGGGAGTCTAACGTGATCTTGCTGTCAGTGTAGATTGCCACATTACGTTCGTCTCGGTATTTCGCTGGTGTTGAGTCCTTTTAAGGTGTCTAGTGCTTTCATGATGGCAAGTTGCTCAGCCTGGTTATTTGAACATTCTTCGTACAACTTAAATTTCAGCTGGTTTGTTAATACATGTTTTTTGAATATAACTATTCCCGATCCAACTCCATCATTGCTTCTGCTTCCATCTGTGTATATTTCATAAGTGTATTCTTTGTTTTCTCTTGTATCCTGGATTTTTATGAATTTTGCCGGATGTGTCCAGTTTTTGTAACTAACTGTCTGATCAACGTTAAGAGTTTCGTATTTGGAACTTCCTCTTATTTGGTGAATAGCCGAAATTTCTTGTATTTTTAGATGTATAGGTGTTAATCCCGTCAGAATGCAGAGAGCTTCGTAGGATGCAGTGCGATATGCCTTTGCCATTCGTATGCTGATCAATCTCTGTACCTGTTTAAACTTTCGGATATTATATTTCTTGTCCAGTGCACTTATCCATACTGGTGCCGCGTACGATAACAGTGGCAGAATTGCACCGTTATAAATTGTGCACAGGGCTTTGTCACTTAAACCCCAGCTTATTTTTGCTGTCTTCGAGAGAGCATTAATAAGTTTTTTTGCATCTCTCTGCTACATATTCGATATGCTGGTTGAACGTAAATCTCTTGTCGATTATTATGCCAAGATATTTAATCTGGTCGACCTGTTCTAACTGCTTATTATTTAGAAATATATGTATTTGTTTGTTTTCCCTTCGTTTTCTTCTTGTTATTAGAATGGTTTTTGATTTGCATTCATTGAATTTGGATTTATTGTCGTGGGCCCAGGATGTGATCTTTCTCATTTCAATATTTGCATAATTCTCAGCTTCGAGAACTGATTTTCCCTTTGTTATTACTATCAGGTCGTCTGCAAATGCTATTACTTTAGTATGTTCGGTGTAATCTAATCGAAGTATGGAGTTGTACTGGATGTTCCAGAACCCCGGACCGCAGCAAGATCCTTGTGGGCAGCCTCTCGTTACATTTTTGTCTACTTTAGCATTGTTTACTGCTAATGTAGCTGTTCTTTGGTTAAAATAATTGTTTGCAAGATTATACAAGTTCCTTGGGCACTGGAATTCCCGCAGAGCTTTCATGATCCCCGGCCACCAGGCCGAGTCAAAAGCTCCTTGGATATCCAAGCTTACTAGCACCAAATACATATTTTCTTTTAGATTTTCCTCGATGTATTCTTTTAGTGTCATCGCTGCGTCCACCGTGCTAGTTTGAGGAGTGAAACCGAACTGTTTGTCTGACATTAGGTCTTTTGAGTTGACATGATGCATAATTCTGTTTATTAAACAACTTCTCCAGTACTTTTCCTCCTGTGTTTAGGAGGCTTATTGGACGGAATTTAGTAACCTCCTGGTAATACTCTTTTCCTGGCTTTATGATAGGAATTAATCTTGCTTTCTTCCACTGTTGGGGAAAATTACCTCTCCTGAGACAGTTATTGTATATCGCTGTTACAAAGCTTGGTAGGATGTTCATAACTTGAAGTAAAATTCTGCTCGTAAATCCGTCTTCTCCTGGGGATTTATTTGGGTCCATATTTTCTAAAATGTGTGCTATTTCTTGTTGGGTAAAATCGGAATCATCTTCAGTTTCCACGGGACGTTTATTATCTTCTCTGACTAGCTTGTGGTAGTTGTTGTCCGCTGTCTCGTCATCGTCTGGTGCAAAATGATCTATCATATGCTGCAGTGTTCTTGTAGGTCGGACGTATGAGAGCCGTCTGCTTTCTTTAGAGTAGTTAAAGGTGTTGCGTTTCTGGCTTTTCCAGACACTATGCGGTAGACTGCGTTCCATGGGTTGTTTGACGGAGTCAAACTACAGTAGTTTTTCCAAGACATAATTTTTTCCTTTGTAATAGTTCTTTCATATTTTCTTTTGGCTTCTAAATATTGATACTTTCGTTGTTCTCTCAGCTCTTCGTTGTTTCTAGTTCTCTGATATCTCCTTTTTGTAGCATTCGCTCTTTTCCGCAATATGGTTAATTCTTCTGTCCACCATGGGAGAGATTTATTCCGGTGTAACTTTTGTGCTCTGTTTGATATTCTGAAGTGCCTACTGCATGCCGCTGTGATGATATCTTCAAACTCCCTGACTAGTTTTTGTGAGTCCGGTTCTTCCCTAGCTATGCTGCTCAGCCCCTTGTCCAGTTCTTCAACAGTGTCCATAATCGTTTTGTTTAGTAATCTTTCTGAAAACATTCTTATGATGTCATTACTGAAGTTCTCAAGTCTGTTTTCTTTTACTATATATTTTATTCCTTGAAAATTGTTGGAAGTATTCGCGTTATTTTTAGGTATGTTGAATGTAATAAATCGGTGATCAGAGCAACTCTCTTCTTCCTCACACTTCCACTCGCTCACCATGGTTACTAACCGGTCATTAGTTATGGTGAGGTCGTTATTGCTCTTTCCTGTTGCACTCTCGAAAGTTGTATATTCACTAGATTCATTCATAACATACAGCCGCTTTGAACTCAGATATTCTTCTACTTTTCTGCCTCTAGTGTTGGTGATAGTATCATGCCACATTATTGACCTAGAATTACTGTCCACGCCTACTATTATTCCATCCTCCTTCCTCGTAACTTCTAGTATATGGTCCAGCTTAATGAAATCATCATTAATATCTGCTCTGATATCCATATACATACTAACTACATTGAATTTTAATTTATTGTATAAAATTTCGACAACTACGGCATCTTCGTCAGATATTTGGTTTATTAGTACAGCATCTATTTGTCTATTTGCTACGACAACGGCTGCCCTAATCCTATTTTCTCCTTTAGAAAAGGTCCTATACTTCCTGGAAATTCTAGCCACTTTGTTCTGGATAACATATGGTTCCTGAATGAAGATTATGTCAATATTGTGTGATTCTATCATATGCATGAGATTACTAGTAGCCGCCTTGGAATGTTTTAAATTTATTTGAAGGCATTTAATGTGTGTTTTCCCTCTGAGCTTAATGGTTTGACTAGCATTGCAACTGTGATTGGTTGAACCTGCCATTTTAATATTCAGTGTTTTGTTTATATTTCTTTAGCATTGCTAGCATGCATGGGCAGTTTTTGTCGAGGGATGAGTGGCATTCGTTTACTTGTTCTCTATTGAATTTGTTATGAGTCACACAATTTATACATTTATATTCATTTGCTCTTGTAGTACAGTCTGCCAGTTTATGATTACCCGCACAAAGTGGACAAGTAACGCTGCTGTTACATTCTTGGGCTCTATGGTTAAATCTGGAACATTTGTAACATCTTCTAACTTTTATATAGTCTTCAACGTTACAAATCTGCCAGCATATTTTAACCTTCTTTTGATTTAGAGCTCGCCAAGATTCAGGTTTTACTTCCATAACGAGGTTCCGAAAGTTCCGCTTTGTTTTAAAGATGAATCTAGGCATGAGAGTCTCCTCAGTTAAATTAAGTTCAGGATTTTGGGCAACGATGGTACCTGCCGCGTTGTCTATTGTTATGTCTTCAGGTATGTTGTAGATAATTAGGTTAGGGTTGCGAAGTTTAGGAGTGCTGATGTCCAATAGTTGGCTGCAATGATCTTCGATATTTTTTTTTAAGAATATCGAGCTTCTTTCTTTCCAGATTCGATAATCAATCTACCGTCTCTTAGTGCCTTCATAGATCTTATTCCAACTTTTAGTTGTGTTGGATTAATATTTCGTTTCAACAAAACTTTCATTGCATCTGTGGACTCGTTATGTTTGGATTTAAGTACAAGTTTGTAATTTTTTTCGTGTATGGTTTGTGGTCTATTGTCTCGAACAGCTGCGCTGTAGTTCGAACTGCCGCAGACAGATGGAGCATGATGTCCAATCGCCCCAACAAGGCTCCTGTTACCTGTCACATCATTGTGAATCTCTTCAGCTTTCTTGACCTTCTCAGCCAGAACACTAATCGTCTTGTTTTTCTCCTCCACTTCGTTCATTAAATTACAAAATGATGTTCTGAGTTCACTTACCGCTTGCATGATGTCTTGCTTCAGGTCACTTCGTAGCTTTTTGCTTTTTTCCGTAACTTCTATCAGCTTTTCCAGAGCACTATCGAAATCACATTTCTGCACTTCCGCCATCTTGAACTTTTTTTTTATCACTATCTTCCATGATACTTGGTTTCCTAGATGTCAGTATGAGGCGGAACAAGTGTAACTAAATTAGTATGGTTCAAATTATTCCCTATAGGGGGAGAGTGCCTAAATCTCTGTTAAGGGAAACATGGGCTTACAAGATTACAAGGAGTTTCCATGATATAGGGTCGGTATATCGAATAAGTGAGACATCTAGTCAGTAACTAAGATATTGCTTGGATGCGTAACGGTTGGTAATTTTGCACGAGGCTTCTTTATTCAGGCTTGCGGATCTTTAAAGAGCCTGAAAATCTTCCATCGGTGCTAGAGGCATGGAACATAGCCAGTAGACTATCGGGTCGACATTTCCAGCTTTACGTCGGCAATTAGCAATATGGCTAACTGATCAACTAATTTACTGGCTCTATCGAACCCGTAGGTTCATGCCCGCGTGGACATGAGCTCTCCAGACATCCCAATCCTGAGCTAATACTTTCCAATCATTCTTTGTTAAAATCAATTTCCCTCAAATCATGGTTAATGTTATTCTCCCACATCATTCTTGGTCTACCAACTGGGCGTTTTCCCTCTGCTTTTCCTACAAGAAGCTTCCATGCCCCTCTTTCATTCTCCATTCGTGCCACATGCTCTGCCCATCGCACTCTACCAGATTAACAATATTACTTATTTTTTAATAAAATAAAATAATTATCCTGAACTCGTGTCCAACTCAGGGTCGGGTCGAGGAATGAGATGAGATGAAGCCCCTATATTTAATGAAGTCTGTGAACGACAAGGATGCCAGCCGACCAATCCTGACGCACGGTCATACGGGCAGATGAATGAAATGAAAAGGATGAGGTGAGTATAGAGAAATGGTGGAATGCAATTTGTGGCAGGGGAAAACGGGAGAAGCCCCAAGAAAAACTACCAAAGCTCCGTTTCGTCCACCACGAAACCCACATGGAGTGACCGAGACTCGGCCTCGGGACCCCAGCGGTGAGAGGCGAGCGTCTAACCGCTTACGCCACGGTGCCGCCTTATTTTTTTAATATTTTATATAAATAACCCAGTTTATTTTATATTATTTCATTAATAATATAAATTGGAATTCTGTCAGAGGAATCAAATCTATATTACAGTGTTCATAGAGAAAATGTTACACATTTTTGTGGGAAGGGATCCCCTCCTACTTTGTGTAGCCGCCAACCTGAAGCTGGCTCAAGACGATGACCCTATCAAGAAGAACAGAAACACTGAACAAATATTGACAGACAAACACAAACACTGAGTTAGCTAAAGAAGAAGGAAAAGAACACGATGTCTTTTATTGCAACTCAAAAAACAACCCTATCAATCTTTCAAAGTTGACTCATTTTATATATCAGTGTCGTGTTCGGATGTCTTTGTTTGTACAACCATTTTATTAAGTACGTTATTGTCTGAAACTGCAGTACAATGTTCATAAACCGTGTATTTACTAAGCCACCTGTTCGGGGAATCACTTCTACTCAACTCAACTCACTGACATTATCGAACCCGTAGGACATAAGTTCTCTATGCATCCCTATCCTCAGCTAATGTTTTCCAATCATTCCCTGTTTATTCTATTTCGCTCAAATCAAGGTCAATGTTATTCTCCCACCTCATTCTTGGTCTACCAACTGGGCGTTTTCCCTCTGGTTTTCCTGCAAGAGACTTCCAATGCATGTCTTTCATTCCCCATTCGTGCCACATGTCCTGCCCATCGCAGTTACGAGACTTATCTGTTCTTATTATATCTGGCTTCCTATGAAGGCCATGTATTTCACTGTTATATAGTTTTCTCCATCCACCTGTCTGTTCATCTCCCTTTGGTCCAAACATTTTCCTAAGAACTTTATTCTCAAATACTCGTAATTCCTTCGCTCCCTTTAAGTAAGAGTCCATGTTTCACACCCATATAATATAACTGGTAGAATAATAGTTTTATATATTTTCAGTTTAACATTTTTTGAAAGAAGTTGGGACGTCAAGAGTCCCTGTAATGCATAATAGCACTACAGGGTCTACGCCCATTCAAATTCTTAATGAACTTATCATCACTTTTGAAAAGTTCAAGGCCAAAGATGATGTTCAATATGACGAAAGTTAAAAATTAAATTGTACCTGTTGGTAGGTGCCGTCATCCTCGACTTTGTTAATATATTGTATATAAAATTAACTGGAGCGCTTTCGGAAGTTAACTTTCATCTTCTGCAGGTTGAATTTCCGTCACTTATTGTTGTTGTGCACGGTGATGTATACTCCAACTGTTTGTAGCAGCAACTGACTTGTTTTTGACGATTTCGCATAATGGGTTTGACTGGGGTGCGTTCTCATTGAGAAGTGAGGTGTTGTTTGTTTCCTTTATAATTCACCTCAACGGAATTTGATATGAATTTTACTAGTATTGATGTTCAATATGACCCTGTAACTATTGAATTATATACATGTTATCTTATACTGAAATTGTTCAGAAATTTTAACGTATTTTATCATGTTGTTTCTAGGTTCCTCAAATTTATCCTATTAAGCTGTATATTAGTTTTATTTATCACACAACGAACAATATGATATTTGTAGGAAACCAGGTATAATAAGAACATTTAAGTCTCGTAGACTGCGATGCGTAGAACATGTAGCACGAATGAGGAATGAAAGAAGGGCAGGGAAAGTTCTTGTAGGGGACCTAGAGGGGAAAACGCCCAGTTGGTAGTTCAAGAATGAGATGGGAGAATAACATTAACCATGATTTGAGGGAAATAGGTTAAACAGGGGATGATTGGGAAACATTAGCTCGGGTTAGGGATGTATGGAGAGCTTATGTCGGCGCGGTCATGAACCTACAGGTCCGATAGAGCCAGTGAGTTAGAATTGGTTACTTTTTTATCACTGATTAGTGTACATTTCAGTAAATGATATTCATGTAATTAATTTTGTTAGGTTAGGAAGGCAGAAGTTAGTATACATACTTTTATAATATATGTTTGGGTATTTATTTCGAATGTTGATCATTCCGCACGTGCTGCCATCTAGCGACAGCTCTATAAACTTTCTGTAGGACTTCAAAAATGCGTGGTTCCACCTAGCGACAGCTCTAGAAACTCATGAGCATGCGCACTGTTATTCTGCAGGACTTAGAAAATATGTTGGGAAAGTTGAAGTACTGTTTTTCTATTTTTTAATGATACAATAATTACTATTTATTATTTGTAGGAATAGAAATGGTGGAAGAAGAATGCAATAAACATATAGCAATAAATCTTATATGTACTAGACTGCTTAACACTGAGAAAGTCGTTTATCTGCTGTTCATTATTCGAGTGTACTTTATACAACAACAGATGCTACCACGATACCAATTTCAAAGTGTGATAACGTAAAAATATTTAGAGAAGTCAGTTGTTCCACGCCGTATACTAGAGGGAGAAAAAATGAAACTATTATGTCAACGACTGTTGAGTTGATGACGTTAGAGGGGGACGCAGATGTGACAAACACATACTCCTGATTTAAAATGCATATAGGTCTGCCAAGCTTGAAGAGCCCATTTACACCTACAGAGAATGTTGTGGATGTTGTATTGCATCGCTATTGTGCTTATAAACTCATTTATATACAGAGTGTTTCAAAGATCCATTCATAACTATAAAAACATATAAAGAAGTTAATCCTCTGCACGTGTCGGGTACAATGCCATATCGAGAGATATGATGTGGTGAAGCACCTATTGTTAAATATTTGTGATATGCAAGGATGTCTGGTGACTCCGTCTCTTGCAGAGCAGATGAAATTAAATGGAGTGAAATTTATGTCTTGAGTATGTATTACTCGTCCAAGTTAAATCTGCAAGCGGAAAATTTGCTAGGAATGTGCATCCGATTCTCTTTCTTTTCTTACTGTAGTCCAGTTCTGTTAACTATAGCCGGCTTGGCGCGTGGCAGGAGGGAACATTGCCGAATGGGGGAGGGAACTAGTAGCTAAGCAAAAAAATCTTATAATAATAATAATAATAATAATAATAATAATAATAATAATAATACGAGGGCGGATCGGAAAGTAACGCACAATATTTTTTTTAAAGTTTAATAGTAAAAAAAGGAAAAAAATCACAAATGAACTTACATCTTTTACCTACTTTTCGACATAGTCACCAACTTTCTCAACACATTTTTCCCATCGTGTTACCAGTTTCAATATGCCCTGTTCGTAGAAGTCCGTTTGGTTGGAGTGTAGCCATCTGCGCACTGCTGATTTCACTTCCACATCTGTCTCAAAGAGTTTGCCGGCCAGGAATTTCTTCATGGGACCAAACAGATGAAAGTCCGATGGTGCAAGATCCGGACTGTATGGTGGATGCTGGAGCACCTCCCAACCAAATTCGGCGATTTTCTGACGAACGACAGCAGCAACATGGGGGCGAGCATTGTCATGAAGAAGTTTAATGTTAATGTTGTGACGTTTGTCACGAATGGCACGACGCAACTTCACCAAAGTTTTAATGTAGGCCGGAGCGTGGCGAATCACTAAGGTTCACGCGTCCCTCTTGGAAGAATGTGCACCACCTGGAGACATTGCTACGGTCCATACAATCATCCCCATACACGCCACGCATGTCCCTGTGAATTTCACTGGGTTTATGCCCTTTGGCCCACAAAAATCGAACAACACTTCTCTGTTCCTCACAGGTGGACGACTGTAGCATGCGCGCCATCTTTGTTGCATAGTTCAAGCTTCTCTCGCAAGAGGTGCACCTGAGAAAAAAATACCATCTGTAGTGAAAACTTCAAACTATATCTCTGTGAAATTTCAACGTTCTAGCTGCAACACCAAGGCAGAAAAAAATTATTGTGCGTTACTTTCCGATCCGCCCTCGTAATAATCCGATTGAGGGTCTTTCCACTTTTCAGCGGTTGCCCTTTTACCAGCCGGCTGCTGGCCCTTCACATCCACATGTGTCAATCACAGAGGTAGATGATCAACAGCCAGTGTAGGGGTGACATGTGGTTAGCATGTCGAGTCCCCCAGCCGTTATAGCTGGTTCCTCAACCTGGAGCCGCTACTTATTGTAGCTACCCAATTGCCTCACGATGCTGGGTGGGCACCGGTCCCATACTGGCCGAAATACCATGAGAAAATTTTTTCCCCCATGGAGACTCGAACCAGCGCAAGTCCCGTAGCTCTGCGCCAAGGCTTCCTACCTTAACCGCTCGGCTACGGCGCGGGACTAATAATAATAATAATAATAATAATAAACTAAATTGTTATAAAAACGGCGCTATCCTATAATGAACACTCTAAACTTACTAGACAAAAATATTGACTAACATAGAACTAGTAAATAAGAAAACTCAACGTATAGTAACTATTATGTTTTCTAAACTGAGGATAGTTTCTGGTAGTATCTGCAATTCATCTTCCCCCTCTTACCGCACCAAACACAATAAACCCCTCAAAAGCGGCCAAAGAAGCCAGAACTGAACTGTAAGTTGCCACTTCCTGTTCCCTGTGTTGAGTTATTTGACTGGGAGGGGAGCACTGGCAAATATTGTGCTTTTAAATAACCCGACACCTACAGTAGTCGTTGACCAAATGAATAATACGGCAAACGTGTTACTACCAGGGAATGAGCTGTCCCTCCTTTGCCTTCCTCATTAATGTTGCCAATTATCGTCCCTTGTGTTGTGTTGTGAGGCTGATAATAGAGAGGTGACAAATATGGTGATTTTAAGTGATCCGAAACATTCAGCAGTCGTCAACTACATGACTATTTGACAGACATGTAATAATATTTCAGGAGTATTCACGGATTTTCACTTCCATAGAGAAATAGTTTGGCGCCTCACTATGATGGTTGTCCGTTTATATAAAAGCGGGTGCCGCGCGACAATGCTTGACAATGATTAACATGCGGAATTATAATATAATATTTATAATATAAAATAGAATACCTGAGATCTCAGTCTTCCTCAACTTTGGATGTGGGGTGTGGAGTACTTTCGAAGCATATGCTTCATTTTCAGCTTGTAACTCGATACTGAAGATGAAGCATATGCTTCGAAAGTACTCCACACCCCAAATCCAATGTTGAGGAAGTCTGAGATCTCAGGTATTATATTTTTATATTATAAATATAATATATTAACCTCAACGGTGTTTCGTCATGAATTTTAAAAGTATCGAGGAATTAATATAATCTTTGTATTTAATTATATATAACAGCTGCGGGGAAACAAAGCGAGCCGCTGGACAACCATCATAGTGAGGCGATAATAATTCACAACGCTTCTCTAGAAGAATCTTCAAGGTAGGTTTCGACTTGCAGTTGGTTGACAGTTTCCTTTTTAGACGGTTGACTAAGAGATGAATATTAATTTTCGTGAAAGGATAAAAGTTCAAAACATCGTAGAAGATATCCAAACATACCAAAATAATCACCGTCACTTAATGGATTGAAATCGTTCACCGAAGAAGCTTTTCGAGTATCCGCCTATATAACACAGAGACAGAAGAAGACCTAAACAATGCTGCATAAATCAAGAGCATCTTGCGATATAGGAACAGGCTCTAAGGAGTCTAAAACTAAAATGTTCGTTTTGATTATTTAACTCATGCCCCAAATGGGAGTCAATGACCAATCGCGTTTCAAGGAATTTTGTGTTACAATCAATGACAGTCGTGTTCCATCTCGATATTTATCGAATTCTGTTTACCAAAATAAAGAAAGCTCCTCCTTTTTAACATTCTGAGCAGGTCAGAGCATTATTTTACAGTGACTGACTCTCCAACAAATACGTTGAATATAGCAAATAATGAACATATTCCTTCAACCTACACATTTCATAATTGTGTGTTCAATAATAATTATGTTTTTAAATAATGATTTTACTGAGTTTTTCCTAAAACAAGTAATTAAAAACCTATAAGGTTGGTTATAATATACAGTTTAATGTCTTTCATTTTTTCTCCACTAGGGTGCATTCTTACAATATTGCGATCCTATGTCGCAATAAATAATATGATCAAATTGCAGTGATGATCAAATTAAACATAACCAAACATTTGTCATTTGTTATCAAACATCGTCGTTTACATTAATATATAAATATTTTAAAATAACTATATTTAAATAATGATTTGTGAGTAAACAGTTTAATTTTATTAATTAATTAGTCCTAGCAAATATCACTCTTGATTTCGAAATCCTCTATATAAATTGGAAATCACTCGTGGCATTACTTATGATAAAGATGATCAGAATAAATGAAGGACTGTGACAAAGACGCCGAGAATTACAAATATATTTCATTATTATTCATTTATTTATTTATTTCTTAAATCTCCAAGATTTGGAGCCCGATTTTAAAAATGTATGTGTTATAAACCCAACTGGATTTCTTAGGCTTAAAGGACCTTCGGGGACTTGGAAAATCTGGTAGCGTTTATCTAGCCGAGCGTTAGTATGAGGATGTACAGTTTACATGTTTTGAAATAAACAAATGGAGTCTTATTTTAAACTATTTTATTACTAAAGTATAAATAATTAGAAACCCTTAGTAGTCTAGCCCTAATTTAATCTAAGCCTATATTAAAACTACAGTACTTTCTTGGGGGGGGGGTTGAGAAGAGGGAGTTGTGGAATTTTTAAATCTAACCAAAAACTACATGATTAAAAATGTTATATCCCTTTTTGAAAATATCGTATTAAAACAGTCTACATTGTTTAGAATTCTATCAAAATAGTTAAGGTAATTGATTCTTTTACAAAAAAGATCCCTGTCACATATTAAGAAAAATGGTCGGTGACTTACCCTTCAGCCGTTTACACACACAGACAGACACGAGACCCTCACTTCTCAAGTGTTATATATTCAATTTTGACCTCGAATTACCCTAACTGTACCAACTAACATTCCAATGAACTAAATGTAGGGATGTTTACAGTTAGCTTAAACAAGACTTTGCTCTGAACTATACTCTATCTCAACAGACTTTGAATGTCTAAACTCTATTTCAAAAGACTTTGCTTAAATAATTAAAAATAATCTATAAAACAATAAAAAAATCTACATAAAGGACTATGTATTCATAATATATGTTATGGCTGAAGTTAAAATAAATAAAATTGAATTGAAACAAAAATAACAAATGAACGAAACAAGATCTAATAAATTAAATATAAGAAAATAAATAGTAATAAAGATGAATTACAATTTGGTGAAAATAGCATTTACTAAGATTTTAAATGCTGTGTAACAACATTTCCTTTTTAAATTGTCAATTAATATTAGATTGCACAATACTTGAATACATTTAATTAAATAAACATATAGAATGTATCGCTTTATATCCATGAGATGGACATCTAAAATAAGGTCATCAACAGTCTGTTCATCATTATCACAGGAACAGATATATCCGTTTGGACATGTATTGATGGACTCTCTCTGAATAATAGAATGAAAATATTTTAATGAGCTGGTCACATGATAAACATTGATGAATAGCGAGAACCAAGAAAAATCACAAAGGTGCACTTTGGAGGAAGGAGGATAGTGGGATGATCTACAAGACGGTTAGAGGAAATATCTAGGAATAACGAATCGACAGATGACTAGGAACAGGGAAGAATGTAGGAGGAAAATTGGGGAAGCCATTGCCCGACTTGGCCTATAGAACCATAACATGGATTAATAAGTTTTATATTAACGATTAAAGTAAAAGCTATAGCTCCAAGAATAGTGTAGCAAACATTCAAAATTTGAAATTTCTATTAGAGAAAAATCAATAAATATTATATGCACAGAAATAATAATAATAATAATAATAATAATAATAATAATAATAATAATTTATTTATTTATTCTGGCAGAGTTAAGGCCATAAGGCCCTCTCTTCCACTCAACCAGCACAAATACAAATAAATATTTGACCAATATAGATATACACTATACTAATTATAAACAGTTAAAGATACAAAAATGTAGCAATGTAAATTTCATGTACAAACAACATTTTATAGGGTAATAACAATAATGATACGATAATAATAATAATAATAATAATAATAATAATAATAATAATAATAATAATAATAATAATAATAATATTATAATAATAATAATAATAATAATAATAATAATTATTATTATTATTATTATTATTATTATTATTATTATATAAATATGATACATTATACGAGAAACACCAATTAATATATATACCTTACTCTGGATAATAATGAAGTCGAGTTTAGAGCAAATATAAATTTAGATTTCTTTTAAAAGATGCCAATGTCCGGCAGCCCCTTATTTCTTGTGGTAGGGAATTCCAGTTGCGAGAAGTGAAGATGGTATATGACATGGAGAGATGTGATGTCCTATGTTGCGGTATATTAAGCAAGAGACTATGTTGTGATCTTGTGTTTAAGTTATGGTTTGAGGATAGATACTGGAAACGAGATGATAAATAATTGGGAATCGAGGTATGTAGGATCTTAAATAGGAGAATTAGACAGTGCGATTTTCTTCTCTCTTTTAGATGTAGCCATGACAATTCGTGGAATAATGGAGAAATGTGATCGTATTTTCGAACATTAAATATGAATCTGATACACATATTATGGACACGCTGCAGTTTGTCCGACAAGTCGTCACTTATGTCAGTTAGTAGAACGTCACAGTCAAAATGCGGCATCACTAAAGTTTGGATTAAAATTCTTTTAAGAGCTGTAGGGAGAAAATATTTAAGTCGCTTATAACTGTATAAAGTAGAATCAACACTTTTAGAGGTATTTTTATATTAAGAGAAAATGAAGAGCACGATCAGATAGAGTTCGACAAATATAAAAAGAGACAATATCTAACATATTTTCACAAAAATTCGGCATGACACACGTTTTGGATATTTTATCTCTAGAAGATAGGTTACTAACAATCAGAAAAAAAGTTGTTCAGTTACATTATTCTGAAAGGGTTAGTATTTGCAAAGATAAAATAAATAATGCATTTATTTAAATTTGTAATAATAAATAAAATTATCTTCTCTAGCATCTATGGCCCTTTGTGTTAAATATTCGGGGCAAAATAGAATAATACCTAATGATATCGGAGATATTGGATGATTGTTTTAATATACGTAACAAACCGACGGTTTCAGATGACTAAGTCATGCATTATTGATATGTTAGACATAGAACATGTCCTTAGGATCGCGATAAAATGGGTTCTGTTAAAGTATAAAGAAACACAAAAAAACATTAAAGAACAAAACAAGAAGAGATGCAAGATTGAAGTTTTATAAAACATTGGCAGTTCCTGCATTACTTTATGAAAGTGAAACCTGGGTAATTACCAAAAAATGACAAAGTAGAATATAAAGCGTAGAAATGAACTTCTTTAGAAGAACAAAAGGCTGCACAAGAATGGATTGGCTAAATAATGAAGATATAAGAACAGAGTTAAATATATACCCATTGAGTGATAAAATCAAAGAATATAGAGAAAAATGGTTTAGATGTGTAGAAAGAATGAATTTAACAAGATTACCAAAAGCAGCATTTAACTACAAGCTAAGAGGTTCAAGGAATATAGGAAGCCCAGTGAAAAGATGGACAGAACAACCGTGAGGCGGAACAGGCAATTTGCCTAGCCCGTGAAGTGAAGTAGAAATATAAAAAATCAAATCAACAGAACAAATATTTTATTTAACTTCTAATTATATTTCTTATTATTTTGAACTTAAATAGAAGAAACTCTCATAAACTTCAAGTAAGCCAAATGCGCTTCTTACGATCATTGTTAGGAGTTAATAGACTGGATCACCAAAGGAACACTACTATCAGAGGAAAACTTGGAGTAGCAAGTTTAAATGAAGATATCCAAAGATACCAACAAGAATGGAAAAATCATCTGAGAAGAATGGCAAGAAATAGACTTCCAAAATTGGCATTCCAATATTATCCAACTGGACATAGGGACCAAGGAAGACCAAAACATCGGTGGAAAGATCAAGACCATCTTCGCTAGGTTTACCGTACAGGCCACATGGCCTAAAACGAATTTGTTCATGATGATGATGATATTTTGAACTTGTATTTAGTTTATTCTTATCTTTATTGTTATGAATAATTTTTCCCTATTTATCACCTGAAGTAAGTCCGTGAAAATCGTAAATTTATCTCGATTTAAAGATCATGCTAGGCTACATGATAACAACTAGGTTGCAAGAACAAGAATTGTTATACATAAGTAGTGCCACGATTGATTTCTAATTTATCTAGAGGATTTGGAAATCAAGAGTGGCATTTGTTAGGACTATTTAAAGAATAATATTAAGCTGTCTACTCAAAATGTATTATGTAAATATAGTTACCGGTATTATAAAATATTTACATATTTAATGTAAACGACGATGTTAGAAAAAAAATGAGGTTATGTATGTTCACTGCAACTTGATCATATTATTTATTTCCAAATAGGAGCGCCATATTTTAAGAATGCACCCTAAGGGAGAAATAATGATACACGTCAAACTGTATATTATAATCAACATTATAGGTTATTAATTTATTCTTTTAGTAAACAACTTAGTAAAGACCAGGAATCTGTTCATTATTTACTATATAACAGATGAGGTTGCGGCATCAGACGAGGTTATGCAAACTAATGGGATACTACAAGGAGACCCCATCAGCCCGCTACTATTTAACATAATGACGGCTGACATTGGGAAAGCAACGAACGGGACCACGCTGGTAATGTATGCGGACGACATGGCCATTGGGGCAGAAAACAAAGAAGAATTGCAAAAAGGCATAGATGGGATACAACGATGGGCTATGGAAAATGAGTTCAAGATAAACAGCAACAAGACCGTACAAATGGTTTTCAAGAAAGGAGGAAGAACAGCGGCAAGTGATAATCTAAAACTAGGAGAAGAACCGATAAGAATGGTCAACAAATTCAGATATTTAGGCATAACACTGCAGCCAACAACAAAGTCTTTCAGCGCACATGTGCAGGAGAGAGCAGCAGCAGCTATAAGAGCTATGTGCAGTATCAAAGACATCACATCGTTAAAATTAGTCACAGCCATGAAATTATTCGCATCAGTGATCACCCCGATCGTCACCTACGGGATAGAACTGATATGGGAGAAACTATCGACCAGCGATTTGGAGAGGTTAGAAAAAGTAAACCAAGATTCATCAAAAAGGCATTAGGTGCAAGCAAATACACACCAAATAGAATGGCCTATATGCTAGCCAGAGAAACCTTCTTCCTAGAGGACCTGAGGCAAAGGATACTACTGCCAGCAACGGAGCCATATAAGAAAGTCATCGAAAAAAAGAAACAGAGAGAAAAAGAGATCGACGAAGATTTCTACGCCTCAGATGCCATGGTAAACAGAGAGTGGACTGGAAGTAACCAACCACAAAGGCACAGAATCATAGGTTTAGCAACACACGGATATCATCACAAAATGTGCAAAAATACAAAATTCCACCAACCGAGTGATTCGTGTGAATGCAAGATATGCGACCAAAAGTGTGAGCGATACCATTACAAACAATGCAGAATCTGGACAGGATCACTGAACGAACTCATAAAAGACAAATCATAAACTTATAACTTAATGCTCTTTCGAGTGCCTCTTACCAATTTATTTATTATTATACATTTGTTGGAGAAAAATAATGCTATGAGCTGTTCAGATTATTAAAAGCAGGAGCTGATAAAGAGAAATCGATAAAGAGCGAGGTGAAATAATAATATGATTAGTTGTAAAACAAAATTCATTGACACGTGATTGGTCATTGACTCCTCTTAGGGGCATAAGTTGAATAGTCTATAATAAATAACGAGATAATTTATATATTTTGTTAGTGCGAAAAATAATGGATTGCTTTATTGTGGAGCACATCGTCTATATGGCAGGGGTAGTGACCTACAGAGGCACAATCGATCCCGAGACTCACTCATTAGTGCGGGTCATAGACAGGGAGAGAGATTTTATTTGCAGACGGATCGATGAGTCCCTAACCAGGCCTGTCATCAACATGTTGGAATAGTTAAGGACCTACTCCATTACGATCACATTGAGGTTTTCTAAATAATTGCTTTAGGTACGTTTAGAATTCAACGTGGTACTTTATCTGAATACCAGCTGCTTTTGAAAATGTAGGATGTAAAGATAAATTATTAATACAATCCAAATTAAAGAGAATAGTCCACGTTTTTTGCAGCACTAGATAAAACACTACTTTTTTGCTACATGTTCCTAAATTCCACACAACTGCTGAATCTAAACATAGTCCAGGACCCAAATTATATAATTAATTAATTAGAGCTAATCCAGAACTAAGCAAACTAAACACATATAGACGTAATAAAGTAATACATTAATTACTTTAATTAATTAATAATTTTAATTGTCATAAGTAATGTGAAGCGTTTTTTCCAAATCATCGATAAATTCACTTTGTGACTCGTGATTTTATCTAGAGGATTTGCAAATCAGGATTTGCATTTGTTGAGATTATTTTACGAATACAATTAAGCTGTTTACTCAAAAATCAGTGTTAAATATAGTTATGGGTATTTTAAAATATTCATATATTTAATTAAAATGACGATATTTGAAAAAATCATAAATGTGTGGTTATGTTTCATTTGTTTATTCTCTGCAACTTGATCATATCATTCATTGCCAAATAGGATCGCAATATTATAAGAATGCAACCTAGTGGAGAAAAAAATAAAACACCAAACTGTATATTATAACCAACATTATAGGTTATTAATTAAGGGTGCCTTCTTATAATATTGCGATCCTGAGTTAGCAACTCAGTAAAATCATTATTTAAAAACACAATTATTGAACACACAATTATCAAGTATATAATTCCAAGGAATCTGTTCAGTATTTGATATATTCAATGTATTTGTTAGAGAGTCAGTCACTACAAAATAATGTTCTGACCTGTTCACAATATTAAATAGGAGGAGTTTTCTTTATCGCAAAAGCAGGAAGTGGTAAAGAGAAGCCGATAGAGAGCGAGGTTAAACACGACTGCCATTGGTTGTAAAACAAAATTCATTTAAACGTGATTGGTCATACACTCCCATTTGGGGCATGAGTTAAATAGTTAATTTAAATATTTTGGTAAGTAAAGTAGTAACTTATTTTGGTTTATATTATTATTACCGCTGTGGTCTCGAGGAAGTGTGCTGTCTTCTCACGCAGCGGGCCCGGGTTCGATTCCCGGTCGGGAATGCCCGACAGGGAAGAAATTCAACTACACTAATTTAGTTACACTTGTTTTCGGATAGATGTCATTGACTGACCCGGGGTCAGCGTTCCGCCTCACAATGACATCTAGGAAGCCAAAATAATACTAGGATGGGAACGTTCGATAAATTTTGCATAGTAGCCTTGTCGTTCTTTTATGAGCCTTAAAATTTTCACACTCGGGAACCTAGGCTTAAAATCCCTCCCGGAAGACTTGCCCCTTGAATTTTTCCATCCTGAAAATTTCCATCGACCACGACCGGGTTTAAACTCGCGTCCCTCGGAACTAGGGGCAATGAACATAATCACTAGCACATCGCGGTCGACTGAAAAATGTTAAAATGTTTACATGGAATATCAGTTCTCCTCAACAAATTAAAATTCATTAAAATAGTGAAGGTCTACCCAGCTGCTGAGGGTGAAACAAGAAGTTCCGAAAGACCTACCCAGCTGCTGAGGATGGAACAATAAGTTCCGAAAGGCCTTGAATATTTTAATGAATTTTAAATTGTTGAGGACGACTGATATTTATGGTACAAATTTTAATATTTAACTTTTTTACATAACAACCTCAACGGTAGTTCATGATGAATTTAGAAGTATTGAAGTATCGATGAAATTGATTTGGGAAAAAGTATAACTCAGAAAAGTAAACTCAAATAAAATTGTGAATTGTATGAACTAGGTAAGGAACCCGATTTAATGAAGTATATAAAAATTAATAGATTGGCCTCGTCTGGGCATTTGATACGTATGGACAATAATAAAACTGTTATATATGGCACAACTATTATAAATCAAAAAAGTTGGAAGACCAGCCTCATGGGCTAGTGGTCAGCGTTCCTGACTACTGTTCACGAGGTCAAATCATAGGAATTTTTCCTTAAAGGGAATTATTCCTATGGTTGCCCATGGTCTGGAATTTATGTTAAGTTTAGGTTAAGAGAGGCACGCCACGCCGTAGCGTAGTGGTTAAGGCACTGCGCTATAAGCCGGAAGGTCGAGGGTTCGAGTCCCGGTAAGTCAGGATTTTTAAACTGACCCAAACCTTCTAGCGGCACTATCGTCCTGGGGTCGACTCAGCCTCTAACGGAAATGAGTACCAGACGCTTGTTCTGGGGGTAAAGGCGGCCGTCACGCAGGGTTAACAACCCGGCTGACATAAAGTGCCGATTGTCTAGAAAAAGTGGGAGCCTTAAACTCCCACTACCCCAAGGACCTCCTATGGCCTGTAGTGAGATCACTTTACCTTTAGGTTAAGAACTCTCCTGGTGCTTCATTATCATTTATCACCCATCATTATCATACCTTCGGGAGTCTGCCGCTGTGGTCTCGAGGAAGCGTGCTGCCTTGTCACGCAGCGGGCCCGGGTTCGATCTCGGTCGGGGCAGTTTTTCTGGGTGAGGTTTTTATCGTGGTTTTTCCTCACCTGTAAGACAAATGTCAGCAAAACTTTAAGGCCCGAACGGTCCCCGAAATCATATGGCCATCATCATCATCATCCTTATCATTATCATCATTATCCTTCACCGCTGTGGAAAGCAACGGGAAGCTACCACACCTACAATTCCCTAGTAAAACTGCAAGCATAGCTTGAAAATGCTATGATTGCAGTGAAGGACATGCCTTCGGGCAGAATTACTATGGATGGATACCGTCGGGGTAACGTTACTCCGCCTTCCAGGAGCCCCAACCTAAGAAATGGATTACAATTCTGCCAATGCTAAGGGAGAAAGTCAGAAATGTCATAAAAGACAGGCTGGTGGCATGAAAAAAAAAAATAAGATGGGGGGGATGATGTCGTGGAGGATATTAGATTTAGTAAAATTAGAAATTGAAAGCATTTAGCAGCAAATAGAGAAGTCTGGAAGGACATTCTAAGCAAAGCTAGGGCCGAAAATGGGCTGTCATACCATATATATGATGATGGTGATGATGAATTAAGTAAACTTGAAAATAGCTGATACTTGAATTTTGGTGTGTAGAGTGTGATAGGTCAGCTGGCTAGAAAATAACACACTTGGTCGAGACCAGAGAGTGTGGAGCAGATAGAGAGTCGAGAAAATTGTTCACCAACATGAAAAATAGATAACGTAGACAAAGATACAAAATTTCCGAGTTTCAGATGAGAAAAGAGCAAGATAGCAGACAACTTTCGCAGTTACATCAAGAGTAAATAATGAAGGCATAGATTCTTATTCCTTGAGTTCCATTAAGGCAAGTTTGTGGAGAAGTAGATAAGCGTTTTCCTCGTTACAGAAAACAAGGATGTTAAACACGGAAACTCATTCAGTCTATACTCTTTTTAAACAAACTGATAAAGTCTAATTTTACAAATCAAAGTAAATAAAGCATAAATTGTTTTATAGAATTAGCTGAAGATCAGTAACTTTTTAAATGTAGTACTATTGGCCGATAGCGAGGAGATACTAAAGGACAACACGCACACACTATTGAGTAACACTAAGAAATTAGGACTGGAAGTAAATATCTATAAAACTAAATATATGGTCACACGTAGAAATACATTATATAATGGAAATGGACAGCTAATGACAAATGAGGAAAATTTTGAGGAAGTGGCTGAATTCAAATAGGCCTACCTTGGAACAATAATCACAAATAGGAATAAGATGCACAAAGAAATTAAACATAGGCTCAATTCTAGAAATACGTGCTATTATGCATTGCAGAGACTCTTGATGTCCCAACTCCTTTCAAAAAACGTTAAACTGAAAACATAAAACTATTATTCTACCAGTTATATTATATGGGTGCGAAACATGGACTCTTACTTTAAGGGAGGAAAGGAGATTACAAGTATTTGAGAATAAAGTACTTAGGAAAATTTTTGGACCAAAGAGAGATGAACAGACAGGTGAATGGAGAAGACTACATAACAATGAACTACATGGTCTTTATAGGAAGCCAGATATAATAAGAACAGTTAAGTCTCGTAGATTGCGATGGACAGGACATGTTGTACGTATGGGGAATGAAAGACGTACATGGAAGCTTCCTTTAGGAAAGCCAGAGGGAAAACGCCCAGTTGGTAGACCAAGAATGAGGTGGGAGAATAAAATTAACTATGATTTGAGGGAAGTAGATTATACAGGGAATGATTGGAAACCATTAGCTCAGGATAGAGATATATGGAGAGCTTATGTCCGCGCGACCATGAACCTACGGGTTCGATAGTGCCAGTGAGTAAGTAAGTAAGTAAGTGAGTAAGTAGTAACTTTTTAAATGCATTTTATATTTAATACTTATTTAGAAGCTTCAACATCTAATACCATGAGGCATCTATGATCTTAATAGTACATGAGCTATCCATTAGACTGTGTATGTGTGTGTGTTTAGATTTGCAGGTATTTGTATTTTGTTTTGCAAAACAATTGTTTAATTTTCTTCTTCTTCTTCTTCTTCTTCCTTTCCAGGATTAGGTCAATGCGACCTGTTCCGGTCTCAAGTCCATCGTTTCCTTGGTCGTCCCAAAGATCTTTCTCCATGTGGTTTGTAGGCGTTGATCTTTTTGGGTAATCTTGTATTGTCCATTTTGCCTAAATGTTCTTTCCATTGGTATTTGTGCTCGTCTAGTTTATCGAGTATTGAACATATCTCCAGTTCCTTTCTTATTGATTCATTGTGTAATCTATCCATGCGTGTACATCCTTTTACGGATATTAAAATTTTCATTTCAGTGGCTTGAATGTGCGAGATATCTTTTTTTGTAAGTACCCAAGTTTCAGATCCATATAAAAGAACAGGAACAGCCATAATTTTATAAAACCTGAGCTGAGTTTCTCTTCGAGCCTTTCGGAGGGTTCTTCTTACGGTGCCACACATCATTTGATATCGGTTTAATTTATTGTGTATATCCCAATCGTAGCTGTATGTCATATATGAACCAAGAGAGTTAAAGTGTGCTATCTGTTCTATTATTTCATTATTGATTACTATTTTTGCTCTGACTGGCACTTTGCCCTGAAAAGCCATAATTTTAGCTTTTGAAGTTGAGACTTTGAGATTAAAATAGAGTCCTAATTGATTCAAGATGTAAATGGCTCTTTGTAAATCATCCTCTGACTTCTGTATAATTACCAGATCGTCTGCATACATTAAAATATTTATATACATTTCCTTATTAATTTGTATTCCTATGGGACTTAATTTTTTCCATTTTCGTATAACCTCGTCAATATATATATTAAACATTGTAGCTGATAATGTACACCCTTGTCGAACTCCTCGATTTATTAAAATTTCTTCTCTGGAATAATTATCTAAATTAAGGATAATTTTCGTGCCATTATAAAGACTTTTTATTCCTTCTGTAAGTTGAGCCGGGTACCCTCTTGCCTTCATTATTTCACACAATTTTCTTCCTAAATTGTTTAATTTTAATAATGTAAAGTCGTGATAATGATTAAATGAGTCCTAATAATGAGAATACAACCAAACATTTATTTTGATGACTCAGAAATCCCAGGAAAAAAAAATCTGATTTGTCGACACCGGAATACGAGTCTCAAACACTGAGCCAATTCGCTCGGTTATAAGTTTTTATTTCCTTTTTAAGTTTTAACATTAGACATTGTTTCATTGTGTTTATTTCAGATTTTTAAACTTTTATTCGCTTTTTTCTTTCACGCATAGAAAATAAATGCACAAAATGTACCCAGACCCAGACTTCACAGGAAAGATCCTCAATTCATTTGCCGTTCTTAGACGAATCAAGAACTGAATAAATAAATGGGTCATTTTCTGCAAGACGAAATTAGCTCCGAAGCACATAGAAAATTACAAATATGAAAGTGTACATACGGGAACTGAGATAATCAATATTTATATTACACACATATATGATATATATATATATATATATATATGATATACATATACATATATATATATATATATATATATATATATATATATATATATATTATATATATATGTGTGTGTGTGTATGTATGTGTGTGTGAGTGTGTGTGTCATGTCTATCGTCGCTCTAGCAACACCAATTTATATTTTTTTCGCAACAAAACTCTGCATATAGTATATGGCCAACTAAGAAAGTAGATAAAATTCGTTAATCGGCAAAATCGGACTCATAGGAATGGGGGTGGCTGAAACTAATGTTTAAAAATAGTTTCACCGGCCGCAACAATTTTTTTGTAACGAAAACTCTGTACATGGAATTCAATTATAATTAGAAAATCAGCGAAATTTGAAAATTACAATTGGGAATTTACCTGAAAGCTGAAATATATTAAAATAGATCTAGTGAACGCTATTTTTTGCACAAAAACAATCGGGTACTAACATTTGAATAAGGGAGTTAATATACAAGTCCTTAATCACCTAAATTTGACCATTAGAAATGGGGGTTAATCTGAAAGCTGACATTTTAGTGAGGGCATTTTCAATGATTCAGCAATTTTTGTTTTCTCGCAACGAAAGGTGTTACGAGTCATAATGAACATAGACCATTCATGAATTTAGACCATTTGTTGACCTGTTTCGGCCTCAATAGAAACACCATCCAAAAGTCTTTTGAGATGACGTCCTGGTCTTCTTCTTCTTCCAGTAGGTTGATAGCTTAAACATTTGCTTGGGTATCCTGTGATCTTCCATTCGATGAACATGTTGCATCCATCTTGACTTAAAATCATAAATTTTGTTTTGTAAAGGTTCATGTGTATTGTGTTACGCGTTTTTATATTTAATTGTCATACGTAATGCCGCCACGAGTGATTTCCAAAATTATCGATAAATTCGGAAATCAAGAGTGGCATTTGTTAGGACTATTTAACGAATAAAATTAAGCTGTTTACTCACAAATCATTATTTAACTATAATTATTTTAAAATATTTATATATTTAATGTAAACGGCGATATTTGCAAACAAATGAAAAACGATTGATATGCTTAATTTGCTTCTTTGTTCATCACTGCAACCAGATCATACTATTATTTATTGCCAAAGGATCGCAATGTTGTAAGAATGCACCTAGTGGAGAAATTTATAACCAACGTTATAGGTATTAATTAATTTCTGATGTCCTATGATGTAAATATGTCAATTATATTTCCTGAAACGTAATTTCCTGGAAAATAATTCGTTTAACAAAGTGCAAACACTGGTTTCTTTTTTTTTTTTGTATAATCAGTTGTTACAAATGTTTTTATATTATCTCTCGCATGCGCTTTGTGCTGACATTCATGGACTATATATACAATCTGGTAGCCGTATTTCTTGGAGAGTCAGTCACTGAAAAATAGTGATATGACCGATTCGGTGCTTTCTTTATTATGATAAACTTTATTTGGTAAATTCTAGACGAAACACGGCTGTGATTGGATGTAAATAAAAAATCATTGAAATGTGATTAGTCATTGACTCCCATTTGGGGCATGAGGTAAATAGTCGTAAAAAATACACATTCCTTAAACCACAAAAATCGGGCTATTACGGGTGTAGGATTATCTGGAACCCGAAACTTAAAAATTGCTCTATCAATTTATATTTACCCACACGAAACTGGATACATACGATTTAATTAACAAAAGAAATATATCGTATAACAATACTGATAGAACTATTCTAGGAATTGAACAGTTGCCCCGAAAAGAGATCTAACTCACAAAAATTCCAAAGTTGAGTTGCCAGTAAATTAGGGTCAATTTCACCAACAGAGGTAACTGTATTACACCAGTTTTCCCCGTGTATAATACATAGCTTAAACTGGCGTAATACAGTTACCTCTGTTGGTGAAACCGACCCTTAATGATATATCCGGAGAATATCACGGCATGGTGCATGTAAAACTATCCCTGCTCTCTTCCAGACCTGTTTTATTTATTTTTAAAAGTTCGCATTCAAGCAAATAGTGTAATATATGTAACAAAATGGCTGATGAAGTTAGTCAAGTCATGAGTAGCAGTTTATAGGTTAGATCTATTTTCAGGGCAACTATTAAATTAATGAAAATAATATTTCAGTAATATATTTTGAAATAACTACAAATAACAATATTGAAGAGGGTAATGCTTCAATAAGAAAATATATTATGGAGACTTTTTCATGATTTGTAAATCTGACTATAAAATCGCTTAGTTTATGCGGTTCCTGCCAGAGATAACCTTCCATTCACATTCAATCTTATTCGTCTGAAGTTTATTTCTGATTCATGGTGCATTTTAAACAGTTTAAACATAAAATGACAGTGAAAAACTTTAAAATTAACTTAATAACTACCACATAATGAACACTTAATGTAGGGTAGAGAGGTAAAATAAGTTTTTACTACGCTCTGGGGTATAAGTGACAATACCTGTATATGCTTGGAGAACAAAATGATAAGAGATCCCTTAAGGCAATAAATATGTTTTATGGAACGACTCATAATGCAGTTTTTTCTTAATATAGAAATATATAGGAAAATGTCAACTTATTTAAGTGGTGCTATGTGTAATTAACCAAGTCCATTCATTTATTTTGTTGCTAGTTTTTTGTCGTCTATTTTCTGCTTTGAGGTTAATTGTGATACCAGGAAAAAGTTTCTACAGCTGAAAATATTACTGAAGTATTATTTCCATATTTGAGAGTTCTTTAACATCTTTTTTTGTGGAGTTAACGTCCCCTATATCTGTTACTGTATTCTCAAAATTGTCATGCATTTGAATATCTAAACAAATCTCAACTCAAACTAAATTAAGACTTTTTAATGTCATTACATAATGGAAATGGACAGCTAATGACAAATGAGGGAAATTTTGAGGAAGTGGCTGAATTCAAATAGGCCTACCTTGGAACAACAATCACAAATAGGAATGAGATGCACAAATAAATTAAACATAGGCTCAATTCTGGAAATGCATGCTATTATGCACTGCAGAGACTCTTGATGTCCCAACTCCTTTCAAAAAACGTTAAACTGAAAATATATAAAACTATTATTCTACCAGTTATATTATATGGGTGCGAAACATGGACTCTTACTTTAAGGGAGGAAAGGAGATTACAATTATTTGAGAATAAAGTACTTAGGAAATTTTTTGGACAAAGAGAGATGAACAGACGGTGAATGGAGAAGACTACATAACAACCAACTACATGGTCTTTATAGGAAGCCAGATGTAATAAGAACAGTTAAGTCTCGTAGACTGCGATGGGCAGGACATGTTGCACGTATGGGGAATGAAAGACTTGCATGGAAGCTTCTT
Organism: Diploptera punctata; assembly: GCA_030220185.1. Taxonomy (NCBI): domain Eukaryota; kingdom Metazoa; phylum Arthropoda; class Insecta; order Blattodea; family Blaberidae; genus Diploptera; species Diploptera punctata. Next base: position 564,828 of record JASPKZ010007320.1, on the reverse strand, counting down.
GTAGGAAAGCCAGAGGGAAAACGCCCAGTTGGTAGGCCAAGAATGAGATGGGAGAATAACATTAACTATGATTTGTGGGAGGTAGATTGTGCAGGGAAAGCATTAGCTCAGGATAGGGATGTATGGAGAGTTTCTGTCCGCGCGGCCATGAACCTGCGGGTTCGATAGTGCCAGTGAGTAAGTAAGTAAGTAAGTATAGGCCTATTGCTACCCTTCCAAGTCTCACAGCCATACACGGGGTGATTCAGAAATATGACTATTCGTTTGATCGCATTTTGTGACGAAAATATTATTATTATTAAAGGTAATATGATGTTATCATTGGAAAGGGAATCATTCAAACTACAACAATAGAATAAAGCAAAACAAATCACTGCTCACGTGCATCTTGGCGGGTTGATTTTTTATGGGCTAGCGTCGAATGCCTCCACAATTCTGCATCCGTGCTAAATCGAGGCCTTCCAGGTGGTTTGATTTTCTGCATCCTTCCTGTTTCCAGCAGTCGTTTTCTCCACTTCCCCACAGTCGACGGCTGCAATGCTACGTTAAACTTACGTCTTGTCCGTCTTGCGGCCTCACGATCATTAGCATACGTTATTGCCCATGCAGCAATTGTAATTTGCTGTTGCGTATTCAATGCCATTTTGACTAATGACGTAAGTTCTACACTATTTTGTTTTATTCCATTGTTGTAATTTAATAATTACCTTTCCAACGGTAATTTAATATTTCCTGTAATGGTAATATTTTCATCATACCACGCGATCAAACGTAAAGCCATATTTATGATTCATCCTGTATATGGCTGTGAGACTTGGAAGGGTACAGTTATTGAAAATTGCATGTACATATATATAGATATCTGATATTTATTTTGAGAATCTGATTGCCAAAAAACCATTAAAACGAGGAATTATAGAAGATAACATCACAGGATGAGATCTGTAAGGAGATTAAATATCGTACATAGAAATGAATTGGACACACTCTCAGAAGAGAACTAGACAGTGTGTAAATGAGAGTACTGGAATGGAATCCACAGGGATTGTCTAAAAAAAAGAGGAAGACTAAAAATTACATGGCGCAGCACTGTAACAACAAAAATTAAACAAAAAGTAACAAGTTGGAATGAAATCAGGAATTTGGCAGTAAACAGAGCCCGGTGACGTACTTTCACAAAGGCCTTATGCTTCCAAGAGGAGTGACAGGCATTACTACTGCTATTATATCTGCTGCAATAATTTTTTTATATCTCTATGATAGAAAGAGAACGAATTTTAATTTCCCTACTGAAGAAAACGACACACTCGAATTATTATCAACAAAAAAAAAATCAATTGGTCCCTGACATAGTCGAACAGTCTGAAACATCATGCTTTAGTGTACAACTATTAGATGCGCTGGTTGAAATTCCCATGTGAGAAGGGATTTTCTCATGGAACTTCGGCGAGTATGGTACCCGGTACCGTGAGGAATTTGGGTTGTTATGAGTAATGATTTCAGCTTGAGAAAACAAGTATAACGGTTGGGAGACCCGACATAGTGACCATATATCAGCATTATACTGGGAGGATAAATATTTAGTTCTCACCAGCTAACTCCGCTCACATTCAACCATAATGATACTTTTTATTTACCTATTTGAGAATAAAGTTCTTAGGAATACTTTTGGACCAAACAGAGATGAACAGACAGATGAATGGAGAAGAGTACATAACAATGAGCTACATGCTCTTTATAGGGAACAATTTATAATAAGAACAATTCTTTTTCTACTTCTTCCTTCCAAGTATTAGGCCAAGGCCTGTTACGATCCTATAGAAAATTTTCCCTCCAGCGTTTCATAGGACGGCCCAGTGATCTTCGTCCTCTTGGTATATAATTATAAACAGATTTGAGGATCCGATTTGAACTCATTCTTTCTAGATGGTGTTTCCAATTTATTTGGTAGTGTTTAATATATTCAAAAATTGACAATTCAAGTTTCGTATATTGCGATGGGCAAGATATGTTGCACGAATGGGGATTGAAAGAGGGGCATGGAAGCTTACTGCAGGAAAACCAGAAGGAAAACGACCAATTGGTAGATCAAAAATGAGGTGGGAAAATAACATTAACCACGACTTGAGCAAATTAGATTATAAGGGGATGATTGGAAAACATTACCTCAGGATAGGGATGTGTGGAGAGCTTATATCCGCGCGGTCATGAACCTACAGGTTGGATAGTGCCAGTGAGTTAGTAGTTAGTTAGTTAGTTATGCTATCTTAGGTGAATTCCCAATGAACTATTGACACATGCAGATCTGAGTCAGTAGCCGGCAGATAGGCCAATAATATCCCGTCATGAAGTTTAAAAAAATCAATAGACATTAGTCGGAGTGAAACTCGTGATATTTTGTAACATTCCACAAATATACATTTTATAGTTTCCTACATTAAGAACTAAATTAGTACAAAAAAATCCACGGGAATAAAAATATGTAATACTTGGCATTACCGTCCCTTTTATATGGAAGTGAGATTTGGACATTAAGAAAAAGAGACAGGAGCAGAATCAAAGCAACGGAAATTAAATTTCTCAGATTGACAGCAGAATACATTCTTTTAGATCGAAAAAAGAATGAAGATATTTTAGAACAATTAGAAGTAGTCGATGGATTTTTTTAGGATGGAAAAATCCAAGGAGCAAGTCCTCCGTGAGGGATTTTAAGCCGTGGGTCCCGGGTCTGAAGATTTTCAGGCTCGTAAAAGATCCTTGAGCCTGAATGAAAAGGCATCTAAGCAAAATTTACCGAATTTTCCCGTCCTAGTACTACCTTGGTTTCCTAGATGTCAGTATGAGGCGGAACGCTGACCAAGGACCACTCAAATGACATCTATACGAAAACAAGTGTAACTAAATTAGTATGGTTCAAATTCTTCCCTGCAGGGGGAGAGCGCCTAAAATCTCTGTTAAGGGAAACATGGGCTTATAAGACAAGAAGTAGAATCAGTAAAATTAGAACTGAACGAATATAAATTAAACTGGCTAGACCATGTAAAAAGAATGGATAATTCGAGAATCCAGCAAATGATGATGCAATATAAACCCAAAGTACATCGTCAACCGGGAAGACATCTTGAAAGACTGCTAGACGGAGCCGAAACAGGTCTAGAAAGGCCTAATTCGTGACGGGTGATGATAATTTCCTACAAAGGAGGATACATTTTTTTGAAATTTTCATAATTAAAATATTTAATCTATTCGTATTTTGGATTCAAACACACGAGCTTTATAGCCAGAAGTCAACTCTGTATCCAGAAGTCGCCAAGACCGATATCGATACCTCAAGTAAAAAAAAACAGCTGTATTGATTGGAGATCCTGATCATCCGTTGAACTTTGAATTGAAAGGAACGCACGAAGAGAATGAAAAAATAAAAATAAAAGGAAAATGGGGAAAAATATAAAAAAGGAAGAGAAAGAAAAATAAATAAACGTAATCTTATTTTATCTTTTCGATTACCAACAGAGGCAGCGGCGTTGATACACGTTTAGGTCTTGTGGTTTCTTTTTTACCACCTTCTTCCACAAATAAAATACCAATAAAACCAGTCACGTTTGTGCCCAGCATTTACCCTAAAAAGTTCGTACCATTTGGATCATTTTGTCGGAAATTCGTCAAGGGTGGTGCCATACGCTTTGTTACGACGCCGTAACCTTTTTATGTCCTCTTGATGCCCTAACCAAGATGACAGTCTAGATGCTTATGACATCAGAGACTTAACTCCATTTCGAGAGCTTAAGAGTTTTGTGACTTGTAGCAAATCATTTTTGGTGAACATAAACTTTACACTCTTCATCACGAATAAGATCTTATGAAAATGAGTAACTTACTCCTGCAATCGGTAAACTAATAGTTATTTAGACAACTAGTTACAAAAGTAGATGTTTAATAAAGAGAAACTCAAGTTAGAACAAGACCGAAGGGAGTTTCTAACCTAATTTTCTAACGTGTTGTCTACAATATTTTATCTACGTTCAGTATTTTAGCAGCGTATATGTTCTATGTCCACCGCTGTGGTCTTGAGGTGGCGTGCTGCCTTGTCCGGTTTCGATCCCCGGTCGGGGCAGTTTTTTTGGTGAGGTTTTCATCGGGGTTTTTCCTCACTTGTAAGACAAATGTCAAGAAAACTTTAAGGCCCAAACAGTCCCTAAATCATGTGGCCATAATCACCATCATCATCCTTATCATTATCATCATCATCCTTCAGCGGTGTGGAAACCAACGGGAAGCTACCACACCTACAATTCCCTAATAAAGCTACAAGCATAGCATGAAAATGGTATGATTGCAGTGAAGGACTTGCCTTTGGGCAGAATTACTATGGGTGGATGGATATGTTGTATATTTAGTGTATATTAAATGACATTTATTTATTGTGGAAACGATATATTTTGAGAAAGATTAATGTGGACTTTGGAGAAAAATCTAAAGACACCATAAATCAACAAACATTATTTTTTTTTGCAAATGCCCCGGGTTGTCTTTCGACATTCCTGGTGTTCTCTCCTGGCATGGCGTACTTGTAATCCACTTCTAAGGTTGGGGCGCCTGGAAGGCGGAGTTAGATGTTGCCCCGATGACATGATGGGTGATGATGATGATGATAGTGGTGCGCCAGGAGAATCCCTAACCCTAAGCTTAATCTAAGATGAATATGAATGATGATGATTACGATGGCCATATGATTTCGGGGACCGTTTGGGCCTTTAAGTTTTAATGAAATTTGTCTTACAGGTGAGGAAAAACATCGATAAAAACCTCACCCAGAAAAACTGTCCCTACCGGGGATCGAACCCGGGCCCGCTGTGTGGCAAAGCAGCACGCTACCTGGAGACCACAGCGGTGGACACAAACATTATTGTTATATACTCCAATTTTGGGTACTAGTTTCATATGTGAATTTAACGTGAAAATGAGAGGAGAAATTGATTTTCACGGTTAGTCAGAAAAAAATTTTTAAAGCAGTTCAAAATGCAACTATTAATACACTTCCAGAAAAGGTAATACGAAATCGCCATTAATGTGTATTTTACGTTTTGTTAAACCTATATTTTATGTTTTGATAGCGTGTTTTGTTAGAATATAAAGTACAGGTTTTTATTGCCTGGTTACTACGAACGAAAGCGTCACTGATTGCACTGAGCAACAAAACAAAAAATAAACTTTTTTTTTGTCTCAGAAAGAAAAATATGTGATTCTGATAGTATTTGTTCTCCTGAATTCAAATATGATATCGGTTTTTCTCCATCACGCAAGGTTACCAAGAGACAGGAATTTATAATTTCAAACACTTTAATATTTTCTACATTCGTAACTACACAATATTCGAACATTCGGACTCACATAGAAAGTATAAGAAATGACGATTTTCTGCTATATGTCGCCTGTGGAGCATCCCTCCTGATGGTCCAACAATAATCAGCCAGCATATTAGGATTCCATTTGCCTTGATATCTCTTTTCCGTAGCTGAAATCTCCTGAGTTAGCTCATTGGGTTTTATTTTACAATGGACAAAAAACGTTTATTAAAAAATAATTATTTAAATCAATTAATTGGAATTGAAATAAAAACTGTGGGTGATGGAGAAATTCCGAATACATATTTGAAAACACGATAAAAAACTGCATTAAGTACAACTATTGGTACACATGAGACAAAAATCATGTTGACCAGTGTTGTTATAATAGTACAACCAATGATGATTAGATCGATTTGTAGAAAACCAGACTGATGCTACATACAGTCTAAAATTGTAGAATGAAAGTTGCAAATCAACTAAGTACCAAAAATAAAACATCTAAGTTATTGTAGAAAACAATCAATTAATTTGGGGCATTAATATTCATTATCTTCTTGGTGATAATATTTGTCAAATTTTTATTTTTTGTTTTTTTAATTTTTGGATTTTAATGAATATCTCATACACGATAATTTTGCCTCTTCCTGTTGATAAAATTGCCTCTTCCTGTTCGTAATGAGAGATATCTCCGCAAATTAACTTCTTTGACAAGGATATCGATTCAATAATGTAAGAACGATATGGTGCAAAGGTAGCATAATCATTAGTCTTTTAATTGAAGGATGGAATGAAAGGTGGGACGAAATAACTACTGTCTTATTCTGATAAAATTGAATTTAATTATTGAGTAAGAAAGCTTAAATAATTTTATGGGACGATAAGACCCTATAGAGTTTTATAATTTTATAAATTAAATTGGTTGGGTTATTATCTTAATTTTTGAAACTATTTTGTTGGGGTGATGGAGCGATATAATTCTTTTTTTAAAAGTACACATATTTGTGGTTAATTGACCCAGATATTATGATTAGAAGACTAAATTACCTTAGGGATAACAGCGTAATTTTAGTACAGCAAGAAATGCCAAAAGATAACTTCAAGTATTATTTTACAAAAGTTAGTTCTGTTGCTCTAAAAAAATTATTAAATGTCTTGTAATGAATCTGCATTATTGTTAATAGTTATTTCTCATACAATCATCTGTTATTGATTTTCCCCAAGCCCAAAGAGATTTAACACTAAATATATGCTATTCTTAACTATACAGCTGGCTTAGAAATCGCTCGGAAGTAAGATAGGAATACATAACCTCACATTTGGTAAATATTAAACATTATAATTAATTTTTGCTTCTGATGTGTTATTCGCTAAACAATCACTCCAAATCCAACGCGAGATTGGGTTTATCATTAGACAAAATCACTCGCGCCTTTGTCGCTCGTGATTTTTTCAGAAAAACACAACCTCTTGTTAAATTACTGTCGATAATAGGCCAATATGTAACAATTTATTTGGTGTTTACTTAATGAAAATCCATGCTGTATTTACTAAACAAAACTACTAAGACCTCATGTGAATTGTTTACCTTTTGTTTATAGGCGAATTGTATAGCTTGGTTACATTTGTTTGGATAGTTGACTATACTAATAAATACAAAATGTATTTGTATTTATGACATTCGTCTGTATTGAAACAACTGTTACGAATGTTAAATGAAATAAATATTTATGAAAATCATATAATACTTTTATAGTTTTATTTATTAACTACTAACTATTACCCGGCGTGCGCGGCTACGCATAAATAAATGAAAATTAATGTGCTTTTGTGTTTAGTTGAATTAGTGAAAGGAAACAATTTTAAATTTATATTTTTTTAGATACCCCTTGCTGATTACCCGGCGTTGCCCAGGAATCTACTTATCCCGATCTTCTTGACATAAATGAGCTGAAATACGAAAATTAATGTGTTTTATGTTTAGTTAAATAAGTAGGGGGAAAAATGTATACCGTAATTATTTTTACATATCTCGTGCTGTTTACCCGGCGTAGTCCAGGAATCTACTCACTCCGATCTTCTTGGCATAATTGAGCTGAAAGACAAAAATTAATGTACTTCGTATGATTAGTTCAATAAGTAAAATTAAACATAATTATAATTGTATATCCTAATTACTTTAAGATTCCCCGTACTGATTATGCGGTGTTGCCTGGGAATCTACTTATCTCGATCTTCTTGACATAAATGAGCTAAAAGAAAATTTCATTATTGTGAGTTATCCGTAAAAGAATACCTGCCATGTGCTGCCATGCTTGTACAGGAATCTACGTACTTATCTTCATCTTCTTGGCATCAATAAAAGACAAAAATGTTTATTGTGAGTTATCCGTATGAGATAAACATATGCTGTCGCGGACTTTATTGTAGAGCTTCTTGAGATATTCAATTCTGTGTACTTCAATTTTGTGTATTTGTTATGGTTTAGGCAGCGTAAGGCATTTAAGCGTCCAAGGAGCCAATTTTTTTTTCACGTTTTTAACTACAAACGGCGATTTTTAAGGGTGTAGGAGTTGAGTATCACAACTCTCTTATAGCCTATGTTCATCCCGGGAATCTCTTGAACATTTGTTAAAAAGCCCCATCACAATCGGATCAATGGTATGGCCGCGCATAAAGTATGAACAAACAAACAAACAAACAACCCAACAAATAAACATTCATTTTTATATATTAGATATTGTAGGAAAACATTTGGTTTCGTATCCAGGGCATACAATGCAATCTTTAAACAGGAATACAAACTATATATTGGAAACCTGGTTCTTCTCCGGTATTGGGATACATTCTCCTTTATGCATAGATTACTTTCAAGTACAAAACATAGTTTTCATGAAATGACACATAACGGGTTTAGAACTCTATGCTACAATTTTAGAAAATATACAAGAAAATGTTAAATTAGCTTTTAAATAACACACAATTGATTGATGAATTGAATGGGCGAAGGCTATAACAGCGTAAGTGATTTTTTTTTTTGTGAAAATTGAGTTAATCATAGTGATCGCACGTTATTGGGTCCTACTTTTGAATGGCAAAGACAGAAGCGTAATCTGTCAACTGCTGCCGGCTGATGATGTCTGAATACAACTGTTTTCATTGTTTTCAAACCTACAGAAAATGTTTAAACTCATTTTTTATCCGAATGATCTGAATAGTTTTAACCCATTCAATTATGGGATAATGTTCAGCTATGTTGAGTGAGGGTTTTGATATAAGGATAATTGATCCATAGTAACTGATAACCAGGGAAAGTACCTTGGTTGGCATTGTAGTGCTCTATAGTAAGCACAAGTTAACTGAAACCGGAGTATGCATGCGATGTGACGGCGCAAGACAACAATGCAGCCTATTGCGCAGCTGCGGTGCATACGAGAGTCAACAGAATACAGACGCAATAGTTCTGTTTGTAGTATACCTCATTTCCCAACCAACTAAGTTACTTCCCCTGCTGATAACACTGATTTCTTGTTTATATATCAAAATAATAAATGCATTTTCTCATAGATATTACGAAATACGGCTTTAGATAGAAATAACCAGTGTTATTTTTCACATGGATATTATTCTTGATTGAACAACATGATATCTTATATACATTATCCTACAATACATTTCTGGTTTCTCAATATGGAGGCATCTGGATTTGGAGTATTAGAAATGGACGATGTCGTGTGTTTTTCAGAAACTTCTATCGTGTATACGTTAGTGTAGGATATGATATTTATCCAGTAAGTACAGTGCGATCAGTATAGCACTGGACAATAGACACGGGGATTTCACTATACACTGCTGACGCACTCGCGGCGGGGAACGGACAGCGTAGAATCGCGGTGATACAACCACACACATTTTCGTAACAATTTCCAAATTGTCGTACTTAACAACTTTATTGAAGTAGGTACTGGAACTGTTCACCTTCGTTTTTCATACATTTTTTGACACCTCTTTATAAAATTTGTTGTGAAGATTATGAACTGTTGAAAGTGACGGAATTTATACACCCGCGAATCGTGTTTCAAAGAGTCTTCGTACTTGGCTGGCAGACTGAGTTAACAAATATTGATCATAAATAAATACACGTTGTTCAATAGAAAAATTATTAGCCATTATACAGTTTACACTTTACACTTATACACCTGACATTCAGTTTACACTTATACACGACTGTTTTATAAGATACAAATTTTAAAATTGAAATAACGTATCCACACGCCATTCAGTACACAAGAAAAAGCGAGCGAGCACCTTTTCCACTCGAAGCATACAATCTGACTGCGATAGTGAATGCGTAGAATGTGCTTGTATACTGCTGAGTCTGCGCACATTTCAAGTCCCGTGTCTGCACGTGTAAGCCTTCGTCTCCGCACAGCACAAACCCGGCGTCTGCTGTCCAATGCTATACTGATCGACCTGTACCATAACATGACAGTCAAAGGGACATAGACTAATATGTTTCTTCATTTTATCCAGAGAACATGGGTCCAGAGGTGAGCAAGGTAGTCACTAGGCCATTGTGACCAGATTTTATTATCTCCTTACAAGGAAACCGCTTCTCAGAATTCCCTCACGTGAGAAAATCAATTGAAATTGGTCAGGATAAACTCTCGGATCTTAGATTATACGCAAACGTTCTATTTGTAGATATACGCCAAAAATTACCAACTGCATGCTCATGACATCACAGTGGGCGTCTCTCGTTTTAATAAAATTATTGTTACTATTATATATAAATAATAACCAATACGGTGCAGAGACCTGGATTTTAGGTAGACAGTAAGCAAAAAACAAAATACATATTGGCAACAGAGATGGATTTTTGGAGAAGAGCAACAAGATAATGAACAAAGGAGAAAATTCAGAACCAGAAAAGTAAAGAAATTATGAATATTTAGCTTAATATTGTAGAAGTAATAGAAGAACGAATATTGAAATGGTATGGACATCTGAAGAGGATAGAGAATAATAGAATCCCAAGAATGATGCTGGATTGGAATGCAAAAGGCAGGGGGAGGAGGGGGAAAGCCAGGGAACAGTGGATGGACGAAGTGAGAAGAAACATGATCAGCAGAGACCTCAAAGAAGAAGATGCTGAGGATAGAAATCTGTGGCGGAGCAAAATGCATTTACGCTGAAGGATAACTACTGCAATGTATAGAAAATTCTTAATTTAAAAAATTATAAGCCGAAGAAAAGTTTTTGTTATTTGTTACAATATTAATTTCGATATGAAGACATTGGGGGAACGAGATGTACTGAGTGGAGATCCATGTTTATATATTGATGGGGTTGAGGAGACTTGAGTGAATAGGCTATGGTAAGGGATGAGAATAGCTAGTAGCGTCGAGTCGTATTGATCTACGTACAGTACTCACATGTGTACCGTATGTGAAATTTACGTCTCTGCGAGTGCATGTTTCACTGTACACTTTAAATACATAATCCATACTTTTATCATTCAACTAATTTCACTGCTTCATTTGTAACGCCTTTCCTCTTAGTAAAAATCTAAGTTGACAGGGTTATGATGCATGATAAAGCCACATATATCTAACCTAGTTACTTTATTACGTTTGTGTGTAAATTAACACAACTTCTTTTCTTTTATCTGTAAAACGTGGTATACCAGGTGCAGTAAAATATATTATGAAAACATATCTGATTATTCTAAGTATAAATAATAAAAGTGGAGACAATTTTAAAAAATGTTAATTAAAACATACAGTATAGAGTGTTTAAAAAATCCATTACTTACTTACTTACTCACTGGCACTATCGAACCCGTAGGTTCATGGCCGCGCGGACATAAGCTCTCCATACATCCCTATCCTGAGCTAATGCTTTCCAATCATTCCCTGTATAATCTACTTCCCTCAAATCATAGTTAATTTGTTCTCCCACCTCATTCTTGGTCTACCAACTGGGCGTTTTCCTTCTGGCTTTCCTACAAGAAGTTTCCATGCACGTCTTTCATTCCCCATACGCGCAACATGTCCTGCCCATCGCAGTCTACGAGACTTAACTGTTCTTATTATATCTGGCTTCCTATAAAGACCATGTAGTTCATTGTTATGTAGTCTTCTCCATTCACCTGTCTGTTCATCTCTCTTTGGTCCAAAAATTTTCCTAAGAACGTTATTCTCAAATACTCGTATTCTTCTTTCCTCCCTTAAAGTAAGAGTCCATGTTTCGCACCCATATAATATAACTGGTAGAATAATAGTTTTATATATTTTCAGCTTAACGTTTTTTGAAAGGAGTTGGGACATCAAAAGTCTCTGCAATGCATAATAGCATGCATTTCCAGAATTGAGCCTATGTTTAATTTCTTTGTGCATCTCATTCCTATTTGTGATTACTGTTCCTAGGTATTTGAATTCAGCCACTTCCTCAAAATTTCCCTCATTTGTCATTAGCTGTCCATTTCCATTATATACTGAATTTCTACGTGTGACCATATATTTAGTTTTACTGATATTTACTTCCAGTCCCAATTTCTTAGTGTTACTCAATAGTGTGTGCGTGTTGGCCTTTAGTATCTCCTCGCTATCGGCCAGTAGTACTACATCATCAGCATAAACTAACAGCTTATTAATACCATTCAGTTGTAAGCCTTCCTCATTCTCTAAAGATTTAATGGCATGCTCTAGTACAAAATCAAATAGTAGAGGAGATAGTGCATCTCCTTGCTTCAACCCATTCTGGATTTCAAAAGTGTCTGAAAATTGTTTGCCTACACGCACCCTACTCTTTGAGCCATTTAGACACATTCGTATAAGTCTAACTATCTTTTTAGGAATTCCGAACTCCAACAGGATACTATATAACTTCTCCCTCTTAATTGAATCATATGCTTTTTTGAAGTCTGCATATAGTTGATGTACAGTACCATTATATTCCCATTTCTTTTCTAAAATCTGTCTTATATTAAAATCCATTATTTTATAAAATAGTATTATAATGAAAAGGAAAAGTCTTATAGACACGGATTTTAAAATAATAATTCGAAACTCGATAATAAATAAATAAATAAATAATAATAATAACAATAATAATTTTTATTAAGGATTTTATCTATATTACAGTTGTTATTCTTCAGCCCAAATGTATTCCGTTCCGCTACAGATTTCTATCCTCAGCATCTTCTTCTTTGAGATGTCTGCTGATCATGTTTCATCTCATTTCATCCATCCACTGTTCCCTGGGTTTCCTCCTCCTCCTCCTGCCTTCAGCATTCCAATCCCGCATCATTCTTGGGATTCTATTATTCTCCATCCTCTTCAGCTGCCCATAGCATTTCAATCTTCGTTCTTCTGTTTTATATCTATAATATTGTGTTTAACATTCATTATTTTTCTAATTTTTTCGTTCCGAATGTGTTTACTTTCTTGATTTTCTTAACACTACTACTACTACTACTACTACTACTACCAATAATAATAATAATAATAATAATAATAATAATAATAATAATAATAATAATAATAATAATCATTCATTCAGTTTGAGAATTTTCCTCATCATTGAGAGTTTTCTCCAACCAATCTTAGTAACTAACACGAATAAAAAAATAAATATAAATGAACTACGGACTTATAGATATAGGCTATAACAACAACAACAATAATAATAATAATTATAATTAATAATAATAATAATCAAAACAATAATCATAATAATAATAATAATAATAATAATAATAATAATAATAATAATAATAATAAACCTTTATGTTTCCAATATGCCGTGATACAGATGCGAAATAATGAATCATCTCTTCTTTTTACACTGTACTTCCTAGCGGACTAGTTGTTAGCATATTAACCTCTAGTTCCGAGGTTCCAGGTTCGAATCCGAAAGCGTCAATGGACTCTAATAACGTAAAAATTCAGATTAACCTTTCCTTTAGAAGAGAAAGTAATGACATAGGTCTCACATTATCGTAGATATAGAACACATAAAAGACACTCCAGTAAAAAAAAAAACCTCTGAGCAATAGTTGTCGTATTTGTCGTATTTTTCACGCCCAGGTTTGAGTTACGATACGAGTAGTTAAAGAGTGTCCCTATATAAATTACCTCCCAACTATCTCTTCATGCACACATTATTGCTGTACTTCGTAATAAAACACTTCTTATACGTTATACCTTTTTATTCATACTACTAGCTAATACACGGAGTGCGCTGCTACGCCTAAATAAATGTAAATTAATGTGCTTTTATGTTTAGTTGAATAAGTAAAAGGAAAATTATTATAAACTTATATTTTTTAGATACTCCGTGCTGATTAACCAGCGTTGCCCAGGAATCTACTTATCCTGATCTTCTTGACATAAATGAGCTGAAATACGAAAATTAATGTGTTTTATATTTAGTTAAATAAGTACTAGGGAAAATTTATATCATAATTATTTTTAGATACCGCGTGCTGTTTACACGACGTTGTCTGGGAATCTACTCATCCTATCTTCTTGGCATAAATGAGCTGAAAGACGAAAATTAATGTACTTCTTATGATTAGTTGAATAAGTAAAATGGAAAATAATTATAAATATATATCTAATTATTTTAAGATTCCCCGTGCTGATTACACGGTGTTGCCCGGGAATCTACTTATCTCGATCATCTTGTCATAAATGAGCTAAAAGACAAAATTCCTTATTAAGAGTTATCCGTAAAAGAATACAAAAATGGTTATTGTGAGTTAACCGTAAGAGATAATGCTGTCGCAGGCTTTTTTGTACAGCTATTTGAGATATTCAATTCTGTGTATATTAATTTTGTGTATTTGTTATGTTTTAGGCAGCCGTAAACCATTTAAACTCAAAAGAGCTACCTTTTTCACGTTTTCCATTACAAAGGGAGATTTTAAGGGTGTAGGAGTTGAGTATCACAACTCTCTTATAGCCCATATTCATCCCGGGAATCTCCTGGATATTTTTCAAAAGCCCCATTACAATCGGATCAACGGTATGGCCGCACATAAAGTACGTACAAACAAACAAACAAACCAACAAACAAACTAACATTCATTTTTATAAATTAGATTACGTATTACAGGGACTTTTGTCGTCCCAACCTCTCTCAAAAAAGTATATAAAACAGTTACTCTCCCAGTTATGTTATGTGGATGCAAAATATGGACTCTTACTTCAAGGGAGGACAAGATAGTATGAGTATTTGAGAATAAAGTTCTTAGGAATTTTTTTGTTTGGATCAGAGGGAGATGAACAGAGAGGTGAATGGAGAAGACCACATAACAGTGAGATACATGATCTTCATGGGTATAAGAACAGTTAAGTCTCGTAGACTGCGATGGGCAGGACATGTGGCACGAATGGGGAATGTAAGAGAGGCATGGAAGCTTCTTATAGGAAAACCAGAGGGAAAACGCCCAGTTGGTAGACCAAGAAAGAGGTGGGTGAATAACATTAACCACGATTTGAGGGAAGTAGATTATACAGGGGATGATTGGAAAACATTAGCTCAGGATAGGGTTGTGTGGAGAACTTATGTCCACGAGGTCATGAACCCAGGGGCAGTGAGTTAGTTAGTAAATGAGTTATATATTTTTATTCCTCAAAATGACCATGCTTTTGTAACAAAAATTTCCTCGCAACTTGGATGTTAATAAATGTATCGATCATTTAAAAACCACTCATGGTATTTCTAGAAATAATACCTATATAGATAATTAAGTATCTTGTACATCTCATTATGAAGTTACATAGTTCAATTTTTAACTTGAAACATTTTTATGAATGACTTGTCAAGTAGAAAGAAAACCGACATTTCACCAAATGAATGTTTTAATACGCAACATTTTTTTCTTTGGTCAGTAAAATACAAACAAAACATATTTTTAAAAATATGTTGGTTAACCACAAATACAAAACTGAAGTTTTGAAGTTCAGCATGCTGACGCATGTAAACTCGTGATGAAGTGTTTGGGAACTTAATTTATAGTTTAAAAATACTGCACTTCAAGAGAGCGTTTAACACGGGAAAATTGGAAGGATCTTTTCAATGTCTGCATATTGAAAGAATATATTTGTATAGTGTTCCACGATTAAATTATTCTTATAAAGTTCTTATAATATGGGTTTATTTAATTCACAAGGGGAAATTATATTGTTAAAAGAATACAATATTTGGATGTTATTTTATTAGAATAGTTTGTTATCTTTATGGAAATGGATTTCTTGAGGAGAGCAGCAAGATGTTTGAAATTGGAAAATAATAAGAGATAAAGCCATTATTAAATATTCAATATTAGATTATATAAGATCCATCCACAGTAATTCTGCCCGAGGGCAGGTCTTTCACTGCAATCATAGCATTTTCATGCTATCCTTTGCAGCTTTACTAGGGAATTATAGGTGTGATAAGCTTCCCGTTGCTTTCCACACCGGTGAAGAATCATGATGATAATGATAAGGATGATGACGATGATGGCCGGATGATTTTCGGGGACCGTTGGGCCCTTACGTTCCTGTCATTTGTCTTACAGGTGAGGAAAAACCCCCCAAAAAACCTCACCCCGTAGCCTGTCCCGACCGGTAATCGAACCCGGGTCCGCTGCGTGACAAGGCAGCACGCTACCTCGAGACCACAGCGGTGGACATAAGCAATTAAATTGGTATGAGCATGTACGACGAATGGAAGAAGGATGGTTGCCCAGAAAAAAAACATTGTAATCGTGTCCACCTGGAAGAAGAAAGAAAGGAAGACCTCGGAACTCGTGAATGCAAGAAATAAGAACTGGAATGAGAACAAGAAGACTTGATGAAATGGAGTAGATGAAGAGACGAGCGGAACAGTAAAATAAAACTTTAGGCACAGAAAGATGCATTAATACTGAAAATCTGTATATTATAAATAAATATTTATATATAAAATTCAGCCTGCATATGTTTGTGCTAGTAAAAGTCGAAAAGTGGTCGATCGATTTCTTGAAAATTTGGTACAACGTTGTATTCGAATACGCGCGTATTTCTGTACACGGCGTGACACAGTTAATCGTCGTTTGTGTTTTCGCGGGTTATTTACAAGTTTTGTGAGTTGAATAGGAATAGAAATAAATGTACAGGTTTTCAGGTACGGCGAGTGTTTAGTCGCTATTATTCTGTGAGACCAGGTGTAGGGATTCATCCGAAACGAAAATTTAAAAATCGGTCTAGCATTTTTTCGATGTTTCACAACTAAACTCAGTATAATTATATTAAAATAAACCGAGATAGATATTTTCTGAAAATCAGTGAAATCCGACCATAAAAAATGAAGTTTACCTGAAATCAGAAATAAAAATTGACTTTAGCAACCACCATGTTTGTATCGTCGCAATGTATACCGTATAATTTAATTAACCTGTAATTTTATTTAAATTTGTTTTACCAAAATTAAAAACACATATTTCATTTATTTAGGCGTAGCAGCGCAAGCCAGGTAATCGCTAGTTTTATATATTTTGGAACAGTTAATATACACGACGTTTCTTTGAGGGCAGGACTAGTCTCCCACATTCGCGAGGCAACTCTCTGTTAAAGCGCTGATTAGGCGGTCGACAATAGTATAGATATTACGATGCGAGGTTGGAAAGTATTTTTTACAGAAGCGAGGAAAATGTTTAAAACCGAGCGATAGCGAGGTTTTTAATTTCCGAGATTCTGTAAAACACTTCACAAACGTGCGTTGTACATTTTTTTTTACACGAGGGTATTTTCGAAATGATAAATAATAGTAAAATAATAACAGCTTTGTTGGAAATATTTGTGTTCATTATAGACAACTGAATAACGTTAACAGTGTGGGCAATGTTTATTAGTTGAAACTACAGGTAGCCGTGAGACCAATTAGTGACAAAATGACAACAAGTACGTATTTATTGTTTTATATTGTTTCAAATAAAGTTCAGTTCATTTAAAATTCAGTGATTTTTCGTATAATGTATATTAACACTACCTTTTGGATATTTTTGTATAGCCTATACATTGTACATAGTATACATAGAATGCAGTGGTTTTACTTCCCACACGCATGATTGTAATATGTAATATTACAGTATAGTTATTTTTTTGCAGTATAGTTATTTAGGTTGGCAACCCCGACATGTAGGAAGCTGAACTTTCAATCATGGTCGCCATTGCTGTAAGTACGACAAAACGCACTATCGCGCAAGAAATAATATGCGACTCTGCTGTGGAAAAAAAAAAAAAAAAAAAAACATCGCTTAGAAATACATGAAATGTACAGTCTTTGAAAAAATTGATGATACATCTCTTGATGATAGAAAGTTAGAAGTTTTGAAGAACGATTCACACCAGAAAGTTGTTACGAGTGCTGTCTCCTTTGAGTTCAAATCGGATAGCCTAAGTCTTTCTTCATGCAGTATTCGTATTGTTAGCTCCGTATAGGAAAAAGGAGCAGCATGCTTGCTTATAATCCGTCAAATCTAACTGCGCATTTTCGGGGCAACCACAAGGTGATACTGAAGGTCATCATCATCATCCTAAGGCGCGATAACTTCAAAGGTGAAAGTTTTGGCCTTCTCAACAATCCTCCTCCATGCCAATCTGTTTCTTACCATATTCAAATTAGTCACTTTCATTTTCTTCAGATCGTTCATTGTATCATCCTCCCACCTGATCTTCGGTCTTCCAACTGCTCTGCCTCCTATAGGTTTCCATTTATAGAGTTTCTTAACCAATCTGTGATCATCCATTCTTATTAAATGTCCCAGCCAATCAATTCTGAGTGATCTTATATGATTTACTATATTCTGAATTTTTTTAATTTTGTTTACTTCGTTGTTTGTTTTGATTCTCAACAGTTATAATTTCTTGTATTCGTCTTAGAATTTTCCTTTCAAAAATTGATAATTTCTGTATTATTGTTTCTTTTAGGACCCAAGTTTCACTAGCATATGTAACTACTGGTCTAATGAGTGTTTTGTATAACCTTATTTTTTTCTGTTTTTGATATTAATTTGCTTTTAAATAAAGTTCTATTTATATGCCTTGTCGCAGAGACTGCAGCGTGTTCATAATGCTTGCGTTCGATTCATTTTCAATATCCGCCGTTATGACCATATTTCCGAACACTTTAATCACCTCTCTTGGCTCCGTCTTACTGACAGACGTAAATTGCACTCTCTTTCACTACTTTTCAAGCTTCTGAATTCCCACATTCCTACTTACCTGGCGTCCAGATTTGAGAAGTTATCCTCTTACCACAATATTGACACTAGGTCACAAGATAGCAGTCTGCTAACAATTCCTCTTCATAGCACTTCCTCCTATTCTACTTCCTTCACAGTAGCCTCTGCCCGCTCCTGGAATCTCCTTCCTCAAGATATCAGGGGTTGCCGCACACTTGGCACCTTTAAGTCACGTTTATACAGTTACATGTTGTCTAATAATTAATTTTTCTCTATTTATTTACTTTTCCTCGTTTTTTATACATCTTGTACATATTATATATTTAATTCGTAAAATTTAGAGTAAATCAAAATACATTATAAATATTAATTGTATTGTATTCATAACTTGTAATCGTTTATATATGTATTGTAATTTAGATTTAAGACTTTTTTTGTATTTTTAAACCTGGTTGAGTGGTAGACAAGGCCTTAAGGCCTTAACTCTGCCAGGTAAAATAAAGCTATTATTATTATTATTATTATTATTATTATTATTATTATTAAAAATGAGCTTTATTCCCATTTGGTAATCTTTCCTTAATGTTCTCTTCTAATCCATTATGTCCGTTTATTTTGGTACCTAGGTATTTAAGTGATTCTACTGTGTTAATCTGCATGTCAACAATTTGTAGTTTTTCCGATTTTCTGTTATGGATACTGAAAGTGGACATTACTACATTAGGTTTTATAAGATCCTACTCCATCCTGATAGAATGTTCATTGTTTTGTAGAAGACCAGGAACATGAAGATATAATGGGACTTCATGGGCATCCTATATTAATAGTTAATTTATATCCGCCAATATAATATATAAAAATGAATGTTTGTTTGTTTGTTTGTTCGTATTTTATGCGCGGCCATACCGTTGATCCGATTGTGATGGGGCATTTTGGAAAATGTTCAGGAGATTTCCGGGATGAACATAGGCTATAAGAGAGTTGTGATACTCAACCCCTACACCCTTAAAAATCGCACTTTGTAGTGGAAAACGTGGAAAGAAAAGTAGCTCTTTGAACATTTAAATGGCTGACGCTGCCTAAACCATAACAAATATACAGCATTAATGTACACAGAATTGAATATCTTCAAAAACTCTACAAAAAGTCCTCTACGGCATATGTTTATCTCTTACGGATAACTCACAATAATCATTTTTGTCTTTTATTGATGCCAAGCAGATCGAGACAAGTACGTCGATTCCAGATTCCTGTGCAAGCATAGCAGCACATGGTGGATGTTCATTTACGGATAACTCACAATAACGAATTTTATCTTTTAGCTCATTTATGCCAAGAAGATCGAGACAAGTAGATTCCCGGGCAACACCGGGTAATCAGCACGGGGAATCTTAAAATAATTAAGATATACATTTATAATTATTTTTCATTTTACTTATTCAACTTATCATAAGAAATACATTAATGTTTTACTTTCAGCTCATTTATGCCAAGAATGATCGGGATGAGTAGATTCCCGGGCAACGCCGGGTAATCAGAACGGGGTATCTAAAATTATAAATTTATAATTATTTTTCCTTTTACTTATTCAACTTGATATAAAAGCACATTAATATTAATTTACATAGGCGTAGCAGCCCACGTCGGGTATTAGTTAGTGTATTAATAAATTACGCCTTGGATGAGCATTTAAATGTTTTCCCAAAAGCTTAAAATACGTCAGTTATCTGACATATAAAGACAATATTTTTCTTGGAAACAGTTAGTGGCAGTAGTAGTTCCTGGTCACTCCACTGGCAAGCATAGGGACTTCATAAAGCTCTCCAATGCACATATGTTTGTTTGTTAAAGGCCTTTAATTTCATTTCCTAACTCATCCATTGCCTCAATACAGCTTCATCCCTGATGGTATTATTCCATGTTGCCCTAACCGCCGTACTTCCTCCTTCGCCTTCTCAAATACCGTATTAGACGTTCCGATCAAATGCCAGTTTTGTGATGTTATCATTATCTTTCCTTAACACATGACCAACCCATTTCCATTTTCTATATTTAATTTCTTTTCAGATTTCATTTTGATTCGTTCTTCTCCAAAGTTCTTTGTCTGTTATACTCTCTGGCCACCATACACCCAAGATATTTCTAGGAAACGATTTAGAAATATTTACAATTTCTTGAAGCAGTTAAATGTAGATTTATTGATTTTTTTTGCTTTCGACGGGGATATCCGCATGTGGACAATAGAGTGGGGAAGCTACGAGAATATTTGGAGTAAACTAGTCGATACTGGAAAGCTCACTTTATTGATTCGATGAAGACGCCACATGAAGCTCATTTCAATCAATAGGCTCTTTTTTACACTAGGTGAAACAAAAGTATATAATAATAATAATAATAATAATAATAATAATAATAATAATAATAATAATGTTTTATTTATTATGGCAGAGTTAAGGCCATAAGATCTATTTCCCTCAACCAGCTCAAATTAAAAGTACATATTTGACAATACAGATTATATATATACACTACATTAATTATAAAGAATTAAAAATATATTTAATGTTGCAATGGAAATTTCGTGTACAAACAGCATTTTATATGATGATAATAATAACAATAATAATACGTATAATAATAACAATAATAATAATAATAATAATAATAATAATAATAATAATAATAATAATATAAAGATTATAAATTATACGAAAAACACCAATTAATATAATATGTACCTTACACTGAGTAATGATCAAGTCTATGTTAGGGAAAATATAATTTAGGTTTCTTTTAAAAGATGCATAATTGGGAGTCGAGGTATGTAGGATCTTAAATAAGAGAGTAATTTTCTTCTCTCTTTAAGATGTAGCCATAACAATTCGTGGAAAAGTGGAGAAATGTGATCGCATTTTGGGACATTAAATATGAATCTGATACACATATTATGGAACGCTGCAGTTTGTCCGACAATCCGTCACTTGTGGAACTATCGATTATATTTCAAGAATATAGAAACGCACAGAGAGCATCTACAATTCCCAACAGTACTTGCATCTTTTCATCTTCTTCTTCTTATTATTATTATTCTTTATTTGTAAGATTTTCATCCTGCTTATTTCCGAAATCACTCCTCGGAGAAAGACGTATTGGATGTCAGCCACTGTCTATCCATCTCTTGGCTGGTCTTCCTCTTGCTCTTATCCCGCCCATTGGTCTATCTTCTTTAGCTCTTTTTGCAAATCTGTTGTCTTCCATTCTTTCTACATGATCTTTCCAATATATTTGTCTGTCTGTAATAAATTTGATTTCATCGTAATTTTAGGATTTTTTAAGCGATGAATATCCGGATAGCCATATGTTATTAACCTTAAAAGGGAACTGTCAACATTGCATGCCAAAACCTAACTAGAAATTTCTTCTAGAGAAACGTAATGATGTACCAAGGCTGTGTGCAAAACATGATCTGCCCTTTTTAAATGCAATACATTAAAATTCAATGTCAAACTTCTCATTTAAACTATAGCGATGTAATACAACTCCTGAATTGGTAAATTTGATCACCCTCACTGCCTGCCATCTACGCCGCATTCCTCAACACTTCACTCCCCTCTTTCTCATGCAGGTAATCCATCTGCTCCATACAATGGGTGCCCTTGCTGGAATCTATCTTCGATTTATGTTTCTTGCAGTTAAAAACGGCAGATAATTTTATTGGACACGACATTGGTACATCACAAAGCTTCTGAAGAAATTTCAAAGTAGGTTTCGGCATGTAATGGTTGACTGTTCCTTTGTTATTCTGAGTAAAAGAAATCCAGAAGTAGATATGTCTAAAGGTGCCGTATTTTACAAACTATAAGACGCACTTTTTTGTTCGAAACGTTGCCTCCAAAATTCAGGTGCGTCTTATACTCAAAATTAATATAAAAATGTCCAATGTTTGATTTAAAATTCCCGCCAGTCTATTCGATGCCGCGGGAATTATCTCTATCTGGCAACATTGGATTCAACTGGCAGTAGCAGTGCACCGATGCGACGAACATGAGTTGCGGGGATTCACAAGGTGGCTAACACTGTCTCCCTCCTGCCCCGCTATCACAAACCCAGAACACTGTATAACCTATGATACGTCATTGCAGTCTACGATGTCAGTGAACTTGAACAAATTGATGGCGGATGAAACCCAACATAAATTCACGCCGAAGGGAGCTTTAAAACGACATACAATCAAACAAGCGTGTCAGTGGATAAAACAGTCGTGGTCTAGAGTGAGAGAAGACATCATTGTTAAATCTTTCAAAAAGTGCGGCGTAAGTAATGCTTTTGATGGCAGTGAAGACCAAAGAGAACAACGATGACGAAGAAGAAAAAGAAGAAGAAGAAGGTTCAGATGACGATTTTCAGGGGTTTAAAGATCAGAACGGTTTTATAAACTAAGTTTTTTTTTTTTTTTTTTAGTTTGGCTTTGCAATCTAATATTTTTTTTTTTCAAATGTCCCAGGTGGTCTTTCGACATTCCTGGTTTCTCTCCTGGCATGGCGTACTTGTAACCCAATTCTGAGGTTTGGGCGCCTGGAAGGCGGGGTTACGTTGCTCCGATGATATGATGGGTGATGATGATGATAATGGTGCGCCAGGAGAGTCTCTAATCCTAAGCTTAACCTAAGATGAATATGAATGATGATGATTGCGATGGCCATATGATTTCGGAGACCGTTTGGGCCTTAAAGTTTTCCTGACATTTGTCTTAAAGGCGAGAAAAACCCCGATAAAACCTCACCCAGAAAAACTGTCCCGACCGGGGATGGAACCCGGACCCACTGCGTGACAAGGCAGCACGCTACCCCGAGATCACAGCGGTATACTAGCAATCTAATAATAAAAAATGGTAAAAATGTTATTTTTTTAAAATTGCTTAAACATTAAGGTGCGTATTACAGTCCGTAAAATAAGTAAGTTGAGTGAGTGTATTGACTGATATTGCGGTGCACCTCCGTCTATCAAAACGTTCTTAAAATATGCTCCATCTTTGTGGTACAATAACAGATCTTAACAATGTAACTACTTTGCTAATTGACTTTATGGCTTATGGAACTCGTAAGTTCAATGCCGCATTTATTAAGACACTCCACTGGTCCCAGAATCTCAGCCAACTAAACCCAGTTTTTATCTGAGTTATAAAGTTCCCTATGAACCATTTGAATATTATCTTCCCACCTACTCCTAGGCCATGCAGATTTTAACAATCATCCTGAACAAAATTTGAATTTTAATATTGCTCTATATTTTCAAACTTACAGACCGAATAATTAAATATAAGAACGACTGGAAAGAACATATTGATAGAATGCCAGAAGGAAGACTTAAAAAATTATTGCTAAATTATAAACCACACGGAAGGAGAAATGTTGGACGCCCACACAGAAGGTGGTCTGAACAATTTTAACAATTCTAGCTTTCGTGAAATCGGAATGAGCCAACAGGCTTAATCCATGGATGATGATGATGATGACGACGAATATTGCTCTAAAATTTGTCCACTGCTGTGGTCTCGAGGTAGCGTGCTGTCTTATCTCACAGTGGGGCCCCGGTTCGATCGCCGGTCGGGAAAAGTTTTCTGGGTGATTGTTTTTTCGGGGTTTTTCCTCACCTGTAAGACAAATGTCAGGAAAATTTAAGGTTCAAAACGGGTCCCAGAACATCATCTGGCCATCATTGTCATCATTAACATATTCATTAAGTTTAGGATTAAGGCCTCTCCTGGCGCATCATTACCATCATCATCACCTATCATATGGGGCAGCGTAATTCTGCCTTCCAAGGCGCCCCAAACCTCAGAAATGTGTTACAATAACGTCATGTCAGGAGAGAATACCAACATATCGAAATGACAACGTTGGTAGCATTGAACAATATATATATATATATATATATATATATATATATATATATATATATTGCTTAAATATGTTTATATATTATATGCACAACCTTAAAATGTGGGTTATATTTCAACGCATCTGAACTATCTAACAAGGGAACTCCCAGTCGTTACATGCAGAAACCTACTTGAAATTCCTCACAGAGAAGCGTTGTGATGTAGCAAAGCCATACCAAAAAAGTATTTATGCCGTTTTTAACTGCAATACACTAAACTCCAGATCCAAATAGCTCACTAAAACTATAGGGATGTAATATAACTCCTGAATTGGCAGATTGAATAACCCTCACTATTAGCCGTACGCGCCGCGTCCCGCCATATTTCACTCCGCTCTTACTCATGCAGGTACGGTAGTCCATCTGTTCCATATAGTGAGTTCCATTGCTGGATTCTAGCTTCGATTTCTGTACCATGCAGTTAAAAACAGCAGACTTTTTTTTGGATAGGGCCTTGGTACATCGCAACGCTTCTCTGGGAGAAATTTCCAGGTAGGTTTCGACATGCAGTGGTCGACAGTTTCTTTGTAAGAAAAAACTGCAGAAGTCAAGGATGAATGTGATGTAAAGTTAATTGTGAAGATAAACTTTATTTCGGAAAATTTGAAATACTGGAAAAGATTATTATTTGATAGGATACACAATACAGAAATTAGAGACAAATTCAAGACATAACAAAATGTATTATTATAGACTAATTCACTGGCCCTACCGAACCTGTAGGTTCATGGCCGCGATCCAATTTATTATTACAGATAGACGAAAATATTGGAAAGATCATTTATAAAGGATGGAAGATATCAGACTTGCAAAAAAGAGCTAAAGAGGATAGAACAATGTACGGGAGAAGAGCAAGAGGAAGGCCAGTCAAGAGATGGATGGACAGCGGCTGTACATCTAATACATCTTCCTCCGAGAAGTGATTTGGGAAATAAACAGGATGCAAATCCTACAAATAAGGAATCATAAGAAGAAAGATGAAGCGTAGATACCTGGCATGAAAAATAGTAGAATTCCATTAAGAAAGTTGAAAATAAGTTTGAGATATTGCATCATCTTAACCCTGACAATCGTTCTTCTTTCCTCTGCTAACCAATGACAGCACTTATTTCAGTCAATCATGGCTATCGCACCTAAGACTTTTTATAGGTACCTATATCAACTGAATAGCTCGCGAATAAAATAAAACTTTTTTTACGAAAATAAAAAAAACCTAGCATTCATTAGTAAACCAGATATAATGAAAAGAGCTAAGTCTCGTAGACTGCGATGTGGCACGAATGGGGATTGAAACAGTGGCATGGGAAATTATTGTAGGAAAATCAGAGCGAAAACGCGCAGTTGGTAGACCAAGAATGAGGTGGAAGAATAATATTAAACATGATTTCAAAAGTAGATTATACAGGAGATGACTTGAAAACATTAGCTCAGGATAGAGATATATGGAGGGCTTTTGTCCGCACGGTCATGAATCTACGGGTTCGATAGTGCAACTGAGTTAATTGTTTGTACTTTTATTGCAGTGACAAATTGTGTTGCAGAATGCGAAATTTACCGCATACATCATTCGAATATTTAAAATATTATTCAATGGTTAAAATTAATTTTTGCGCGATAGTGCGTACTTACAGCAATGGCGATCATGATTGAAAGTTCAACCTCCTAATAAATGTACTGTCCATCCATCCATAGTAATTCTGCCCGAGGGCAGGTCTTTCACTGCAATCATAACATGTTCATGTTATGCTTTGCAGTTTTACTTGGGAATGATAGGTGTGGTAGCTTCCCGTTGCTTTCCATATCAGTGAAGGATGATGATGATTATGATAAGGATGATGATGATGACCGGATGATTTTAGGGGACCGTTGGGTCCTAAGCTTCTTGATATTTGTCTTACAGGTGAGGGAAAACCCCGTAAAAAAAACCTCACCAGGAGCCTGTCCCGACCGGGAATCTAACCCGGGGCCGCTGCGTGACAAGGGCAGCACGCTACCTCGGGACCACAGCGGTGGACCTAACTATACTGTAATATTACATATTACAAAATGCGTGTGGAAAGTAAAACCATTGCCCTCTATGTATACTACATAAATGTAAGTTATATAGAAACAATATCCAAAAGGTAGTGTTAATATGCACTATACGAAACGTATAACTGCATTTTAAATGAATTGAACTTTATTTGAAACAATGTAAAAGAATAAATGCGTACTTGCCGCCATTTTGCAATAATTTGGTCTCACGGCCTCCTGTAGTTTCAACTAATAAACATTGCCCACCCTATGATGATCTTGTAGAAGATTTCCGGGCTGTTGACCGTGGTCTTGAGGCTTGTAGTTCCCCGACGTTTCGCCAGGGACTGTGTTCGGCATCCTCAAGGGTTGTCTTGAGACTGATAAGATGCGTCTCTGGCGAAACGTCGGGGAACTACAAGCCTCAAGATCACGGCCAACAGTCCGGAAATCTTCTACAAGATCATCATAATAACTCCGGCCGTGAAAGCTTAAGTCAATACATTGGCCACACTCTTAACGTTAGTCAATTGTTTATAATGAACGTAAATATTTCCAACAAAGATGTTATTATTTTACTATTATTTATTATTTTAAAAACACCATCGCGCAAAAAATAATGTATAACGCACATTTGTGAAATGTTTTACAGAATTTCGGAAATTAAAAACCTCACTATCGCTCGGTTTTTAAACATATCCCTCGCTTCTGTAAAAACCACTTTCCAACCTCGCATCGTAATATACTATGTTTTGACACTGACTGTACATCATGTCCGGTGTGGATTTACTTTATATCTTTGTCAGATGAGGAGACATAAATGAGTCACTTTACTGCAGTAAGGGTTTAAAGTGAAAAGCCTTCTTTGGTCATTAGCATGGACAATAGTCCCAAAAGGCCAGCTATATGAGTAGCTCGTGTCTTAAGGGAATCACAGATGACCAAGTATGGTAGAAAACAACAACTCCGTTCTGATAGGGAGTTTCAAAAGTGATATAAAAATAATATAGGGAGTTTTAAAAGTGATATAAAAATAATATAGGGAGTTTCAAAAGTGGTATAAAATAATAACTATTCATAAGTAAAAAAAAAATTGACAAAATATACATAACTAACTACTAGTGGCATTATCGAACCATTATATTCATGACCGCGAAGAAATAAGCTCTTTATACATCCCTGTTACCTGTTGTCTAATAATTCATTTTTCTCTATTTATCTATTTTTATACTATGTCATTAATAATCTTTTCCTCGTTTTCTAATATATCTTGTACATATTATATATTTAATTCGTTAAATTTAGAGTAAATCAAAATACATTATAAATATTAATTGTATTGTATTTATAACATGTAATACTTTATGTATATTGTAATTTAGATGTAAGATTATTTTTTTTGTATTTTTTAAATCCTGGTTGAGTGGCGGACAAGGCCTTACGGCCTTAACTCTGCCAGGTAAAATAAAGCTATTATTATTATTATCCTGAGCTAATGTTTTCAATCATCCCCTGTATAATCTACTTCTCTCGGATCACGGTTAATATTATTCTCCCACCTCATTCTTTGGTCTACTAACTGGGCGTTTTCCCTCTGGTTTTTCTGCAAGAAACTTCCTTGCCCCTCTTTCATTCCTCACTCGTGCCATATGTCCTGCCCAACGCAGTCTACGAGACTTAACTTTACTTATTATATCTGGTTTCCTATAAAGATCATGTAGCTCACTGTTATGGAGTCTTCTCCATTCGCCTGTCTGTCCATCTATCTTTGGTTCAAAAAGTTTCCTAAGCACTTTATTCTCAATTACGGTACCGATAATCATTCCTCCCCCCCTTAAAGTAAGAGTTTATGTTTTGAATCCATATAATAGAACTAGGAGAATAACATTTTTATATATTTTCAGTTTAAAGTTTTTTTTTAGAGAAGTTAGGATGAGAAGTGTCCCTGTTACGCATAATATCAAGCATTTACAGGATTAGGTCTATGTTTATTTCCTTTCTACGCCTCATTCTTGTTTTTAATTATTGTTCCTAAAAATGAAGACATCTTAGAAGAATTACACATGGAACCTTTAAAA
The DNA here is from genome assembly GCA_030220185.1 of Diploptera punctata. NCBI lineage: Eukaryota > Metazoa > Arthropoda > Insecta > Blattodea > Blaberidae > Diploptera > Diploptera punctata. The sequence goes on along the minus strand of JASPKZ010007320.1, from coordinate 536,236 downwards.
AACAAAATTTCTGATTATAAGTCAAGATGGATGCAACACGTTCATCGAATGAAAGATCACAGGATACCCAAACAAATGATAAGATATCAACCTGCAGAAAGAAGAAGCCAGGAAGTCCACTCAAAAGACTTCTGGATGGTGTTTCTCTTAAGGCCGAAACAGGTCAACAAATGGCCTAAATTCGTGAATGTACTATGATGATGATGAGTTATTTCAATTCAGCCACTTCTTCAAAATGTATGTAAACTTATAGGCCTATTAAATTTTTTGATGCTTACTTCCAGTCCCAATTTCTTAGTATTAGACTCAATAGAATTGTGCATGTTGGCTCTTAGAATCTCCTCGCTGTCGCTGAATAATATTACACGATCATAAGTAATGCCACGAGTGATTTCTAAATTATCGATAAATTCACGACTCACGAATTTGGAAATCAAGAGTGGCATTTGTTAGGACTATTTAAGGAATAAAATTAAGCTTTTACTCACAAAACATTATTTAACTATAGTTATTTTAAAATATTTATATATTTAAAGTAAACGGCGATGTTTGAAAACAAATGAGAAACGATTGATACGCTTCATTTGCTTCTTTTGTTCGAGCACTACAACCAGATCATAATATTATTTATTGCCAAAAGATCGCAATGTTGTAAGAATGCACCCTAGTGGATAAATTTATAACCAACGTTATAGGTATTAATTAATTTCTGATGTCCTATGATGTAAATTGTCAATTATATTTTTCTGCAACGTCATTTCCTGGAAAATAATTCGTTTAAGAAAGTGCAAAGAGTGGTTTCTTTTTTTTTTGTGGTATAATCAATTGTTACAAATGTCATTATATAAACTCCCGCATGCGCTATGTGTTGACATTCATGCATTACATATGCAATATGGTAACCGTATTTCTTGGAGAGCCAGTCACTGCAAAATAATGCTATGGCCTATTCAGAATGTTAAAAAGGAGGTGCTTTGTTTATTATGACTATTTAACTCATGCCCCAAATGGGAGTCAATGACCAATCACGTTTCAATGATTTCTGTTTTACAACCAATCAGAGTCGTGTTTCACGAAATATTTATCAGTGTTATAATTACCATATTAAAGAAAGCTCCTCATTTTTAATATTCTAAAATAGTATGATCTAGTTGCAGTAATAAACAAAAGAAGCAGATGAAGCGTACCTATCGTTTCTCATTTGTTTTCAAACATCGCCGTTTACATTAGATATATAAATATTTTAAAATAACTACAGTTAATAATGATTTGTGAGTAAACAGCTTTTTTTTATTCGTTAAATAGTCCTAACAAATGCCACTCTTGATTTCCAAATTCTCTAGATAAATTCACTCCTCACTTCGTGAGTCGTAAATTTATGGATAATTTGGAAATCACTCGTGGCATTACTTATGATAAACTTTAGTTAGTAAATTCTAGGCGAAACACGACTGTGATTGGTTGTAAATAAAAATCATTCAAATGTGATTGGTCATTGACTCCCATTTGGGGCATGAGTTAAATAGTAAGTATAAACTAACAGTCTATTATTGTAAATTTTATATTTTCCACGACTCGCAACAATATTGAAAATATAATTTGTTACTCATAAACGTCAGAATACGTAATATGATTCGCACCTGTTTTTAATATTCATTGAAATCCACTGCAAGAAAAGGTAGCAGGTGTTTTTGACAAGAGAATGAATTTGTGTTAATTGCTCATCAGTTTTTGGCGAGCTTTGTGGGTGGAAGCCTGGCGACAGGTAGGCTCTAACCTCACTGCGCATGGGTGACCCTGCCTGCATCAGCTGTTTTCCTCTCCTATTGTATGGATTTTAGTTTCAGCTACCAGGAAATGAAAGAAATTAAGCAGAAACGTACCAGACTTTAAAATTGGTGGGATAAGTTAATTACTTTCTCCACCATATGATGCCAGTTTAATAATTGCGTAAGCCACGTTGATTGTTAAAAAAACAACATAACCGCCCTTCTTTAATTAGGCCTAATCATTATTGTTACGTAATTTAAAAAAAATGTTTATGTAGTACCGTATGTCCGGAACAATAAGAAGAACCCTAAAAAATAAAACATAGTTAGATAGATCATCGTTTCCCTACCTGTGGTTCGCGAATCCCCAGGGCGTTCGCCATAACTTTTCCATAATGGCGGGTTTCGACGTTAGGTCTATTATTGTTTCCATAATTTCGGCAACATTGTACTACTACTACTACTACTATTACTACTACTACTACTACTACTACTACTATTAAGAACTGAAGAAGATGGCAGAAAAAGAACGATCCTTCATTAACATTCCCATCTTCACAATCACACACACACACACACATATATATATACACATAAACACAAACAAGCAGCAAACACAAATTACATACACACACACTAACCCAAACAAACACAACACAATTACTCTCATTTCACGTATCATCAAAACAATTATCGTTACTTTAAGTATTATGTATATTTATTTTATGTTTCACTAAACACAAACACACAACACGTTTTACTTTATGTAACATCTACACTCCACATACCCGAAATCTGTATGTATTATGTTTATTTATTCAATAAAGATTAGAGACATAGAGCAGGCCCGGGGATAAGGACAATATGTCCGAGGTAACACGGGGGGTGGTGGTGGGGTTCTAAATAAAAAATACTACTACTACTATTACTACTACTACTACTACTACTACTACTAATAATAATAATAATAATAATAATAATAATAATAATAATTTTTTTGTATTGTAAGCCTATGTTTTCTTTTTACAGAGATTTAGGCGCTCTCCCCCTACAGGGAAGAATTTGAACCATACTAATTTAGTTACACTTGTTTTCGTATAGATCTCATTTTGAGTGATACGTGGTCAGCGTTCCGCCTCATACTGACATCTAGGAAACCAAGGTAGTACTAGGACGGGAAAATTCGGTAAATTTTGCTTAGAGGCCTTTTCATTCAGGCTTAAGGATTTTTTACGAGCCTGAAAATCTTCAGACTCGGGACCCACGGCTTAAAGTCCCTCCCGGAGGACTTGCTCCTTGGATTTTTCCGTCCTAAAAAATCCATCGACCCCGGCCGGGTTTGAACCCGCGACCCTTGGGACCAGAGGCAAGGAGCATAACCACTATTATTATTATTATTATTATTATTATTATTATTATTATTATTATTATATAATATAGTAATTATTATTATTATTATTATTTTAAAATTAAATTAACCCTATAATGCCAATTTTTACACATGTGTAATATCGGGAACTTATCACATTATTTCCACAATAAATTAATATTTGCCGCGAATGCCTGATTTACAGTTATGTAAAAACATTAGGAATGCATTTTATTTCGCTGCAACTGGGCCTACAAGTTGTGTAACTTTTAAGCGGTAACTAGAGTAACTTTAGGTTTTAACCGTTAGGGGTTAAGTTAATTTAAGGTTATTAAACATTTTGCTTGGAATTAAATTTTATGCATGTCTACTTATGTAGGCTATATTTAAAATTCAGTGGTCCATCCAACTCAGATGGTTGTGGAAGGGGTTCGCGAGCTGAAAAAGGCCGGGAACCGCTGAGACAGATCATCGGATGATTAATGTTTTTGACATCATCCGATTCCTAACAGCCAATTTTGTCGGTCCATCCAATCTCCTGGTTGTAGACGTTTCTCCTTCATACATAAATATATTCCCTGACTCCAGGAAGTTTTAGGTCTTCCTCTGCCTCACATTCCCTCAGGTTTCCATTCCAAAACACACCTTGGTAGCCGATCCTCTTCCATTCGCTGGACATGTGCGTACCATCTTAATTGCCGAGTTTTAATGTAATCTAAAATAGTGTCTTCAATCTTCATTTTCTCCCCTATAACACAGTTTCTAATTTTTTCTCTTCTTGAAATTCTTGCTGCCCTTCATATAAAATCCATTTCCGTTACTAAAATATACTTATTTGTTTTTGTTGTTAATGGCCCAAGTTCTGCTTCATAAGTAATGATTCATTAAACATTACAGAATTAAAATTCTATAAACCTATGGCGGTACCTATGTTAACAAATGCTTGTGAAAAGTGGACACTTAATAATTCAGATAAAAGGAAATAGAAGTAGCTAAAATGAAATGCTTACTTTCAGTAGTAGGGTGTATGTTGTTAGATTAGAAATATAACGAAGAAATAAGAACAGAATTAAACATCTACAGTTTTACAGATAAAATTCAAGATCTAACTGGCTCCAACATATAGAAAGAATGACACCCAATAGACTCCCATAAATTTAGCTTCACTACCAACCCAGAGGAAGAAGAAATAATGGACACCCCATAACTAGATGGAGGGATACGGCCTCATGATGTGGAAACAGGTCTATGGCCTAACTCCATGACGTAGAAGAAGAAGAAGAAATGTTTAAGAGATGGTAGGGCGGATTTTTACAAAAATAGAACAAACGCCTGTTTTTAAATTACCCCTGGATCCGTCTAAATGATCGAAGAACTCTACGTTCGTCTATCTTCCTTCAATTTAGGCACGATATCACAATATACTTCTTTATTTTCGATACTATAGCACAGGGCAAGTTTTTTACGAAAACGTGTGTGGTTGAATCACCGCGATCTTACGTTGTCCGTTCCCCGCCGCGAGTGCGTCAGCAGTGTCTAGTGAAATCCCTGCGTCTGCTGCCCAGTGCTATACTGATCGCAATGTATTACGTTCTATAATACAACCATGTTAATGATAGTTAAGATTAAGATTAAAACTATTAATAAAATGTATTCAAACAAGATAAATTAAATTGTTGCTAGACTGTCCCTGTCTAATGTATATAAAAAAGAAAAATAATAAGATACAGATAACTAATTTTACGATTATACCGTACAATATTTAAACCATTGAAAATATTTCTTAATCTTAACATTTTCATAAATAATTCAATTTATTGATTGTTAAAAAAGAATGCTTTCAGCGAGATGTGTAAGTTAGTTTGTTTTAAATAATTCCTTAGTTTGTTTTTTAAGAATGTTATAGTTTGACAGTCTCTGACGTAGGGCGGAAGGAATTCCATGTTTTGGCAATTGAGACAGTAAAATATGATAAATAATACACAGTGTGATGAGGAGGGATATAAAGGACAATGTGCTGATGGGATCGAGTGTCAAGGTTTCGTGTGTTGGATAGTCTGATGAAGAGGCATGATAAATAATTAGGCGATGATGTGCGAAATATTTTATAGAGAAGGGATAGGGAATTCTAAAAAGGGAGAGTATAAACTAAGGTAAAATAATTAAGAAAGAAAGAATGAAACGGAAAAGTATTTTGAAAAAAAAATGGAACTTCCTGTTAGATAATAGTCCAACGTTAACTAGAGATAGAAAATTTCTCAACAAAGTAAAAAAAAAAAAAAATGTTAAGGAAAGTAACTTATTCTAATATCTCGTTTCATAAAATTTGTTAAATTTGAACTTATTTATATAATGGAAATGGACAGCTAATGACAAATGAGGGACATTTTGAGGAAGTGGTTGAATTCAAATCACACATAGGAATGAGATGCACAAAGAAATTAAACATAGGCTCAATTCTGGAAATGAGTGTTATTATGTATTACAAGGACTCTTGTCCTTCCAACTCCTTTGAAAAAAACGTTAAACTGAAAATATATAAAACTATTAATCTACCAGTTATATTATATGGATGTGAATCACGGACTCTTACTTTAAGGGAAGAAAGGAGATTACGAGCATTTGAGAATAAAGTTCTAAGGAAAATTTTGGACCAAAGAGAGATGAACAGACAGGTGAATGGAGATGACTACTAACAGTGAACTGCATGGTCTTTATATGAAGCCGGATATAATAAGTATCCCAGACTGCGATGGGCAGGACATGTGGCACGAATGGGGGTGAAAGACGTGCATGGAAGCTTCTTGTAGGAAAACCAGAGGGAAAACGCCCAGTTGGTAGACCAAGAATGAGATGAGGCAAATAGATTATACAATGAATGATCGGAAATATTAGCTCAGGATAGGGATGTATGGAGTGCTTATGTCCGCGCAGCCATGAACCTACCAGTTCGATAGTGCCAGTGAGTTAGTTAGCAATTTATTCCACATATTTTGTAATATAGCTATAAATTATGTACCCATGCATGGCTGGAAGATCCAAACTTATTATTTGCAGGATATACTGAGTGGGCGTCTCTCATCTAAATTATAAAAATGGATTATATATCATGGCAAACCGTGAGTGATGGAACGATAATCGATATGAAAACCCATCAAGTTCAAGGTTTGCAGCATGCAACCGTATTAATAAGATTAAAAGCTGATACATATAGTCTATCAAGCAACGAGATATTATACCACCCGATGTATCAGCTTAGTAAGGAAAAACATTGCGTAAAATTTAGATTCTGTGTAGACTAATTTATAGTAATTTTAGCCAATACCGAGGAGGTACTAATCGCCAACAGGAACATTTTATTGAGTAAATCCTGATACTTGCAAATAGGCTAACCACTTAATTTAATTTGATCATTGTTTTAATTCAAATTTTAAAATTTATCATGTTTGTACTTGACAATAAAATTTTGGAGCAGGTGAATATTTTTACATATCTAGGATGCAATATCTCATATGAATAAGAAAAGGATGTAAATGCAAAAATATCTAAATTTTAAAGAATTTTAGGGTTAATAAATTCTATCTTCAAGCCACAGTTAGTCCAAAAACATTCAAGACTAAAAGTGTATAAAACACTGGCTCTTCCAACTCTTTTGTATGGTAGCGAAGTATGGACGTTGAAACTGAAGGATATACAGAGACTTTGATCGGCTGAAATGAGATACCTTCGGAGGACTGCAGGATACACACTACTAGGTCACAAAAAAAGTGAAGACATCTTGGAAGAATTACACATGGAAACTTTAGAAAACAAAATTTCTGATTATAAGTCAAGATGGATGCAACATGTTCATCGAATGGAAGATCACAGGATACCCAAACAAATGTTAAGATATCAACCTGCAGGAAGAAGAAGACCAGGACGTCCACTCAAAAGACTTCTGGATGGTACTTCTCTTGAGGCCAAAACAGGTCAACAAATGGCCTAAATTCGTGAATGTACTATGATGATGATGATGGTGATCATCATCATCATCATTTTTGTAGCAAAAGAAATAACTATATATTTTAAAAACTTCCAAAATAAATGAATTGAAATGAAATAAAATAAAATCATCATCATCAATCGCAGTCATAGATTAGGCCATTCGCCTGTTCCGCTTCAGGAAAGAAATTGATCCCTCCATCTCTTCTTAGGTCTTCCTGGGTCTCTTCCGCCCTGTGGGTCTGTAGTTCAATAGCTGCAGAGGTAGTCTATTGTTTGGCATTCTCAGAAGGTGGTCCTGCCAATTATTTTGATATATTTGAATGGTTTCAGTTATTGCTGGTGTGTTGAGAGCTTTGCGGATATCTTCATTACGCATGTGGTCATAAAGCGTATAACCGCTAAAGGTCTTAATAACTTCATTTCTGCAGCTACTATCCTATTTAATTTACCTGTAGTAAGAATCCAGGTTTCAGAACCGTAAAATAGAGTTGGAAGAGCCATTGTTTTATAAAATTTTAGAATTGTATCTGGGTGTACTTTTCGGAAAAGAATGTATTTTTATTGTTCCTATAAATTTTTGAAATTTGACCAATTTTATGTCTATGTCTTTACATGTAATAAGTTATTAAATTCCCAATTAGATATCTAAATGATTAATCTCTATTAAATTTATTTTAAAAATATGTTTCATACATTTCTATATTATTTGTTCATCTTTTGTTTATATTGTATTGCTTGGTTCGTTTGTTTACTCTTAAATAGAAAATTTACTTCATGAAAATACAATGTGTTGAACCAGCTGTTAGTGTTAAATTAAATAAATATTTATGAAAATCATAAAACTTTGATGGTTCTATTTCTTAAAAATATCATGGATTTCCATCAAGTAAACACCAGTTCAACGGATTAAAATAGTACATTACAATGCAAGGTTGGGAAATGGTTTTTACAGAAGCGAAGAAATGATTAAAAATCGAGCGATAGCGAGATTCTGTAGAACACTTCACAAACGTGTTTTGTACATTATTTGTTGCACGATGCTGTTTTAAAAAAAATATATATACTTTCTTTCCAAATGCCCCAGGTTTGTCATTCGACATTCCTGGTTTCTCTCTCGGCATGGCGTAATTGTAACCCACTTCTAAGGTTGGGGCGCCTGGAAGGCGGCGTTACGTTGCCCCGATGATATGATGGGTGATGATGATGATAGTGGTGCGCCAGGAGAGTCCCTAATCCTAAACTTAACCTAAGATGAATATGAATGATGATGATTGTGATGGCCATATGATTTCGAGGACCGTTTGGGCCTTAAAGTTTTCCTAACATTTGTCTTACAGGTGAGGAAAAACCCCGATAAAAACCTCACCCAAAAAAACTGTCCCGACCGGGGATCGAACCCGGGCCCGCTGCGTGACAAGGCAGCACGCTACCTCGAGACCACAGCGGTGGACATAACAGTAAAATTATAACATCTTTATTGGAAATATTTGCGTTCATTATAAACAACTGAGTCCACCGCTGTAGTCTCGAGGTAGCGTGCTGCCTTGTCACGCAGCGGGCACGGGTTCGGTCCCCGGTCGGGACAGTTTTTCTCGGTGAGGTTTTTGTCGGGGTTTTTCCTCACCTGTAAGATAAATGTCAGGAAATCTTTAAGGCCCAAACGGTCCCCGAAATCATATGACCATCATCATTATCATCACCTTTCACCGGTGTGGAAAGCACCGGGAAGCTATCACACCTACAATTCCCTAGTAAAGCTGCAAGCATAGCATGAAAATGCTATGATTGCAGTGAAGGACCTGCCTTCGGGCAGAATTACTATGGATGGATGATGATAAACAACTGACTGACGTTAGCAGTCTGGCCAGTGTATATACGCTAAATGCCGAAAATCATTTAGTTGAAACTACACCAGGCCGTGACACCAATCAAGCATAAAATGGCAAGTACGAATTTATCGTTTTATATTTTATAAATAAGGTTCAGTTCAATTAAAGTGCAGTGATTTGTGTAATATATATTAACACTAATTTTTGGATGTATTTTTGTATATAGGATTGTGCGTAATTTATATAAAGGGCAGTGGTTTTACTTCCCGTCCTCCATCCGTAGTAATTCTGCCCAAGGGCAGGTCTTTCACTGCAATCATAGCATTTTCATGCTATGTTTAGCAGATTTACTAGGGAATTATACGTGTGGTAGCTTCCCGTTGCTTTCCACACCGGTGAAGGGTTGATAATGATAAGGATGATGATGATGGCCGGATGATTTTTGGGGACCGTTGAGCCCTAAGCGTCCTGGCATTTATCTTACAGTGAGAAAAAACCACGGAAAATACCCCACCCAGGAGCCTGTCCCGACCGGGAATCGAATCCGGGCCCGCTGCGTGACAAGGCAGCACGCTACCTCGAGACCACAGGGGTGGACTATTTTCCGCCATAGGTAGGCAATTTATAATATTACAGTATAGATATTTAGTTTTTTATAGGTTGGTAACCCCAAAATTTAGGAAACTGAACTTTCAATCATGGTCACTATTCCTGTAAAGCAATGGGAAGCTACCACACCTACAATTCCCTAGTAAAGCCGCAAGCATAGCATGAAAATGCTATGATTGCAGTGAAAGACCTGCCCTCGGGCAGAATTACTATGGATGGATGGATGGATGGATGGATTCCTGTAATTACGACAGAACGCGCTATCAAGCAAAAAATGATACATTAAGTATTAAGTTATATAATTTTGTCATGTTTTGAGTTTGCATATTTGTATGAATGCGGCTTCATTCCTTACAACTGTGAATAAAAAATATGCAAAAAAACTGAAAATTAAAAAAAAACTAATTTTTCATTCTTTGTATTATAAGAACAAAGAAAGAGGAAGCTAGAAGCACACAAAGCACGGCGCGATAATAAAGCTTTCATATTACTGTGCTTTAATTTACCTTAATCTGTTGGAACATGGGATCAGGATATGCTGACATAAAAGTAACAAAATGCGATGCCCCAGGCCAGTTTTTATAGCAAACCCTCCCTCTTATCTAGATTAAGGTGCTATTATCCAACAAAATAAAATGGGTTCACATTAAATTCTAAGGCAAAATATACCACTTGACAAAGCTTTATGGTGGTCTCCACATCTCATCGGGTTTTCCTTCGCAACAAATCATACAAATAAACCCAAATTTTCCAACAAAATGGTTAGTTATTTACACAGTAACTATATTTAGTACTTATAGCAGAATTTTAATATCATAATGAATACGTATAAAAGTTAAAGTTAATAAATTTGTATTTTAAAATTCTTTTAATATTTAAATGTAACTTAAATAAATAAAATCATCTAAATAATTCATTGTTAGTTATTGTTGAATAAAAATGTCTCAGTAACAATTACGAAATTGTATTACATAGCAGTCTTTGTAAATAATACTTTTAAAATTTGTTTTAAATATATTATAGAACAATTGATCTATTTTCATGATCATGCCCTGATAATTATTGTCATAATTTTAGCTGTTGATTGTTTTCAAAATTATAAAGCCTTCTATTATAACTGTAATAAGAACACCTGCCTAACTTCATATTCTTAAATGAAAGTAAACTAAACTCTGATTGGATGTTAAAACAATTAACTTTCTTATTTAACAAATCAATTTAAACCTTATATTTAAATAACTATTAACCAAAATAATTTAAAATTACCATCATGTGATGTAATAATGGTCTTAAAATTATAAACAATTACACTAGTCATTCTGCATACAACTTTCAACACAGATAGAAGCAAGAAGAGATCTGATAAAATGTAATAGTTAATACAAAAAATCCCTAATTGATTTAAGAAAAGAAATATGTGGTATTTTTGACATTGAAGGTAAACTATACCACACACCTACCTTTACTTGATCTACTGGGAAATTAAGAAGTTAATAACTTTCCGCACTTATCTTCTACAATAAATTTTATACTTTTTTAGTAATCTTCGAAGATGTTTTCCTATCCATTGTTGTACCACCTTCCGCCCCTAAGAAGATAATCCGAAAATTAAACCCAACCTGAACCAAAGGAAATCTTTTTGGGACATAAAAATTCCTTCTTCAAAGGTTACTACACTACACGAACATGGGGCATGAAGAGAAGTACTTCTTCATACTTGCACCAGTAACTAATACAGCAGAGTGTCCCAAATTTGATATACTACACTCTCTTTGAAACGTCTATTTATTCAGCAACGAACATAATACAGAAATACACTTTTTGTGTGCTTGAGCCCACAGGGCACTAGGAAAAGCAATTCAAGTAAGTTCACACAATCGTCTTCACGTCTTTATAAACAACAATGACGGCGATATTATCATTCCGATGACTCGTAAGTGGATACTTATTTGTTATTGGAAAGTGGAGAATTGTTGTTGGAATCTGCAGTGACTTTGGACCGGAGTTGAATTTGGACACCCACCACCCGACACCAACCAAGGGTAACAATAACAAGAATCCAATACAAGTATGCAAAGTCGATGCACACAGTACTCTATGTTATCAGTTGAAACGGTCTCTTTCTTCTCTCTTCCTTCCGTGACCGACCTTTCAACACATCTTGCAACTGTACACAAGTCGTCTTCAAACTTGTCTCGGATTCTTGTTATTGTTACCCTTGTTGGTGGTGGTGTCCCAAATTCATCCATCCAACGTCGTTGCACTTCAACAACATTCTCCACTTTCCAATAACACTGCAGTATCCACTTATATTCACCAAATGATAATCTTGCCGCCATTGTTGTTTATAAAAACGTGAAGATCGATGAATCTGCTACTATGCTTTTCCAATGCCCTGTGGATCAAACACAACAAAAATTGTATTTCTGTCTCATTTCGTTGCTGAGAAATAACGTTTCAAAGAGTGTATACATCAATTTGAGACACTCTGTATTTAGTTACTTGCACAGTAACCTACCTAACCTAATCTTTAGATCCCACAATCCGTTTTGAGACTCATAGTGACCAACCTGAGGAAGTTAACTCTGAAAATAAAGCCATATATTATGAGCCAACAGTTAACTATTACAAATACTATTTAACTCATGCCACAAATGCTAGTAAATGACCAATCACGTTTCAATGAATTTTGTTTTACAACCAATGACAGTCGTATTTCACCTCGCTCTTTGTCGATTTCTCTTTATAAGCTCCTACTTTTGCGATAAAGAAAGCTCCCCCTTTTTAATGTTCTGAACAGGTCAAAGCATTATTTTTCTCCAACAAATACATTGAATATAGCAAATAATGAAAAGATTCCTTGATTTTACTGAGTTGTTTACTAAACAAATAAATGAATAACCCGTAATGTTGATTATGATATGTAGTTTGATGTGTTTAATTATTTCTCCACTTGGGTGCACTCTTACAATATTGCGATCTTATTTGGCAATAAATAATATGATCAAGCAGCAGTGAATGAACATAACCTCACATTTCTGATTTGTTTTAAAACATCGGCGTTTACATTAAATATATAAATATTTTAAAATAACTATAGTTAAACAATGATTTCTAAGTAAACAGCTTAATTTGATTCGTTAAATAGTCCTAACAAATGCCACTCTTGATTTCCAAATTCTCTAGATAAATTGAAAATCAATCGTGGCATTACTTATGACTATTTAACTCATGCCCCAAATGGGAGTCAATGACCAATCACGTTTCAATGATTTCTGTTTTACAACCAATCAGAGTCGTGTTTCACCAAATATTTATCAGTGTTATAATTACCATATTAAAGAAAGCTCCTCCTTACAATATTGCGTTCCTTTGGCAATAAATATTATGATCTGGTTGCAGTGATAAACAAAAGAAGCAGTAGAAGCGTACCTATCGTTTCTCATTTGTTTTCAAACATCGCCGTTTACATTAAATATATAAATATTTTAAAATAACTATAGTTAAATAATGATTTGTGAGTAAACAGCTTAATTTTATTCGTTAAATAGTCCTAACAAATGCCACTCTTGATTTCCAAATTCTCTAGATAATCGATAATTTGGAAATCACTCGTGGCATTACTTATGATAAATACCAATTATATAGTATAACTGTCACAGGATTGATAATCGGGGCAAGATTTACTATACCAGGATTCTTAGCTAAATTTTGGAATTTCTTAGATTTGGACAGAGTGTATCTTTCTAAAATTCTCATCGCTGCCATTAGAGGATCAATTTAAAATTTAACAAACCATCTTTACAAAATTTATACTTTATAGGATATACTTAAATTACAATTTGAAAATTTTAAATGTATTTCATCGATTTCGAAAATTAATTGTCTGATCACTTTGTCTTTGTGGCAATCCTCTAATGAGGCTATAAAGCATTAGTATTAAATAGTTATAGTGAATGTATAGGGTGTTAAAATGAAGAATGAAAATAAATAATGCAATGTCGGCCGATACTCGTCAAAAACCCGAATCAAAATGTAGATCGTATAAGGTTGGAAAGGGCTTCTCAAGAGAAATCCAGTGGTACTCATAAAACACCATATGACACAGTGAAACGTAAAATAATGAAGGTCCGACGGCGCCAGTATTACGTGCACGTATTCACGTAAACACACGGCCGTGTCCATGACACAGCCACGCCCCGATTTTTCCTTCGGCTTACAATAATGTGATCGGAATTATCCAAGCGTTAGGAAACTCCGACCTAACACAGGTACTACAATGCATTTTATTTCAGGTTCGTTGATAGTATACTTGTATTTTTTATGTATGCCTATGTACCTAATAGAACAGTACTAACTCACTGGCACCATCGAACCCGTATGTTCATGGCCGCGCAGACATAAGCTCTCAATACATCCCTATCCTAAGCTAATGTTTTTCAATCATTCCCTCTGTAATCTGCTTCCTTTAAGTCATAGTTAATGTTATTCTCCCACCTCATTCTTGATGTATCAACTGGGCGTTTTCCCTCTGGTTTTCCTACTAGAAGCTTCCATGCACGTCTTTCATTCCCCATTCGTGCCACATGTCCTGCCTATCGAAGTCAACGAGACTTAACTGTTCTTATTATTTGGCTTCGCATAAAGACCATGTAGTTCGCTGTTATGATGTTCAATGATGACGAGACATTGTACGTGAAGGGACTTATCAAGGGCTCCATACTAAATTTGTTACAAAAGGGTTACGATGAGAAATAATTCTATTTATTATTTCAGAAGTATTTTTCTTTCTTTCATTTTTTGAGCATTCTTTCATAGAAGTCTTTCCCCTCCATTCACCTGTCTGTTCATCTCTCTTTGGTCCAAAAATTTTCCTAAGAACTTTATTCTCAAATACTCGTATTCTCCTTTCCTCCCTTAGAGTAAGTGTCCATGTTTCGCATCCATATAATATAACTGGTAGAATACTAGTTTTATATATTTTCAGTTTAACGTTTTTTGAAAGGAGTTGAGACGTTAAGAGTCTTTATAATGCATAATAGCACGCATTTCCGGAATTGAGCCTATGTTTAATCTCTTTGTGCATCTCATTCGTATTTGTAATTATTGTTCCTAGGTATTTGAATCCAGCCACTTCCTTAAAATTTCCCTCATTTGTCATTAGCTGTCCATTTCCATTATATAATGCATTTATATGTGTGACCATATATTTAGTTTTATTGATATTTACTTCCAGTTCCAATTTCTAAGTGTTACTCAATAGTGTGTGCGTGTTGGCCTTTAGACCTCTTCGCTATCGTCCAATAGTAGCCTACTACATCGACATCATAAACTAACAAATAGAACCTTTCGATGGTTCGTTGATAAATATACCGTCAAAACACAAGAAACAATGGAACAGTACACAACTCAATTGTTTTAAATGCAATTTTAGGAATAATATTACAATTATTCGATGACTTGCTAAAGTGAACGACATTCCCCACTTCACCCTATGATTTTAGACTTTAAAATATCTACAATTACACAGTAGGTTTAATAAACAGCTTATTCAATGTATTTACTTCATAAAATTATTAATTATACAGTATTTCCATCCATCATTATTATGAAATATGTCTTTTGCTGTGATATATTTCTTTTTATAAATAATGTACCCTAAGATGAAAGCATATAATGGAAACTTTTTTTTTGGAAACAAGAAACAATTTTTCTTCTGCATCAATCAAGTTTTTCCTTTGTTCACTTCAATTTAAGTTATTTGTAAGGGTTGTAAGAGAAAAGTCACATGTTAAGATGAAAAGAATAAGTTCTGTATGAATTGTATGTCCAAAAATCCATTACTTTAGACATAATCCCTTTCTGATGTACGGTAACACAGGGATGAGTTTTATACAAAGTCATAAGAACTCGTACATCTTCTTGCCATGTTTTGTTGTCAGAAACGTCTTGAGTTTTAACGTAGAAATATTAAACTCACTCACTAATATTATTCAATACTGATGCACGGTGTAATGTCATATTGTTTTTTTTTGTTAAAGAATAAATATTGGTGATTCTATGCCACAATGCCACCAACATGAATTCAAATAAAAAAAAATATTGTTACAGTATATGAATTATTACACTGGTCAACAGTGTTTTTTTTTTTGCCCTTGATATAAGATTAATTTCTGATATATTTCTTCTTCTTCTTCTTCACGGTTTAGGCTTATTTTCTGGCCTGTTCCGGATCCAAATTGCTGCTCTTTCCATCTTTTCCTTGGTCTTCCCAAACTTCTTCTTCCTCGTGGTGACTAGTTGTATGCTGCTTTTGGTATTCTATTCTCAGTTCCGATGTATTTATGCTCACAATTCATGAAACTGTCAATGATTTTGGAAGATTTGCTCTGGTTTTTTTAATCTTTATTTTCATTTGACACTACAAAAATTGGAAAATATGAAAAAAATGTAACATATATATTTATAATGTCAATTGTTTTTTGAAAACTTAGTATGCACTGACGTAAATAGAAAGAAAAATATCGAAAATCCATGTTATACTTCAGTGAAATGCCTTTTATAAGATTTTCTTCTACATTTTTTTAGGGGACAATCTCTTTTTAAAAATCAGCAGTAATCTACCACCATGTGACGGTCCCATCTACCCTGATACCTTTACTCCATTACTTTTAGATCCTAGTGAAAGCGCACTCCCTATTCGTCGCTATAATTTCCTAAATTATCCGGAAATCTATCCAGGTGACTGTGGAGAAAGTGTAACTTTATTCTCATATTTGCTCCCAGAATCTTGAAGCTTATCAACATGTTTTGCACAATTTCTTTATAATTTGGTGCTTTATAGTTATCTAGGAAATTTTCTGCTACCAATACAAAATCCTTCCACGCATCACTTTCCGGAACAGTCATAACTTTGATAAAAGTTGCATCTTTCATCAACTGCCGAATTTGAGGACCATCAAATAATCCGCATTTTAACTTTTACATACTGAGCTTAGGAAACTTTCTACAAATGTATTTGAAACATTTTCCTTCCCAGTCCAACGCTTTGACGAATTGTTTTATCATATCCAGATGCAAATCGTGAGTACTTTAATTTTGTCAAATAACTGAGATCACGGCCGATGTTAGGAGTGAGGGGTGTGAGAGTGGGGATCACGTGATGTTTGTATACGCGAAAAAAATGCGCAGAAATCAAATCATTACTGGAAACATAAATGTTATTAGTAACAAGCCGTTTACTGTTTAAGATATAAGATATGCAAAAATCATAAAACAACTAGAGCACATTCAGCACTTTCATGAAGATGTTCGTAAACCGTGCACTTGAAAACATAGAAATTCGCTGAGATATTCAGGGCAACAATTTTTTTTTGTAGAGCTGTGTTATCCGAGAGAAAAATATACGAGTATGTTGATTTTATTTTTTTTAAATATATGAAAAACACCTTATAAATTAAGTGAGAAGTTGAACTCAAAGTAACCTAAAATCAGTATATTTGCAATGTAAATGTGAATTAGTCATTGCTCAAACAGTGTAACCAACTTATCACTAAAACCCCATGACGAAGAAGTGAACGCTAAACTAATCTGGTTTACTGCTTGCGCATTTTTTCACCCTAACTTGCCCACTAATGTCGGTGAATTCTTGGGATGGAAACCCATAAGGGTTTGCATAATCATGTTGACAATTGGCTCTAGAGGGAGCTTGTGTTATCACATTGGCATCCATGACACTAAAAGTCACGTGTCGTCCGATCGAATATTCATTGGTGGAACGGTAGCATCGAATAACCTAAAAATTCTCTTTCAAAAACGTTCAAAAAATAATATTGGGGATTCTATGCCACCTATAAAAAAACATAAATCATAACATTTATTTTTGTATTATATGAAAAATTATTATCTGAGAGAAATATATACCTTTATTTCTTCCCAAAAAAAAGATAAATGTCGTAAAATGAAATGAGAATATTTACAATGTAAAATATGTATTAGCCATTGCTTTAAATAGGGTAGCCAACTTATGACAAAAACGCGCCATTAAACAAGTGAACGCTAAAATAATCTGGTGTATTAACTGGCCCATTTTCTCATCTTAATTTGTCCAAATTAATTAACTTGCCAATTTTCTCACCCTAATTTGCCCACTAATGCAGGTGGATTCCTAAGATAGAATCCGCTTATATGTGAGTAAAAATGTTGGCAATTGGCTCTGGTGGGAACATGCGTTATCACATTGGCGAAAATGACGCTAGCTGTCACCTGTTCTTCACAGGTGACACGGTGACATATAAAAGCAATGATCGATTCTATTGTTCTACGAATTTCTTTATTCAACTAACCAGTTAAAAATATTTTTCTGCGAATTGGTGATACTATCGATTCTTTCCCCAGATACATAAAATGTATTTAAACTGAATATTTAATAAATCTAAACTATTAATTTATACAAAGTGTCTTAAACCTTAAAGGTCAACATTAAATTGATGGTAAAGCGCCGTAAATTTTGAGATAGGAAACCAATGGTCGATAATATTTTTCATATGCTACAAGATCTTATATGATGAACATTCTTGCAACTTGCTTTATTTGTTTTCATAACTCACATTTGACTACCCCGTTGGTGTTTATTGATGGATTTCTTCTTATGGAAGCACATTAGGTCGTTGATGTTTGAAACCCCAGTATCAACGATGAGGAACTACATGCTAGGTCCTATGCGCCTCTCTTGTACAGAAGTCACAACAGATATTTAAAACAGTGCAGAAAAAAAAAATTATACTCCACTATATTATCTATTGAGACTGATGGTCGCCAATTTGAACATTTGGTCTTAGTTTAAGGCCAAGTTTAAACAACAACCGACTTGCAGAAAAGAGCTAAAGAAGATAGACCAATGGACGGGAGAAGAACAAGAGGAAGACCAGCCAAGAGATGGATAGTCAGTGGATGCACATCCAATACGTCTTCCTCCGAGGAGTGATTTTGTAAATAAACAGGATGAAAATCCTACAAATTATGAATAAGAAGAAAAAGAAGAAAGTCTTAGTTTAAGGTTCCCTAAAAACTGTGTCTCTGTAAGGCCCGTGACATGTGGTATTTAAAAGTTAAACAGAGGTGAAATAAAATAGGAAAATTATAAAGAACTGAAAATTGATACATGTAGGCCTATGCTGTAAGCTACATTACATTTCCGATTGAGGGTCTTTCCACTTTTCAGCGGTTGCCCTTTTACCAGCCGGCTGCTGGCCCTTCACATCCACATGTGTCAATCACAGAGGTAGATGCTCAACAGCCAGTGTAGGGGTGACATGTGGTTAGCATATCGAGTCACCCAGCCATTATAGCTGGTTCCTCAACCTGGAGCCGCTACTTATTGTAGCTACCCAATTGCCTCACGATGCTGGGTGGGCACCGGTCCCATGCTGGCCGAAATACCATGAGAAAATTTCTTCCCCCATGTAGACTCGAACCAGCGCAAGTCCCGTAGCTCTGCGCCAAGGCTTCCTACTTTAACCGCTCGGCTACGGCGCGGGACTTACATTACATGTAAGAACTTAAAACAACGTTAAAGAAAATATAGACTTATTTTAGGTGTTTTTTAAATTTGTATAATTATATAAAATGCCCATAATACAGTGAACAAATCATGAATCATACAATCAAATTTAGAATAAAAAGAAAACACTATATTCGGTTAGCCTGAAGAACCTATCACTATCGTCTGAGACAACTCGCTCGGTTTTACAATACGGTAAGTCTACGCCGTATTCAGCATGTCTATAGAGTGGAGATAATTTAATAATTTTAATTTATCGCAGCCAAATAGCCATGATTAAAGAATGGGTACGTTGAAATTTACATATTTGCATGTGGAGTGGAGATAAACAAATGCAACATCAGATGCTCGCAAAGTTTGATTTCACTTGTTTTTTTTTATTAAAAGTTAGTAAATATTTTTTCGTGATAGTGCGTTTTGTCGTACTTACAGCAATGGCGACCATGATTGAAAATTCAAATTTCTACATTTCGGGGTTGACAACCTAAATAACTTAACTGTAATAAAAATAACTATACTGTAATTTTACAAATTACAAACACGCGTGTGGGAAATAAAACCACTGCCCTCTATGTATACTACGCACTATGTATGTACAAAAATATATCCAAAAGGAAGTGTAAAAATACATTATACGAAATAAATCACTACATTTTAAATGAACTGAACTTTATTTGAAACAATTTAAAACAATAAATACGTACTTGCCGCCATTGTATGACTGATTGGTGTCACGACCTCCTGTAGTTTCAACCACACTGTTAACGTTAGTTAGTTGTTTATAATGAACGCAAATATTTCCAACAAAGATATTATTATTTTACTATTATTTATTATTTTGAAAACACCATCGCACAAAAAATAATGTACAACGCATGTTTGTGCAGTGTTTTACAGAATCTCGGAAATTAAAAACCTCGCTATCGCTCAGTTTTTAAACATTTTCCTCGATTTTGTAAAAACAAGTTCCCAACCTCGCATCGTTAATATGCTATTTTGCAAGATAGTGCATTCTGTCGTACTTAACAGGAATGGCGGCCATGATCGATAGTTCAATTTTTTCGGGGTTTTTGAACCTATAAATAACTAAGTAACTATACTGTAATATTGCAAATTACCTACCTAGGGCGGGAAGCAAAACCACTGTCCTTTATGTATACTACGTTCAATTTATATACAAAAATATATCCAAAACTTAATGTTAATATTCATTATTCAAAACAAATCCCTGCATTTTAAGTGAACTGAATTTTATTTGAAACAATATTAAAAATTGAATTAACAAAATACGAGTACAGTGGATCTACCGGTACCGCATTACAAGTACCTGAATAATTTTTAGTCCTTCATGTTTGAAGTTGACGGTGAAGTTTGTACAATTATTGAATGTAATTGGAATCTTACTCGTTCCCAAAGTTATAGATTATTCCAAGCTAACTGATCGTTGAACCTCTCCGCAAAATAACAGCCGCCATTTTATACCTGATTGGTGTCACGGCCTGCTGTAGTCTCAACTAATTTATTTTCGGCATTTAGCGTATATACATCGATCAGACTGCTAACGTCAGTCAGTTGTTTATAATGAACGTTAACATTTCCAACAAAGATATTATAATCTTACTGTTATATATTATTTTGAAAACACAATCGTGCAAAAAATAATGCACAACACATGTTTGTTAAGTGTTTTGTAGAATATCGAAAAATAAAAACCTCGCTGTCGCTCGGGTTTTAATAATTTTCTCACTTGTGTAAAAACCACTTCCCAACCTCGCACTGTAATATACTTTTGTATTTGTTTATCTCCATCTATAGACATCTGGAATAGGGAGTAATAACGCCGAACAGGTCGATTATTTAGAAAGCCTAAAGCCAATAAAATTAATTTTGTAATACAACATACGATCATATAAAACTTTATTTTGTACGTATATAAAAACAAGCAGAGAACTGGTTTTAACGAGTGGTTTACTTTGACGAGACGGGAAAGGGAAACTACATTTACTAAATGTGGGATTGAATTTTAATCTACTCTGATACATTTCAACTAATACCCCAACAAATGTATAATATTTTACTGGATTATCTATATATTTAAATTGTTTTTCATTTCATATTGTGGAAAGAATTCAATTAGGAAGTGAATCCTCCAATTATGAAATAGGGTTTCTATTTATTTATTTTACCTGATGGAGTTAAGACCGTAAGGTCTTCTATTCCACTTTACCAGAGTTAAATTATACATATAATAATAAATATGAATCTACAATACATGATTAATGATACATAATAGATAAGGGGCTGATTGGAAAACATTGGCTCAGGATAGGGATGTATGGAGAGCTTATGTCCGCGCGGCCATGAACGTACGGGTTCGATAGTGCCAGTGAGTTAGTTAGTTATTTAGTTTTAATAGATAAGGGGCGGATTTCAATGACCTAAAAATGGAAAATATGAATGCATTTATGACCTTAAAAAATGTTTAAATATGACCTAAAAATATAAAATTATGACCTTATAATTAAAGAATTTTTTACCCATACTATATTAATTGTTCATTTATATACATTTCCAATTGTATCGTAAGAAAAAGGAAATTTTCTTCTATTGTCCAGTACAAACGTTTGCTACCTGTTAACAAAAACCTTCAAAACAAGTGAACTGTGAAACTGACGATTTTTATACAGATACAATGTTGGTTATTTACAATCACCTGATGACTAGGCTATTAAAAAACCCAAAATATGACCAAAATATGACTTTATCATAGAAATAAGCAGAGGTATGACCAAAGATCTGAAAAAGTGAGAAATATGACTTTTAAGACCCAATAAAAACCACTTAATCTTAATAATAAGGCATATATAAATGTTTTACTTACTTGAAGCTTCGAATATAGGCTTTGGTAAAAATATGACATGTCATAGGAATCCGCCCCTTAATAATATATATAGGCAGGCTACACAATTTAAAGTTGACAATGGAAAGAAATAAAAATTGTAATTATAATAATAGTAACAATAATAATAACAATAATCCATCCATAGTAATTCAGCCCGAAGGCAGGTCCTTCACTGCAATCATAGCATTTTTATGCTATGCTTGCAGCTTTACTAGGGAATTGTAGGTGTGGTAGCTTCCCGTTGCTTTCCACATCGGTGAAGGATGGTTATGATATTGATAAGGATGATGATGGTCATATGATTTCGGGGACCGTTTGGGCCTTAAAGTTTTCCTGACATTTGTCTTACAGGTGAGGAAAAACCCCGATAAAAACCTCACCCAGAAAAACTGCCCCGACCGGGGATCGAACCCGGGCCCGCTGCGTGACAAGGCAGCACGCTACCTCGAGACCACAACGGTGGACATCATCATCATCATCATCATCATCATCATAGTACATTCACGAATTT
The DNA here is from genome assembly GCA_030220185.1 of Diploptera punctata. Taxonomy (NCBI): domain Eukaryota; kingdom Metazoa; phylum Arthropoda; class Insecta; order Blattodea; family Blaberidae; genus Diploptera; species Diploptera punctata. The sequence goes on along the minus strand of JASPKZ010007320.1, from coordinate 513,698 downwards.
AGGTCATTTGTTGACCTGTTTCGGCCTCATGAGAAACACCATCCAGAAGTCTTTTGAGTGGACGTCCTGGTCTTCTTCTTCCTGCAGGTTGATATCTTAACATTAGTTTGGGTATTCTGTGATCTTCCATTCGATGAACATGTTGTACCCATCTTGACTTATAATCAGAAATTTTGTTTTCTAAAGATTCCATGTGTAATTCTTCTAAGATGTCTTCATTTTTTTGTGACGGTGGACATAACAGTAATAATAACCTATAATTTGATTAAGTAATTGGCTAGGGAAGTTAAAAAATATAAAAGAACAATAAAAGTATACATGGAACACGATAATGTATTATATTGTCTAAGTAAATATGTAGTGAGTTTTTTCTTGAATTGTTTTTGAGTCGAACAACCCTTGATATTTGAGGGGAGGTAATTTCAGAGTCGGGCGGCTGGGAACAAGGAGTGAGTGCATCGATTGTAATGAATTAAAATCAATAACTTTTATAATTTTATGAACAATAATATAATGTTACGTTTACGCTAACACAAATTTCAATACATGGGATCTGTATAATAGCCAGGTAATATTTAAAACCGTTTTAATTCCTAAATTCCTAAAATTTTTCCCATTGTGTAATTTAAACTATAACACGGAAATCTCAACACAAAAATCTAAAGTCATGGCTTTCCTAGGAAAAGACCCAGTTCGCAGTAAAATTGTTATTAATAATAAAATATTAGAACAAACCAACACATTTAACTATCTCGGATACCAAGTTACATACGAAGAAGAAAAAGATTTTAGTCAAAAAATTATAAAATTTACAGAGTAACAGGAATTATAAATAATATTTTCAAGCCAAACACAGTACAGCAACACACACGAACTAGAATTTATAAAACACTGGCCAGATCCATATTATGTTACGGCAGTGAGGCCTGGACAATTCGCAGTGTAGATGAAACAAAGACTAACTGCGGCAGAAATGAAATTTATGAGACGTACTGCGGGCTATTCAAGGACAGACCATAAAAGGAATTCTGAGATTCTCAAAGAATTACATACAGAATCAGTCATGGAATATGTACAAAAATACAGAAACAACTGGAAATCTCACGTACGAAGAATGAGCAGAACAAGAATACCACGTCAGATCTTAAATTACCAGCCACCAGGCAAGAGATCTTTGGGCAGACCCTTCAAACGTTGGATTGAGACCGTAACAGACCACTAGGTCTATCACATGAAAAGAAGAAGAAGAAGAAGAAGAAGAAGAAGAAGAAGAGAAATAACAATTTCTGAAGTAAGTTTAAATTAAAGGAAACTCATGATATATTATAGATTATGAAAAATAATAATTAATTTAGATTATTTCAAAATTATACATTTTTGGTGTCAGAATTATATGCTTTAGGAGTCAATGATAACATAAATCATAGTTTTAAAAAAGCTAAAACAACAACGCATTATTAGAAAACCAAACAAAAAGAGGAAAATAATAATTTTAATTTTCAACACGCTTTGGATAAAATTAAAGTGGTCAACACAAAAAAATCACCTCCGTCACATCTAGAATAAAACTAGAGTTATCTACAAAAAAAATAATTTTACCATCAAAAGCGTGGGGTGCGCTATATCAATTAATATGTTTGATAATAAACAGTTTTTTGTAAAAGTGAAGTATTTAAGAAGAAAACGTAAAAACCATTAAAAGCACCCCACGCTTTTGATGGTAAATTTTTTTTTTTTGTAGATAACTCTAGTTTTATTCTAGATGTGTTGGAGATGATTTTTTTTTGTTGATCACTTTAATTTTATCCCAAGCGTGTTGGAAATTAAAATTATTTTTCATTTTTTAGTTCAATTTCCTAATGAAACGTATCATTTTAGTTTTTTAAACTATTATTTATTTGGTTTCCTAATAAAGCGTGTTGTTTTAGTTTTTTAAATCTATTATTTTTTCTTTATTTTTAGTTCAATTGAGTGTCATAAACCGGAATCCCAGGAAAATTTAATTGCCTATGATATTTTTAGTGTCTAGGCACGGATATAATTATATATATATTTAAAAATTATTATTATATTATATTATTATAATGTTTTTGAATATTTTATTATAGATAAATAGTTACAGTTAATCGTATCCTTATCATATTTTTTGAATAAATTAAAATGTGATAAGTTTACAAATTTGTCATTAATATTTTACAGAATAAGATAACAATGTAAAGATCTCTAAAATTCGATACTATTGTAGTATGAGCAAAAAGTAATACTCTTCTAAAAAAAATCCTTCGGGCCGGATTTGAATCAGCGACCTATGGATTACTGAAATTATATACCACTACAGTCCACCACTCTACCAACTGAGCTACCAGAGGATATAATATACATTTCTTTCAGCGATGGACTAAGAAGTCGGTAAGTCCGCAACCTATTATATATTATAATATTATTTATGAAACTATTGTATTGTCATTGGTTCGTTACAAGTATACAAAGTTTCAAGTCGATCCAATGTTTTTAAGGGGGTCAAAATCGTGTCTAAAGATTCCATTACATAGATACAGGTCAAGCTAATATAAAGCGTGTAAAAACAATGTATGGACGAAAATTATGATTGGAAATCAAATTCTTTCCTGTGAATTTATTTTTTGAAGTTAAGAACGGGAATGCCAACTTTTTATATCGTATCAGATTTTTGTCAAATCGGCGGAAGTATGTTTTGTCTATTTTGGTGAACATTAAATAATTGCCTAATGATAAATAGTGGGAGCAGTGGATTTTAAAAACACCAATAAATCACAAAATGTGTTAGTATAATGTATTTTAGCATGTTAGAGTTTCTGAATGTTTCTGTAGTTCAGGTAAATCACCTCATTCTATGGGGAAATCAAAAACATTTGTAAAAGATCGCCTTTCACATTTGTTTTAGAGATAAGAATGAGTCAATCCTCTTCGTTTCGTTTAGTTTGAAGGAACATGTGGCTGAGAAAAACATTAGCACCTCTCGCTTCTCTTTAAACTAGTTGGAACTAAAAACTATTAAAATAGATGCTTGAGATTTATAGTATTGGTCCATAGTAAGTTATGTACTGTCATTTTGAGTAGCGATTTTTCATAAAATAATCCCGCTCCGTGGCCGAGTGGTTAAGGCAAGAAGCCTTGGCGCAGAGCTACGGGATTTGCGCTGGTTCGAGTCTCCATGGGGGAAGAAATTTTCTCATGGAATTTAGCCCAGTATGGGACCGGTGCCGTCCAGGCCGTGAGGCATTTGGGTAGCTACAATAAGAATCGGTTCCAGGTTGACAAAACCAGCTATTACAGCTGGGGTATCCGACATGCTAACCACATGTCACCTGTACATTGCTTGCATAATCGTCTACCTCTGTGATTAATACATGTGGGGGGCACGCCGTAGCGTAGTGGTTAAGGCACTGCCCTACAAGCCGGAAGGTCGAGGGTTTGAGTCCCAGTGGGGTCAGGATTTTTAAACTAACCCAAACCTTCTGGCGGCACTATGACCCTAGGGTCGACTCAGCCTCTAACGGAAATGAGTACCAGCCGCTTGTTCTGGGGGTAAAGGCGGCCGTCAGGCAGGGCTGACAACCCAGCTGACATCAAGTGCCGATTGTCTAGAAATAGTGGGAGCCGTAACCTCCTACTATCCCAAGGGCCTCCTGAGGGCTGTAATGGGATCACTTTACTTTACTGGATGTGAAGACAGGAGCCGGCTGGAGGCCAAGGGCCTTCCAGACCTGTCGCGCCCTGGAATTGAGTTTTAGTCTATTTTTTTTTTCATAAAATAGTGTTTTCTCATGGTGTACAAATAATTTAGATATTTTCTGCTACACAAATGAATGTGGTAATTATGTCGTAGAGAAACATGACAATATAAAATGTTTTGTGAAAAAAAATCGCAAAATTCTGAATTGCCTTTGGCCAAGGGTTTTAACTAATCAGTAGAAATTCATACAATAATTATATTACAAAGTTTAATGTTATTTGTATTGTAAAATAACATTGCAGTGATACAAGCTATAAAAACTCAAACATTCACTGATTTAAACTAATTTAGAGGAGAATGGGATTCTTCTCATCTGCAAGACTGAAGCCTCCAGGCTTATTTTTCCTCTCTAGAGGATTAATACAATTATACATAAAATTAGATTTAAGTCCAAAGATTACACAATTAATTGTTATTTGATGCATTTATACTTCTTTTTTACCTTAATTAATCTCTCCCTTTATAAGTATTTTACGATGCCCCGATACGACCTGTCGGGAGAGAATTATAAACTCTCGATCATACGTATACTTTTATGGCCACACAAGGACATTGAGGGCTTCTCTGGATGAGTCATTAACTTAATTCCAGGACCACCTCCGAGACAACACAAACATTTAAGACAGGACATATCACTCACTCATATCTTCATTATGGATACAACTTTTTGGGCTTTTGTAAAATAAAATATTTCCTGTGCAATAAATAAATGGGTGAACGTTTACTTAAAACCATTGAAAAGGGCCTTCATTTCACTGAGCTTCAAGAAATGTCACCCCAAATCAATATTAAATATTAATCTATAAATATATTTTCTTGAAGCTCAGTGAAATGAAGGTCTTTATCAATGGTTCTAAGTAAAAGTTCGCCCATCCATTGCACAGGAAATATTTTATTTCACAAAAGTCCAAAAAATTATAACCCTAATATTCATACTTAAACATAGTGGATATGATACGGATGATTGTGTGTATCGAAGGTATTAAAAAAGAAACTCATCCAGAAGATTTGTTCCGACCGCGAATCAAACCAGGGTCAGCTGGGTTATCCGAAACAACACCGCTGACCTGAAGCGCATATAGCACATTTAAAATTTCTAGACTTTCTATAAAACTGTATTAACAAATAAAAACAACTGCAGGTGTTTCCTTCCACCTGTTGTACAGAGATTACAACAGAAAATAAACATGACTCCTACAATGACTGTAATTATTACTGGACATGAATTGACAAAATCTTATCTATACAGATTCAGAATAATTAAATGACCTAATGTGGTCCTGTCTTCAAGACGAACAAACTGTGGATCATCTTTATATATATATATATATATATATATATATATCATTCATCTGTACGTGTGTTTGTAACTGAACTCCTCCTAAACGACTAGATAGACTTTAAATTTTGTGTCTGCGTCTGATTGGGTCCCTGGATGGTTTAGATTCACAACTTGTTCCTTTTAAACCATTAGGTGTAGAAGTTTACCTGAAGTAAAAATTTAAAAATTGCTCTAACGGTTACATTTTTCTATGTTTCGCATCGAAACTCAGTATAACGTATTAAAATAAACCGACGTAGGTATTATCCAAAAATGAGCGAAATCCGATAATTACAAGTGCAAGTTTACTTCATACCGAAATTAAAAACTGCCTCAACGACTGGACCGATTTTGATGAAATTTTTTGTGTATGTTTGAGTGGGGGCCCTGGATGGTTTAGATTCACTGGAATCGGTAGATGGCGCTGTGATCGGGTTATATGATTTTTTTTTTATGTCAGATGTGTAGTCATTTGCATTATCGACATATTACGCGCGACAACAATGTGACGTCATCATCCACGCTTCTTGAGCCACAACAGATGGCAGTGAGATTTTTTTGCGAAATTATTTAATAATTTGTCTTAATTAATGAATTTTATGGTAAAAAAACTTGTATTTTTAACGTCCTGCCATGACAGGAAAATTGAACGTTCGGGCAGGACAACGTCTGCCGGATCCGCTAGTATAATTTATAGGTGCAAAAAATTTAAAGCGACAGAGACACGTTTTAAAACAACCCATAAATTTAAAACTTGGGGCCAGTGGGGTCGGGGAGACTAATAACTCACTATTTCAAGTTTTTGAAATATTTGTTGAATCAGCACATTTTAAAACATTGTACATAACTGTTTGCACCACATGATTAATGTTGTTATATTTACAGTAGTGTTTAGTTATAAGTTTTTTTTGCAATAATGTATTCTACTTCTTCTTTCGTCCAATGTAGACGAAACGTCTGTTCGTCTTCAATGTATTGTCTCAATTGTATATTTCCATCTTTTCTTCGGGCGTCCAATATTTATTTTCCCTGTTGGGAATTTATCCGTAGCTATTTTAAGTATTCTGTCGTTTGACATTCTATTTAAATGTTCATTCCATTCTTTCCGTCTATTGTTTATCCAATTTGAATCTTATTCTATTTGTAAATGCTCTGTTATCTTATCATTTATAATGTGATATCTTAATGTCATATTTTCTATTGTTCTCAGAACTTTTATTTCACATGCTTCCAGTAGGCGTGGAATAATAATGTATAGGACTATTCAAAAAGAAAGAAAATACTTCAAAAATTTAAAACTACAAAAAATAAAAACACAATTCCAACTTTCCTGGAAAGAGAAAGTTTGAAGTTCCGATCACGACCGCATTGGCGCTGTTGCTTGTCATGTTGATTGTTTGTATTAAAATTGAACGACATGATGTTGGATTGGAAGAGGAGGAGCAGAAGATCAACTTCATCGCCGGTGGCCTCCTAGGTCACCAGACCTAACCCCGTGTGATTTGTATCTGTGGGGATACGTAAAAGACAGTGCTTTTATCCCTCTATGCCTGACACCCTTAAAAATCTGCGACGTCGAATTGTTGAAGCTGTGAATTCGATAACTAGAGACCAGCTGATTCGTGTGTGGTAAGAAATGAACCACCGTTTTGATATTTGTTGTGTAACACATGGTGCTCATAATGAAATTTAAACTTTTCTCTTTCCAGAATGTTGGAATTGTGATTCTATATTCTTGTAGTTTGGAAGAAATAAATGTTTGAAGTCTGTTCCGTCTTTCTGAAAAACCCTGTATAATAATGTATTTATATAATTAATTATGACAAAGCTTGTAGTATTACTGATATAATGTAATGAAAAATGCTAATAAATAAAAAAATAAAAACAATTACCTATCTTGTTTCAACCCTAAATTTTTAAAAATATGTTATTTACCGCCATTTAAGGATAAAAAGTATTTATTTTTTATATCAATTCACATTTTTCTATTAAAATCTACATATTGACGTAGTCTATAGTGAAACATATGCCAGTAAATAAGTAACCAATATTGAAATCTAAGTTTCAATGTGAGTAAATACGATGTTTCAATTTCAAGAACACTTTAGTAGTAACATATCTAAATCGATATATGTTATATTTACTATTTTGCAAAGTTATCTTTATATACATATAATTATTCTGTACGTGTGCTTGTCACTAAACTCCTCCTAAACGACTGGCACGATTTTGATATTTTTATTGTGTGTTTGAGTGAGTGCCTGGATGGTTTAGATTCACAAATAGACACTCTAAAAGCATTAGGTGTAGGAGTTCATCTGAAGTGAAAATTTAGAAATCGCTCTAGCGTTAACAATTTTCGATGTTTCACAACGAAACACAGTATATCCCATTAAAATAAACCGAGGTAGGTATTATCCAAAAATGAGCGAAATCCTACAATTAGAAGTGGAAGTTTACCTGAATTCCGAAATTAAAAACTAACAACCGCCATGTTTGTTCGTTTCAATGTATACAATATAATTTAATTAACCTTTAACACTTCATTTATTTAAGCGTAGCAACGCACACCGGGTATTAGCTAGTTCTTAATAAATTTCCTTCATACAAAGTTACGAAATGTGTGAATTAAGATATAATAATTTATTATTAATTACAAACCAGTGATTTAGTAACTAAAATGGACTTCCAGAATAAATAAATAAATACATTTTAGATTGTACATAACAGTAGAAATGCAATTGCGCACAGTATAATCATATTAGATCCAATTTCCTACCTTGTATGCAATATGCATAACACAATTTGTATTTCAATTCCTTTCTTGCAGGCTTTATTATTATTACAAAGGCTGGGGAAGTTAAACAAAACAGTTCCTTTTATTTAGGCTACATTGTGAGAGAGTACAGTAACTTCCAGAAATAAGTTAACCCACCTTGTATTAAAGGAACACTCATCTTGATCTCAGAATTCGTAATCTCGTGCGTGAAGAGGTTCCTTGCTTGTCACTGGATGTAAGGTCAAGATGACGCACTATGGTGGGCGTGGCTATGTCAAATGTTCTAGTACACACACAACAACAACAACACACGCAATAAACGTAAAAACAATTATTCTAGTTTGAATGTCATTTGTCTGAAAACCGCATAAAGTGATAATTTTTATAGAAAGATCCGCCCAAATAAACACTAGGAGTACAGAAATTCTCTCACGATATTGGAGTTAGACGATCTACAGAAGCGAACTTCCAGGCGGATGTACTAGAACCCTCCAGCCAGACCGTAACGTGACTACCAGGCCTGACTCATCGATGCCCTACCCCCGGTAACTATGGTAACAGAAAACTAGGTCCCTTCCTATACATGGACGCGTCCTACAGCTAAGCGACTTGGATAGATTATTTATTTACGTGTGCATGTAAAATGTAGAGAGCAGAAGCTGGAAATTTCATTATAAATGTAGGATAATATCAATAATTCGTTACAATTTTATTGCCACATACGACGATCTAAATAGATATTTTTATGCACACAGCATGGAGAATTAGCGATGACTGATGTTGCAGTGATATTTATCGTAAGTAATTACATGAGTGATTTCCAAATTATGGATCAATTGGTAATCAAGAGTGGCACTTGTTAGGACTATTTAACGAATAAAACTAAGATAGTTACTCAAAAATCATTGTTTAAATATAGTTACCGGTATTTTAAAATATTTATATATTTAATGTAAATGGCGATGTTTTTGAAAACAAATCGAAAATGTTTGTTTATTCCACTGCAGCTTTATCATATTATTTATTGCCAAATACGATAGCAATATTTGTAAAAATGTACCCTAGTGGAAAAAAATGAAACATCAAACTGTATATTATAATCAACATTATATGTTATTAATTTATTTTGTTAGGAAAACAACTTAGTAAAATCATTATTTAAAAAACAATTATTGAACACACAATTATCAAATGTGTAGTTTGAAGGAATCTGTTCATTATTTGCTGTGTTCAACATATTTGTTGGAGATTCAGTAACTGCAAAATAATGTTCTGGCCTGTTCAGAATATTAAAAAATGGAGGAGCTTTCTTTATAACAAAAGCAGGAGCTGATAAAGAGAAATCGATAAAGAGCGAGGTGAAGCACGACTATCATTGGTTGTAAAACAAAATTCATTGATTCGTGATTGTCATTAACTTCCATTTGGGGCATGAGTTAGTCATAAAAAATAAATTCAGAATGCTTATTTTTTTAATGCCACCAGGTTGTCTTTTATGACATTCCTAGCTTTTTTCCCTGGCATTGGAGAAATTGTAATCAATCTTTTAGGTCGGGGCACCTGGAAGGCGGAGTTACGTTACCCCGATGATATGGTGGGTGATAAACGATAATGAAACGCCAAGAGAGTCCTTAACCTAAACCTAACCTAAATTCTACATAAGTCATCCTCTCCAAGTTATACAGAATAGAGCTATCAGAATACTATATAACTTACATCCCCGTACATCTTATAATTTTATTTATACTTTTTCAAATATTTTAACATTAAAATAATTAAAAATATATATGATTTGCATATCCAATCCATCCATAGTAAATTCTGCCCGAGGGCAGGTATTTCACTGCAATCATAGCATTTTCATGCTATGCTTTGCAGATTTACTGGGGAACTGTAGGTGCGGTAGCTTCCCGTTGCTTTCCACACCGGTGAATGATGATGATGGTGATGGTAATGATAAGGATGATGATGGCCATACGATTTCGAGGACCGTTTGGGCCTTAAAGTTTTCCTGACATTTGTCTTACAGGTGACGAAAAACACCTATAAAAACCTCACCCAGAAAAACTGTCCCGATTGGGGATCGAACCCGGGCCCGCTGCGTGACAAGGCAGCACGCTACCTCGAGACCACAGCTGTGGACGATTTGCATATATATGTTTAAAATTATATAAGTATCTATCTCACCATAACATGCCCTTAATTTTTAATAAAGGTATATATAATTATTATACTAGAGGTTGTACTTTATTACACAAAGATATTAGTTTCTCAACAAAATATGGAATACAATGGATTCATTATGCATTAATAAACCATTACAATAGCTTACCTATTGAATATCAACAATTTTACGAATGTTAAACATTTTTCTAATTGTATTAAAACATATTTTTTCTCGTTACTTTCTTAGTTAATTTTGTTCATTTTAATTATTATTATTATTATTATTATTATTATTATTATTATTATTATTATTATTATTATTATTATTATTATTATTATTATACTGTTTAAATATTGTATTTATATGTGGATATATTTTTTTATGCATTTATAGTAGTTTGTATTATTTAAACTTATGTCTTATTTTTTCTTGTTTTATTATTGTTAATTGTTTCATGACCATTATTTTTTGTATATTGCCCCTTAATATGAGCAATCTTTGGGGTCTTTGAAAATTTTAAAATTAAAAAAATTCCAGATAATGGGCAACCGCAGGAATAATCCCCTTTAAGGAAATATTCCAATGGTCTGACTGGGAATCGAACCCAGGACCTCATGAACTGTAGTCAATAACGCTGACCTTTAGATCATGAGGCTGCTTGAATGTTTAATTTTGTTTTCTTAAGATTTTAACCTCTTTTGACTTCAAATAAAAATTCATACGAGAACGTTAACATAGATTAAAATATTAACTAAACGCCAATTGTATATTGTAGGAACTGATAAAAACTACTTCCTCGGACCAAAAAATTACCCACCTCTTTTAAGTACTTACTTTCTACCGCTTCATTGATATGGATTTTTACACGCTTTATATTAGCTTGACCTGTATCTGTCTATGTAACGGAATCTTTCAACACGATTTTCACCCACTTAAAAACATTGGATCGACTTGAAACTTTGTATACTTGTAAAGGACCAATGACAATACAATACTTTCATACATTTTTTCTAAGATCCTGGCAAGGATCATCGGGACATAAAAAAAATGAAGACCGGTATAAAACGTTGCGGACTTATCGACTTTTTAGTCCATCGTTGTAAGAAATTAATATTATATCCTCTGGTGGACTGTAGTGGTAAATTCCATGAGAAATTACTTCCCCCGTGGAGACGCGAACCAGTGAGAGTTCGTAGCTCTGCACCAAGGTAGACTGCCTTAACCACTAGGTTACAGCGCGGGACAAAAGTACCTAACACAGGAGGACAGAAAGGAAATAAAATAATTATTACATTTGAATATCTTTATTTTGTGAGAAACGATGAATTAGTTGATAATGCGGTTTTTATATAATTACGTACTAGCTAATACCCGGCGTGCGCTGGTACACCTAAATAAATTATATTTTTTTTTACGTTTAGTTGAATAATTAAAAGGAAAAATAATTATACATTTATATCGCTATTATTTTTAGATACCCCGTGCTGATTACTCGGCATTGCCCGGGAATCTACGTATTCCGATGTATTTGGCATAAATGAGCTGAAAGGCAAAATTCGTTATTTCGAGTTATCCGTGCTGCTGCTCTGCTTGCTCAGAAATCCACTTATCCCTATCTTCTTGGCATCAATGAAAGACAAAAATGGTTATTGTGAGTTATCCATGAAAGATACACATATGCTGTCGCGGGCTTTTTTTGTAGAGTCTTTTGAGATATTCAATTCTGTGTAAATTAATTTTGTGTATTTGTTATGCTTCAGGCAGCGTAACTCATTTAAGCATCAAAAAAAGGATTTTTTCACGTTTTTCACTGCAAAGGGTGATTTTTAAGGGTGTAGGAGTTAAGTATCACAACTCTCTTACAGCCTATGTTCATCCCGGGAATATCCTGAACATTTTGCAAGAAACCCCATCACAATCGGATGAACGATATGGCAGCGCATAAAATACAAACAAACAAACATTTTTATATATTAGATATTGACTGTTTAATTCATGCCCCAAATGGGAGTCAATGACCAATTACGTTTCAGTGATTTTGTTTTAGAACCAATGACAGTCGTGTTTCACCTCGCTCGTTATCTATTTCTCTTACCAGCTCTTGCTTTTGCGATAAAGAAAGCTCCTCCTTTTTAATATCTGAACAGGTCAGAGCATTATTTTGCAGTGACAAAATCTCCAACAAATACATTGAACACAGCAAATAATGAACAGATTCCTTTTAACTACACATTTAATAATAGTGTTCAATACTTGTGTTTTAAATAATGATTTTACTGAGGTTTATATTAAAATAATAAATTAATAACCTATAATGTTGGTTATAACATACAGTTTGATGTGTTAAATTTTTTTCCACTAGGGTGCATTCTTACAATATTGCGATGCAGTGAGTTATCGCTGATTGCGATCCTATTTAAAATAAATAATATGATCATTTTGCAGTGAATAAAGAAATGAAACATAACCACAGATTTGTGATTTGTTTCCATTTACATTAGATGTATACATATTTTAAAATATCGGTAATTATATTTAAATTATGATTTTTTAATAAACAACTTAATTTTATTTGTTAGGTAGTCCTAACAAATGCTACTCTTGATTTCCAAATCCTCTAGATAAATTCACTCGTGACATTACTTATGATATTAAGGTAATTAAAACTATAAAACAATGGATGAGAATAATACATCCAATGCCAAAGATAACTTTATCGAATGTATTTGTAGCACAGACTACTTCTAGCGACTAACTAAATCGATATCTCTACTTAATTCATGAACGAATTTCTTCCAATTTCTCCCTTCGGAAAGGGAATAAAAGTACAAATAATTTACGGAACTGGCAAAACCAGAAGTTACATAAGAAGAATTTAAAAATTAAATATCAGAAGAACCTATAGGGAAAACAAACACATCTTCAAAATTGACAATATTTTAGCATCCATAGCACTTTGAAATTTTAACACAATCTATCGTAATTTTTACAATGCATGCAGTGGCGTGCAGTAGTCACAGCAGCTACCCTAGCTTTACGACTAAATCATATCAACTCACATTTCAAAATGGAACAATTTATTGTATTTAATGACGCCCTTTAACAGATAATGTCATTAGCGATGTAATTGAAATGTGGGCGTGAAAGGTCAATAAATGTTGAGCAGATGCCTCTTTTATCCCGCTTAAGGGGGTTGATGGATTAAAATTATATTTTATACACTTTTTGAGCTAGAGACTTGAGTTTTTTTACAAACATTCACTGCATGATAGGCGTATATAATGTTGTGTTTAAGTTTCATTCTTGCGAGGCATTTATTTTATGGGTTATTAAATATTATATTTAAAAAAATTGTATACATTATAATTAAATGGGTTCCACAATTTTTTAGTAAGATTTCTGGTTTTTACAAGACCCCTAAAATATTTAGAAAAACATCATGCATTAGAATTCTTATAATGTGAATACAAAGGGAGAAAAAAAATATGTTGTACCTCATGCGGGGAATTACAAAAAAAATTATAATTCCATACATTTTATTTTTTATTTCTTAAAATATTACTTCAGTATGAAACCCATGCACTACTTTGTTACCCATTGTTTTTAGGACATGCAGTAAAAATTCGAACCTTCTAGGACAAGATTTGTAAATTCCATTTAATTTTGAATGTACAAAAATACAAGTGTGGAAAAACAAGTTTAAAGATTTGCGTACAGTTTAAATACAAAATGTAAAATAAAGGCCTAATCAGCACTTTAGGGAACTTAGAAGCGTCATAGGCCTCTAAAACGTTGCCAACATATACATTACAGGCTATTTTTAGTACAAAAATTCCAATTTTGATCTCAAATGGTCAATTTTTCACTCATCACCCCCCCTTAAGATTCTTTTACGTGACGTACATTTACTATATACGACTCACGGCATTATTTCCTCTCCAAAAAGTATTGCCTCATTTATCTTGTCGACAATTTTGTATGTAGTTGAAAGTAATTAAATTTCTCTACAGTTGTTGAAATCTGTTTTATCTTCCTTCTTAAATATTGGTACAGTGATTGATATTTTCCATTCTTTTTTTTTTCAAGACCCTCTTTTTTCCCAATTCAAACTAAGTAACCGGTGTACAGTCCAACAAATTTTTCTCTCTTTCCTATTATTTTTTCAGATGGGATTGCATCTAAATTTCATGATTTATACATTTTTATTTCTTCAATAGTAATTTTTAGCCTTCAATGATATTGGCTCTGCGACTAATATTACTGTCGTCTGTAAATAATCATCTATAGCACAAATTATAGCTTATTACAGCAATTTTGCACATATTTAATCTATTTCGGAATCAGCAATCACATTCCCATTTTCGTTCCTAAATATACTTTTCCTAGCCTAAACCCTTTCCTTTCTATCCTAATTCTCTGATACAATACTCTGATGTTCATAATATGTGGGTTAATTTAAGATAATTAATCTTGTCTCTCGAATATGTTCTGTTTTCTTCTCTTTAAAATCGTACAGAAATTAAATAGCGACATATAAGTAAGACAAATCATGTAATTTTAAGAACAGGACATTCACACACAATCTCACTGTCATTATGTGAACAAATGTCAATCCTGCTAACAAAATTTACAAAATAAAATAAGTTTAAACTAGTTTTAAATTAGATTTAAATTCTTAACAATGTAACTTCAAAAACAGGTCTGAAATATAGCAGCGAAAATTAGATGTTAAATTATAAAATCCAATAAAAATGAGCAAGCGACACAAATGAGATTTTTACGTCCACTCCTAGGTTTTACAAAAATGGAAAAGCAAAGAAAAACAGATATACACGATAAATTAAAAGTTCAAAATATAGTTGAATAAGTTCAGAATTATCAAAGCAATTGGTTTAAACATGTCCAATGAATGGAACCATCTCACTTTCCTAAATTAGCATTGCAATATCAACCTAAAGGACTTCGAGATAGAGGAAGGTCAAGATTAAGATGGACTGATCAACCACATCTTGAGATCTCATAAGAACAGGCTCAATTGACGTAAACATAAATAAGTTCATGATGATCATGATGAAATATCCACGATCTTGCTAAAAATATTCTAAATTTACTTTTTTTACTTAAATTGAAAGAATTTAATGAACCTCTTATAAATTTAATGCTGTTTATGATGATGTAACACACTACTGAAATACCAAACCCGACATTTTAAGTGTATTTACTTGCCATTAAATTCTTCAATATACGTGTAAATTTCAAATTTTGGGTAACTGCCATGAATTTGGCAAACTTTTTTTAAAATTCTAGGCTCTGTAAAATAAGAACTAAACTACCAAAATATATTTTACTTTTAACTTTGGCTACTGTTATTCAGGTATGTAGGAATTAAGTTTTAAAGAAACTGCTTGAACTTTCTGAAAATCACATTTTCAGCCCATTTGATAAAGAAATTTGACTATAAATGCATAAAAAATGATATAATAGAAAGTATTAAATTGTCAACATAAGAAAATGAATGTATTTTAAGAAGAGCAAAATAAGAAATGGCTTAGTGAGGAATGTGTCAACATTATAAAGAAAAGAAAGCTACCAGAAATGAGTTGGTTACACGAACCAAATGAAGAAAATGTAGAAAAATTGGATAACTCCAGATGGGAAACCATTAGGTTTTTTAAATAGTAAAGCAAAGAAGAGAGTATATTTGAGAGAGAAAATCAGTGGTCTAGAAATAAATGCAAAAATAAATAAAAATTAGAAACACCAGAAAATGATATCAGTAAATTAGGAAAGAAACGAAAGGGTTTCAGGATAGAAAAAACTGAGTGGGAATGGATTTTGAGATATAATTGCAGATTCCAGGAGTATGTTAAATATAATTATGAAAAAAAATACATTAATCGGCTATTAAAGTAGTCTATATTTTCGTTCAGAGACCATAAGCTTGAAATATTCAGTCTCAAAACTTCCGCATTGCGCATGCAAAGCTTTGTTCACACGATTACGCTTAGGCTAAATTCGCTTATTTGTTTCAGTAGTCTGAAATAAGTTATGTTACAGATCAGAGCGGACAGTGTATGCTAAGGCTCTGAAGAATGTAATATTTGTATCAATTGAATAGACTCCTGGCGCGATAGGCCTAGAAGACCCTTAGCCTACCAGCAGGCTGCTGGCTTCACATCCACTGTGTCAACCACAGAGGTAGATGATCATCAGCCAGTGTAAGGGTGACATGTGGTCAGCATGTCGAGTCCCCCAGCCGTTATAGCTGGTTTTCTCAACCTGGAGCAGCTATTTATTTTAGCTATCCAAATGCCTCACGATGCTGGGTGGGCACCGGTCCCATTCTGGCTGAAATACCATGAGAAAATGTCTTCCCCCATGGAGACTCGAACCAGCGCAAGTCCTGTAGTTCTGCGCCAATGCTTCCTGCCTTAACCTCTCGGCTACGGCGCGGGACCCCAATTAAATAGACATAAGTAAATTTAAAATCTTTGGCGCAATTTGTATACGAACAAGAAGGAAATATATGGGTGCTAGGTTGTCAAAGTTACGATAGCAAAGATGGCCAAATGAGAACTATGATAAGCACTAAACTACATTGGTCTCCAATTCGAATCCCGTGCAATACTTTTTTAAATAAACATAAATCTAAGAAATTATAACAAGTTTTCTTTATGCAAAATGCTAATCATGTATCATTTTATTAGCATAATGTAATTAGTACACCAGGCATTTGATAAGTGATTTAAAGAGAGAACAAGGCTTGCTTGGTTTAGGTTAGGGTCATGGAAATTAAAAAAAAATAGCGACGATCACGATATGCGAATATGTCCAAGTGCGGGAGCTTTGAAGACGAGATACATATATTAGAAAAATGTTACGATTTGGAATATTGGAGGCGGCAGCTATTACCATAAATATTTCTAAATTCAAATCATGAAAGATTGGCATGCTACGAGTTAATGGTAAGCCCAGAAAATTGGATAAACTTGGGTAAATTTCTGGACAAAATGCGAAAAGAAAGAACACTCATTCATGCATAAACAAATATGTTAACAAATTGCAATACCATTAATTCTTAACAATTGTACATAACCAAGTTAATGTTAATGTAATTGTATTGTTATCTAATTGTAATATTATTGTGTTTTTTTAAAGTTATATTGTTACCAAACATTAACTTAGTGTAACGGACTGTCAACAGCACGTACGGCTTACTGCCCGTGCGACCCATATTTGTAAATAACATTGTATGTATCTTACTTTGAGTCTAATTAAGTCGTAGTTATTATATTATTATTATTATTATTATTATTATTATTATTATTATTATTATTATTATTATTATTATTATTATTATTAATCCCTCCATGGTATCTTTACCTTGTCGTGGTGGAGTGGCTTGCGTGCTTAAATGATCCTGAGAGCTATGCCGGCGGTAGCATTGCTGCCGATAGGGTTACCCATGCCGGACTGGTCGACGGTGATAAGCCAGACGAAAAAAGTACCTTGGTCGAAAGAGTGACGATCTTTCACCGTAAAAATACAACCGTCAAGAAATGCGGACATGGGTTCAACTGGGGTAAAATTTTCCGGAGGTCAAATAGTCCCCCATTCGGTTCTCTGGGCGGGGACTACTTCAGGGAACCCATGCCAAAGGCTACTACATAACAATGAACTACATGGTCTTTATAGGAAGCCAGATATAATAAGAACAGTTAAGTCTCGTAGACTGCGATGGGCAGGACATGTTGCACGTATGGGGAATGAAAGACTTGCATAGAAGCTTCTTGTAGGAAAGCCAGAGGGAAAACGCCCAGTTGGTAGACCAAGAATGAGGTGGGAGAATAACATTAACTATGATTTAATGGAAGTAGATTATACAGGGAATGATTGGAAAGTATTAGCTCAGGATAGGGATGTATGGAGAGCGTATGTCCGCGCGGCCATGAACCTACGGGTTCGATAGTGCCAGTGAGTGAGTAAGTAAGTATTATTATTATTATTATTATTATTATTATTATTATTATTATTATTATTATTATTATTATTATTATTATTATAAGTAATGCCAACACTGCTCTAAATCAGCGATCCTAACGGTGACCATTGTAATTTTGTATTATGTTGTCGAGCAGTCTTTGTTGTATAAAGTTGTAATATTTTAACGTCTCGAAATAGCAATATCTTGTCAATATATTCACTGTTACACACATAGTAGTAATCAAGACCGCCCTAAAAAAGATGTTCAGTAAAAGTTGTTTAGATGGTGGAATTGGGAAGTACCAAATTCTCCAGCCATGAGCATTTGTAACTATAACTTATTCGCAAAAATCAAAGTTCCTCTACGAGGCATTCGATTACAATCAAGAGTTGACACCCAGAAAGCTCTAGATCGATCAGATGAGGGATATATCCAGAAATGGTTCCGCAGATGGAGTTCGCCGTATTTTAAGGATTTGGAAACATGTGATTGACTTGGCAATAGATTGAGAATGAAGTTCGTAACGTCAAAAGTAAACTAAATATTTTTTGTGATGTTATAGCAGTCATTACTTATCGAATGCCTGTAATAGGAATTTAGTTACGCTCTGTATAAGGAGTGATTGGTAAATATTATCTCAGGATCGGATGTATGGAGATCTTTTATTCACGCGGCGATGAACCTCCGGGTTCATATGAGTTAGTGAGTGGAATTACGATTAAATATTTCTTATTACTACGGCAAGGATTTTTATGACTTAAAAACCACCGAAATATGCAAAAAATATATGCAATTACGACATAAAATTTACAAAATATGCACTATCACTTAAAAAATATTACTTAATAATATTATAATTAGGCCTATGTAATAATTTCAGTTGTAAAATCAATTCGTAAACCAATTCATGACAATTAAATATTTATTTAATGTAATTTAATATACTGCAAATGAGAAGCAAATTAGCAAACTGAAGTATGGAATTTTATATTGTAGCATGCTTTTCTATTTTACTAAAATCACAGTAGCTACCTGCTTGTCGCGAGACGATATATTAATATTTGCTCAGGTATATAGCCTACGTAAGGGAAAAGTCCATACTATGAATTGAAACCAAATGGGAGAGATTTTACAAGAAACAAAAATTCTGATGAAAACGGAACAAAGAAACTTTACGATAAAAGTTTTTTACTTCTAAAAAAGTGAAAATATGACTAATATAACCAAATAATGTGCTCGATCTAATATATAAAAATGAATGTTTGTTTGTTGGTTTGTTTATTTGTTTGTTCGTACTTTATGCGCGGCTATACCATTGATTCGTTTGTGATGAGTTTTTTTGTAAAATGTTCAGGAGATTTCCCGGATGAACATAGGCTATAAGAGAGTTGCGATACTCAACTCCTACACCCTTAAAATCGCCCTTTGTAGTGGAAAAACGTGAAAAAGGTAGCACTTTGTACTTTTAAGTGGCTTACGCTGCCTAAACCATAACAAATACACCAAATTAATGTACACAGAATTGAATATCTGAAAAAGCTCTACAAAAAAGTCCGGGACAGCATATGTTTATCTCTTTCGGATAACTCATAATAACCATTTTTGTCTTACATTGATGCCAAGAAGCTCGAGACAAGTACGCAGATTCCTGTGCAAGCATAGCAGCACATGACGGGCATTCTTTTACGAATAACTCACAATGACGAATTTTTGTCTTTTAGCTCATTTATGCCAAGGAGATCGAGATAAGTAGATTCCCGGATAACAGAGGTTAATCAGCACGGGGAATCTAAAAATAATTAAGATATACATTTATAATTATTTTTCACTTTACTTATTCAACTAATCATAAGAAGTACATTAATTTTTGTCTTTCAGCTCATTTATGCCAAAAAGATCGGGATGAGTAGATTCTCGGACAACGCCGGTTAAACAGCACGGGGTATCTAAAAATAACTACAATATAAATGTTTCCTTTCACTTATTTAACTAAACATAAAACACATTAATTTTCGTATTTCAGCTCATTTATGTCAAGAAGATCCGGATAAGTAGATTCCCGGGCAACGTTGGGTAATCAGCACGGGGTATCTAAAAATATAAATGTATAACTATTTTTCATTTTACTTATTCAACTGAACATAAAAACACATTAATTTTCATTTATTTCGGCGTAGCAGTGCACGCCGGGTATTAGCTAGTCACATATAAATGACCAAATATGCATAAATATGACTTGACAAAGTACTTTAATTAAATTAGTTTTTGTATAAAAAAACATTTATGTATATTTAAGAAACATATTACTCTTACGAAAAAAATATGCAATGTAATAAAAATCCTAACCCTACTTATTACAAAATGAGTATACTTTTTGCACACTTATTTAATTCTCCGCGAGACTGTATTAAAACTATGACGCATACTAGAGTGTTCTGATTTTGTCAGCTGGTCGTAAAATGAGAAACGAAAAGCGTAAAAATCAAAGTGTAGCTGGATTAGAGGTCAAAGAGTCCATAAATACACGGATATAACATCCTGGCTAGTTGAATCAGCTAACTGCTCAGTTAACATAAAGCAAGTACTCAGTGAATGAATTAAATATTTATCACATTTTGAATTAACTTAACGTCTTCTAATTTCAGTTATATACGAGTATATTTGTGATAATTTAAACTTCCTGCTTTAACGTGTCATTATACAACTGTTTTATAATTTTTCTGACTTTCTATGTATACTTTGTTTTGAAGTTAGGTAGTGAAGAATACGTGGATATTTGAACTGATTACACTGGTCAACATGATTTTTGTCTCATGAGTACCAATAGTTGTACTTAATGCAGTCTGTTATCGTGTTTTCAAATATGTATTCGGAATTTCTCCATCACCCACAGTTTTTTTTCGATTACAATTAATGGATTTAAATTATTATTTTTTAATAAACTTTTTTCGTTCATTTGTCCATTGTAAAATAAAACCAAATGTGCTATCTCAGGAGATTTCAGCTATGGAAAAGAGATATCAAGGCAAATGGAATCCTAATATGCTGGCCGATTATTGCTGGACCATCAAGAGGGATGCTCCACAGGCGAAATATAGCAGAAAATCGTCATTTCTTACTTTCTAGGTGAGTCCGAATGTTCGAATATTGTGTAGTTGCGAATGTAGAAAATTTTAAAGTGTTTGAGATTATAAATTCCTGTCTCTCTGAAACCTTGGGTAATGGAGAAAACCCGATATCATATTTGAATTCAGGCGAAAAATACTATCAGAATTACATATTTTTATTTCTGAGAAAAAAAGTTGTTTTTTGTTGCTCAGTGTTATTTAAGACATATAAAATATTTCTGTTAATAATTGTATTTATTGTAAAACGTCATGTCTTCTCTTGAACTGTGTCCATTCAAATCATCCAATACATTTATTTCAGTTACTTTATTGTTGACTAACTAATGCTCCAAATGGGAGTTAATGACCAATCACGTTTCGATGAGTTTTGTTTTACAACCAATGACAGTTATGTCTCACCTCACTCTTTACCAAATTCTCTTAACCACCTCCTGCTTTTGTGATGAAGAAAGCTCCTCTTTTTGAATATTCCGAACAGGCCAAACATTATATTACAGTGACTGACTCTCCAACAAAGCCGCCAGGTTTGAATTTATAAAATGGCAGATACAAAATTTGGATGCACTTCAAATGAATATATAGACGAAATAACCCAGCAATCTAAGCCTCAAAAGACTCTAAGTAATAGGAAATACATTTGGAGCCAGTGTGAAAGGGATTGTCAACAATCGAGCAGGAAGTTGGTTGTTAATATACAGTTTGAAGTGATGTTTCAGTTTTCTCCACTAGGGCGCATTCTTACAATATTGCGATCCTAGTTGAAGATTCCCACGCCAGATGGCAATAAATAATATTACATGATCAAGTTGCACTAGATGAACAAATGGATAACAAACACAATTCTGATTTGTTTTGAAGCATCGCCGTTTACATTAAATTTATAAATATTTTAAAATAACTTATTTAAATAATGATTTTTGAGAAAACAGCATAATTTTATTCGTTAAACAGTCCTAACGAATGCCATTCATGATTTCCAAATCCTCTAGATAAATTCACTTGTCACTTCGTAAATTTATCGATGATTTGGAAATCATTCGCCACATCGCTTATGGTAAATATATTAAGGAATTGTTTAATAATTGATAAATATATAATTTATCAATTAAAATAGTGAAGGCCTAGTACTATCACCTACCCAGCTGCTGAGTATGTAACAACAACTTCTGAAAGGCCTTCACTATTTTAATGAATTTTAATTTGAGGACGATGATATTTCAGGAACAAATTTTAATATTTTAACTTTTTACGTCAACTGTGGTTCAGAATGAATTTTAAGAGTATTGGTGGATACTTCTGAGATAATTATTGCATATTCTCACCAAAATAAGCACAGTAGGTTACAAAATTATTATAAGAGACCGGATATTTGTATTCAGACTTCTTTTCGTGCTTAATATTTCCCGGGACCAGATTTTTTTAGTGATTTGTTTATTTATTTCATTTATCCTACCTGATTGAGTTAAGACGGTAAGGTCTTCTCTTCCACTTCACCAGGTTAAGTTTTATATATATATATATATATATATATATATATAATAACAATTATGAATTATCTACAACTTAATTAATAATACATAATAGGTATAGACTACACAATATACAGATGACAAGGAAATAATAAAAAAAACAAATTTAAAGTAATAATAATAATCATAGTAATAATAATAATAATAATAATAATAATAATAGATAAAAGAAAGTGATCCCACTAAAGGCCTCAGAAGGCCCTTTGGGTAGTAGGAGGTAGCCGGATTGTCAGGCCTGCATGATGACCAACTTTACCCCCACAACAAGCGTCCGGTACTCATTTCCGTTAGAGTCTGAGTCGACCCCAGAGCCATAGTGCCGCCAGAAGGTTTGGGTCAGTTTAAAAATCCTGACCACCGGGACTCAAACCCTCGACCTTCCGACTTATAGTGTAGGGCTTTAATCACTACGCTACGGCGTACCCCAATAATAATAATAATAATAATAATAATAATAATAATAATAATAATAATAATAACATAATAAAATGAATTCTATCAAAATATAACTAAAGCACCAGTGAATAGTATGTAATGGATAAGTGAAGTCAAAAATACTTAAAATTGGCAGGAATTACTCAAGAAGATATCATAAACAAAGATATCATTATAATTAAGTTGGCCAAAAGGACAAAACCGAAGAAAAAAATCTGGAACAACATGGACAGACGAGAGAAAGCAAGCCCATGGCCAAAAAATGAGGTAAATATGGATTCAAAAGAAACGCCTCCAAGTACTTTGCCTAGTCCTACATCATCCTCAATATAGTATGCTAATAATAATAATAATAATAATAATAATAATAATAATAATAATAATAATAATATAATAATAACAACAATAATGATAATCTATAATTTGGCAAATTAATTGGCTTGGTAAAGAAAGGATCTATGAAAGATTTAATTTGGCGCAACTAACATATGTCAATAGAAAGAAAAACCCACATATACAAATCGATAGTTCGACCAGTTATCGTATATGGAGCAGAAACTAGGGCTGATACAACAAAAACTAAACAAATAATAACTACATGTGAAATGAAAATCTTAAGAACTATTCAGGGGAAAACATTATTTGATAAAATACACAACACAGAAATTAGGGACAAACATATTCAAGACATAACCAAATTTATTGTAGATAGACGAAAATATTGGAAAGATCATATAGAAAAAAATGGAAGAAAACCGACTTGCAAAAAGAGCTAAAGAAGATAGGGAGAAGAACAAGAGGAAGACCAGCCAAGAGATGGATAGAAAATGAATGCACATCCAATACGACTTCCTCCGAGGAGTGAATTTGGAAATAAACAGGATGAAAATCCTACAAATTATGAATAAGAAGAAGAAGAAGGTAAAGAAAGTGTAACATATAAAAGAATAATAAAAGCATACCTGGAAGACGGTTTTATAAAATGTTGTCAAAGGAAATATTGATTGGTTTGAGGGCAGGTCGCTATAATTTGTTGGGACTATACTTGGTTGTTTCACACCTTGGGAGCAGAGTGTCTGGTATATACAAAATATGGAGACAGGTCGATGTTTACATCTAGTCGTAAAACACTGGAAATAAGGAAGACGCGGTTCATTATTCCGTGTACAATATAAAGATGCACTTTACCTGCCATTGCTATGCAGTACTACTGTTGTAGTTGAATAATCACTAAATAAAAATAACAAATACGTTTCAGCCATGCACTCTCATATCACTAAGGAAGACAGCAGATGACTGGTGATGAAACTAAATTAGTAGCACCATAATTGGCTGACATCAACTTGAATGTTGTACGTCATTCATAAAGCCAGACACATTGTCCGGACCCGTCTCTTACACAGTGTTAAGTGATGAGTATTGTACGCGCTAAAAAATTACAACATATATATATATACTTACTCACTCACTGGCACTATCGAACCCGTAGGTTCATGGCCGCGTGGACATAAGCTCTCCATACATCCCTATTCTGAGCTAATGCTTTCCAATCATTCCCTGTATAATCTACTTCCCTCAAATCATAGTTAATGTTATTCTCCCATCTCATTCTTGGTGTACCAACTGGGCGTTTTCCCTCTGGCTGTCCTACAAGAAGCTTACACCCATACGTGCAACATGTCCTGCCCATCGCAGTCTATGAGACTTAACTGTTCTTATTATATCTGGCTTCCTATAAAGACCATGTAGTTCATTGTTATGGAGTCTTCTCCATTCACCTGTCCGAGTCTCTGCAATGCATAATAGCACGCATTTCCAGAATTGAGCCTTTGTTTAATTTCTTTGAGCATCTCATTCCTATTTCTGATTATTGAATTCAGCCACTTCCTCAAAATTTCCCTCATTTGTCATTAGCTGTCCATTATATAATGTATTTCTACGTGTGACCATATATTTAGTTTTATTGATATTTACTTATATATATAATAAAGGAAAATTTGCAATTGCTTGCCTCAATGGAATATTGTGGGGTAGAAATATAGGCCCTAAGTAATAAAAATAAAATGAATATATATCATACAATTGTTAAAAGCACCATTACTTATGGAGCAGAACTTTGGCCATTAACAACAAAAACAAAAAAGTACCTTTTGGCAACGGAAATGGATTTTATACGAAGGGCCGCAAGAATTTCAAGAAGAGAAAAAAATAGGAACTCAGTTATAAGGGAGAAAATGAAGATTGAAGACACTATTTTAGATTACGGTAGGCCTATATTAAAACTTAGCAATTAAAATGGTACGGACATGTCCAGGGAATGGAAGAGGATCGGCTACCAAAATCTGTTTTGGAATAGAAACCTGAGGGAAGACGAGGCAGAGGAAGACCTAAAACCTCCTGGAGTCAGGGGATATATTTATACATGAAGAAGAAACATCTAGGCCTACAACGAGTAGATTGGATGGACCGACAAAATTGGCTATAGGGAATCGGACGATGTCAAAGACATTAATCAACCGATTATAAATATAAGTTATATATATGTGTGTGTGTGTGTGTGTGTGTGTGTGTGTGTGTGTGTGTGTGAAAATGCTCAATACTGGAAAAGTTCGCTATTATTCATTAAATGACTCTTGTTGTTCCAACTTCTCTCAAAAACGTTAAACTGAAAATATATTAAACTCTCACAGTTATATTAAATGGATGCGAAACATGGACTCTTAATTTAAGGGAAGAGAAAAGTTTGGGAGTATTTGATAATAGAGTTCTCTTCTTATTATTCTTCTTCATCCACGGATTAAACTTGTTGGGTACATCACTGTGGTATCGAGGTAGCGTGCTTGCCTTGTCACGCAGCGGGCCCGGGGATTGCAAGTATTTGAGAATAAAGTTCTTAGAAAAAATTTAGGACGAAAGAGAGATGGGCAGAAGGCGAATATACAAGACTACATAACAGTGAACTACATGATCTTTATAGAAATCCAGATATAATAAGAACAAAGAATGGGGAATGAAAGAGGGTATTGGAAGTTTCTTGTAGGAAAACCAGAAGGAAAACGCCCAGTTGGTAGACCATGAATGAGGCGGGAGAATAATATTATCTATGATTTGAGGAAAGTAGATTAAACAGGGGATGATTTTAAAACATTAACTCAGGATAGGGATGTGTGGAGAGCTTATGTCCACGAGGCTATGAATCTACAGGCTCAATAGTACCAGTGAGTTAGTTAATACAACTTTTAAAATTATTATTTTCCTTATATGCTATAATAAATTTGGATAAATATTGAGTGGAATAAATTTTATCAAACACATTTATTGTGGAAGATTTTAAGATAGCTAACACGAAATGTTATGTTGTAAATATGTGAAAATGACCTCTCCCTTGAGGACAGGTAAAAGACGAAGCAGGTAATGTTGACCTGATATGGATGGGGTCAGGCAAGCTACGAAATGGATCAATGTGCCGTGACGTCACATGGACTTGGTGCCGCAGACTGCGAGGCGTCTTACTTCTTTATATTACGTTCTTTCTATAAATTCATTGGAAAACTAATCTCACCATTAATTTATATAGCACAGCCGCTGAAACGTATTTATATCGCGGGCCTAATTGAAGAAATGCCAAGGGCGTTTTCCCTCTGGTTTTCTTATAAGAAGTTTCCATGCACGTCTTTCATTCCCCATTCGTACCACATGTCCTGCCCATCGCAGTCTACAAGACTTAACTGTTCTTATTATATCCGACTTCTTATAAATACCATGTAGTTCACTGTTTTTGTAGTCTTCTCCATTCACCTGTCTGTTCATCTCTCTTTGGTCCAAACATCTTCCTGAGAACTAAATTCTCAAATACCTGTAATCCCCTTTCCTCCCTTAAAATGAGAGTCCATGTTTCACATCCATATAATATACCTAGTAGCATAACAGTTTTACATATTTTCAGTTTAACGTTTTTTGAAAGGGATTGGGACATCAAGAGTCTCTGTAATATATGATAGCATGCATTTCCTGAATTGAGCCTATGTTTAATTTCTTTGTGCATCACATTCCTATTTGTGATTATTGTTGCTAGGTATTTGAATTCAGCCACTTCCTCAAAATCTCCATCATTTATCATTAGCTGTCCATTTCCATTATACAATATATTATGTATTTCTATGTGTGACCATATATTTAGTTTTATTGATATTTACTTCCAGTCCTAATTTGTTAGTACTTACTTACTTACTCACTGGCACTATCGAACCCATAGGTTCATGGCCGCGCGGACATAAGCTCTCCATATGTCCCTATCCTGAGCTAATGCTTTCCAATCATTCCCTGTATAATCTACTTCCCTCAAATCATAGTTAATGTTGTTCTCCCACCTCATTCTTGGTCTACCAACTGGGAGTTTTCCCTCTGGCTTTCCTACAAGAAGCTTCCATGCACGTCTTTCATTCCCCATACGTGCAACATGTCCTGTCCATCGCAGTCTACGAGACTTAACTGTTCTTATTATATCTGGCTTCCTATACAGACCATGTAGTTCATTGTTATGTAGTCTTCTCCATTCACCTGTCTGTTCATCTCTCTTTGGTCCAAAAATTTTCCTAAGAACTTTATTCTCAAATACTCGTAATCTCCTTTCCTCCCTTAAAGTAAGAGTCCATGTTTCGCACCCATATAATAAAACTGGTAGAATAATAGTTTTATATATTTCTATATTATGTGTGTGTGCGTATATATAGAGTATATCCAAAGATGTTCATTTCTTAGTTACTTTGGAATAGATAAAATATTGATTAATTATACAATTTAAAGTATTGTATGGAACGCAATATTAGAAAAAAAAAAGTAATACATCTTACGAATACCAAGAGAGAAAAAAATATAGCCTATAACAGAAATTGAGTCGGCCGCTAAGGGCTATTGGTTATGTTCTTGCCTGTATGATTTTTAGGATGGAAAAATAGAATGAAAAATATCTCCGGGAGGGAATTTAAGCCGTGCGTCCCGAGTATGAAGACTTTCAGGCTCATAAAATAAGTAGAAGATGGAACATTAATCTGAAAGACCTACATAGTTTTAAGTAGTACTTGACAAAGTTTTTCAAACAGAAATTTAATTCTGATGAGGATGACAGATATTTCAGTTACTTATTAAAATATTATAAAACTTTATAACTCCCACAAAGTACCAAATTGAAATCAGAAGATGATATAAAAGTTACCGAAAGGCCTCCTATAAAACAACACTGCAAATTATTGAGGACGACTGAGATATCAGGTACTGTTTGACAATTATTAAAACTTTCCACAAAGTGGCAATGATAAAATGTATTTTTACATGCTTTATATTAGCTTGACATGTATCTATCTATGCAACGGAATCTTTCAACACAATTTTCACCCTCTTAAAAACATTGGATCGACGTGAAACTTTGTATACTTATAAAGGACCAATGACAATACAATAATTTCATAATTATTTTCTAGGATGCTGGCCAGGATCATCAGGACATCAAAAAAATGAAGACCGGTATAATAGGTTGCGGACTTATCGACCTTTTAGTCCATCGTTGTAATAAATTAATATTATATCCTCTAGTAGCTCATTTGATAGAGCGGTGGACTGTAGTGATATATAATTTCAGTAATCCATAGGTCGCTGGTTCAAATCCGGGCCGGAGGATTTTTTAGAACTAAAAATATCGTAAGCAATTAAATTTTCATGGGATTCTGGTTTATGACAATCAATTAAACTGAAAATAAAAAAATAATAGTTAAAAAACTAAAATAACACGCTTTATTAGAAAACCAAACTAAAAAATAAAAAATAAACAATAGTTTAAAAAACTAAAACAACACGCTTTATTATAAACCAAACTAAACAATGAAAAATAAAATAATTTTAATTTCCAACACCCTTGGGATAAAATTAAAGTGGCCAACAAAAAAATCATCTCCAACACATCTAAAATAAAACAAGAGTTATCTACAAAAAACTATTTTTACCATCAAAAGCGTGGGGTGCATTTTATGGTTTTTACGTTTTCTTCTTAGAGACTTTACTTTTACAAATTTCTGTTTATTATCGAATATATTAATATTGATAAAGAGCACCCCACGCTATTGTTGGTAAAATTAGTATTTGTAGATAACTCTAGTTTTATTCTAGATGTGTTGGAGATTATTTCTTTTTTGTTAACCACTTTAATATTATCCCAAGCGTGTTGGAAATTAAAATAATTTTTCCTTTTTTAGTTCGGTTTTCTAATAAAGCGTGTTGATTTATTTTTTAAACTATTATTTATTTTTTATTTCTTAGTTTGGTTTTCTAATAAAGCGTGTTGTTTCAGTTTTTTAAAACTATATTTATTTTTTATTTCATAGTTTGGTTTTCTAATAAAGTGTGTTGTTTTAGTTTTTTAAACTATTATTTATTTTTTTAGTTCGGTTTTCTAATAAAGCGCGTTGTTTTAGTTTTTTAAACTATTATTATTTTTTAGTTTGGTTTTCTAATAAAGCGTGTTGTTTTATTCTTTTAAACTATTATTTATTTTTTATTTTTTAGTTTGGTTTTCTAATAAAGCGTGTTGTTTTAGTTTTTTAAACTATTATTTATTTTTTATTTTTTAGTTTATATTTCTAATAAAGTGTGTTGTTTCAGTTTTTTTAAACTATATTTATTTTTTATTTTTTAGTTTGGTTTTCTAACAAAGTGTGTTGTTTTAGTTTTTTAAACTATATTTATTTTTTAGTTTGGTTTTCTAATAAAGCGTGTTGTTTTAGTTTTTTAAACTATATTTATTTTTTAGTTTGGTTTTCTAATAAAGCGTGTTGCATTAGTTTTTTAAAACTATATTTATTTTTTATTTTTTAGTTTGGTTTTCTAATAAAGTGTGTTGTTTTAGTTTTTTTAAACTATATTATTTTTAGTTTGGTTTTCTAATAAAGCGTGTTGTTTTAGATTTTTTGAACTATATTTATTTTTTATTTTTTAGTTTGTTTTTTAATAAAGCGTGTTGTTTTAGTTTTTTAAACTATATTTATTTTTTATTTTTTAGTTTGGTTTTCTAATAAAGCGTGTTGTTTTAGTTTTTTAAACTATATTTATTTTTTATTTTTTAATTTGGTTTTCTAATAAAGTGTGTTGTTTTAGTTTTTTAAACTATATTTATTTTTTATTTTTTAATTTGGTTTTCTAATAAAGCGTGTTGTTTTAGTTTTTTAAACTATATTTATTTTTTATTTTTTAGTTTGGTTTTCTAATAAAGTGTGTTGTTTTAGTTTTTTAAACTATATTATTTTTAGTTTGGTTTTCTAACAAAGCGTGTTGTTTTAGTTTTTTAAACTATATTTATTTTTTATTTTTTAGTTTGGTTTTCTAATAAAGTGTGTTGTTTTAGTTTTTTAAACTATTATTTATTACGTTGAAATTAAATGAACAACTAAATACTTTAATGTACAGTAGTTACATTCGAGTTACGAACAAACTATTTATGTAAACACACAATGAGAGGAAGTAAAGCACAGACAGTTTGGTAACTTTGTGTCTGTAACTTTACCTGATACCTCCCTGGAGGTTCATGAACAAGATGTTTGATGTCGATGTGACTTGATGGAAGTTGTGCCTCTGTATTTTAATGTTGTAATCACAAAATTGCCTGCAGCAAATTGACAAACTAAACACAACTTGGATGGTCTATTCCCAGCTTCTACGTTTTTATCTCCTAAATCTCGGATGATAAAAATCATGATACCTAAACTACGATACGAGAAAACATAAAATATTTTATCTTCTTTTCCTTGATGCCATAATTTTAACCAAGGTTAAAATAACGTTGATAATACAATCTTAAAAAAATAAGCAATATAAAGGGTATAATAAAGCTGCTTTAATGGCACAATACTGGCATTATGGCATGAATGTGAGATCAGCGATTATTATAAGATGATTAATGTTCAGTTGTGTGAATGTCAATATAAACTTGTAATAAAAAATTATAAGATTGAATATTTGCAAGATTCTCCTGGCTATCGAACTTCCTGTACAGCGACAGTAATAATAATAATAATAATAATAATAATAATAATAATAATAATAATAATAATAATAATAATAACTGGAACTGTTAAAACGCAGAAGATGAAACATTGTTTTCGAAAGGCCTCCATATTAGAATAACTTGAAGTAGATTAATAATTTAGTTGAGGACGACTGACTTACCAGGTAAAAATTATATAATTAACATCTTATTACATAACCTCAACGGTGCTTTAATATGAATTTCAAAAGTCTTCTAGGACGTCCCACATCTCTATAGCCTTGAGGTTGGTACAGCAGTGCTTGTTTTTTTAGCCTAGAAGAGTCCATTCTTGAAATATTTTCATGCCATTTTTGTTTATAGTTTTGTATTTTTTTTATTTAGATTAAAAATGTTGAGTTCTTCCCTAATTGATTCACTAGGAATATGGTCTCTTAGAGTAGGCCTATATCCTGCAACGTATCTGAGGAACTTCATCTTTGATGTTTCTAGTAATCTTCTGTCTGATCTATTCATGGCCCAATTCTCCTATCCATATGTCACAATGGGAACTGCCATTACCTTCCGATTCCGATTGAGGGTCTTTCCACTTTTCAGCGGTTGCCCTTTTACCAGCCGGCTGCTGGCCCTTCACATCCACATGTGTCAATCACAGAGGTAGATGATCAACAGCCAGTGTAGGGGTGACATGTGGTTAGCATGTCGAGTCCCCCAGCCGTTATAGCTGGTTCCTCAACCTGGAGCCGCTACTTATTGTAGCTACCCAATTGCCTCATGATGCTGGGTGGGCACCGGTCCCATACAGGCCGAAATACCATGAGAAATTTTTTTTCCCCATGGAGACTCGAACCATCGCAAGTCCCGTAGCTCTGCTCCACGGCTTCCCTTCCTTAACCACTTCGACTACGTCGCGGGACTCCCGCCTGGTGTGCGCAGAGCTCCGTGACTTTTGCGCTTGGTTCGAGTCTCCATGGGGAAAACATTTTCTCATGGTATTTCGGCCGGTATGGTACCGGTGCCCACCCAGCATCGTGAGGCAATTGGGTATCTCCAATAATTAGCGGCTCACAGGGTTACAAGACCATCTATATACGGCTGGGGGACTCGACATGCTGACCACATGTCACCCCAACACTGGCTGATGATCATCTACCTCTGTGATTGACACATGTGGATATTAGGCCAGCAGCCGGCTGGTAGGCTAAGGGCATCTAGGCCTGTCGCGCCAGGAGCCATTACCTTATAAAACAATAATAATAATAATAATAATAATAATAATAATAATAATAGGCCTAATAATAGCTTTATTTTACCTGGCAGAGTTAAGGCCTTAAGGACTTGTCTACCACTCAACCAGATACGATAGAATCGTCAGAAATGAGGTTTCTGAGGAGTTAATCTGACTATACAATAATGGATCAAAGGCGAAGTGAGGATATACGAAGAGAACTGCATATATTCAAACTATTGGATAGAATTGCACAGAGATGAATGGATGGACCACATCAATAGAATGGATAACAATAGAATTCCGAAACAGATTCTTCATTACTAACCACTAGGACGAAGAGATATTGGAAGACCCCGTAAAAGATGGATAGACTAATTCTAACATGAGATCGGAACAGACCAGCAGGTCTAATCCTTGATGCTGATGATGATGTTAAAAAATAGTCTTACATCTAAATTACAATAAACATAAACGATTACATGTTATATATACAATACAATTATTATTTATAATGTATTTTGATTTACTCTAGATTTAACGAATTAAATATAATATGTACAAGACATAAAAAACGAGAAAAACATAATAAATGACATATAATACATTTAAATAAACAGAGAAACATTAATTACACTGGTCGATATAATATTTGTCTCATGAGTACCAATGGCTATACTTAATACAGTTTTTTATCGTGTTTTCTAATATGTATTCGGAATGTCTCCATCACCAACAGTTTTTTTATTTCAATTTCAAATAATGGGTTTAAATAATTATTTTTAATCAACGTTTTTTCGTCCATTTATCCATTGTAAAATAAAACCAAATGAGCTAACTCAGGAGATTTCAGCTATGGAAAAGGAATATCAAGGCAAATGGAATCTTAATATGCTGGCCGATTATTGTTGGACCATCAAGAGGGATGCTCCAGAGGCGAAATATAACAGAAAATCGCAATTTCTTACTTTATAGGTGAGTCAGAATGTTCGAATATTGTGTAGTTACGAATGTAGAAAATATTAAAGTATTTGAAATTATAAATTCCTGTCTCTCGGAAACCGTGCGCGATGGAGAAAAAAACCGACATCATATTTGAATTCAGGAGAAAAATATTATCAGAATCACATATTTTTCTTTCTGAGACAAAAAAAAGTTTATTTTTTGTTACTCAGTGTTATTTGACAATAGGTAACTGTATACGCTTGACTTAAAAGTGCCAA
Organism: Diploptera punctata; assembly: GCA_030220185.1. Classification (NCBI taxonomy): domain Eukaryota; kingdom Metazoa; phylum Arthropoda; class Insecta; order Blattodea; family Blaberidae; genus Diploptera; species Diploptera punctata. The sequence continues at coordinate 480,097 of JASPKZ010007320.1, read as the reverse complement.
ATGTGCGGCAAACCCTGATATCTTAAGGAAGGAAATTCCAGGAGCGAACAGAGGCTATTGTGAAGGAAGTAGAATATCATCATAGACCATTCATGAACAAAAGCTAATGTTGACTTGTTTTGGTCTCCAAAATCGTTTTTGTGGACATGAATGTCGTCGTTCTCGTTGGCGATACCGTAGAACTGCATTATGCATCCTAGTTGGTGACATTCGAGATACATGTTGTCTCTGTAGGTGGATTGTATTCCCGCGTTAAGGGTGATGATGGGTGAAAAATTGACCATTTGAGATCAGAATTGACACTTTTTTTGTTTTTTGTACTAATAATAGCCTGTTCTCTAATGTATATGTTGGCAAAGTTTCAGAGGCCTATGACGTATCTAAGTGCCCTAAATTATGTCAGAGTTAAAAGGCTATACCAGTTAAATACTACCTGCATGCAAATCTTTAAACTTGTTTTTCTACACTTTTATTTGAACTGCATTTTTGTACATTCAAAATTGAATGGAATTCAGAAATGTTGTCCTAGAAGTTTCAAATGTTTACTGCATGTCCTAAAAATAATGGGTAACAAAGTAGTGCATGGGTTTGATGATTGAAGTAATATTTTAGGAAATAAAAAATAAAATGTATGCAATTATTAATTTTTTTTGTAATTCCTCGCATGAGCTACAACATTATTTTCCCCCCTTTGTATTCACATTGTAAGAATTCTAATGCATGATATGTTTCTAAATATTTTAGCGGTCTTGTAAAAAAAACTGACTTTTACTAAAACAATTGTGGAACCCATTTAATTAGCCTATTATATATGCATTTTTTTAAAAATATAATATTTAATAACTCATAAAATAAATGTCACACAAGCATGAAACTTAACCACGTCATTATGTATCATACAGTGAATGTTTGTACAAAAACTCAAGTTTTTAGCTCAAAAATGTAGAAAATAGAAATTTCACCCATCACCCCTTTAATATTCATTCTAGTGCCCCACTGTAATTTCCTACCATTCCATGTTCCTAGGAACATGTCCCCATGTTTGAGACTTTGCCAAGGATTCCCTGAAGTTGTCCCCGCCCGGAGAATCAAATTGGGGACCACTTTACTTCCGGAAACTTTACCCCAGTTTAACCCATACACGCATTTCTTGACGGCTAAATTTTTACGGTTTACAGTAGAAATATCATCATCATCATCATAGTACATACACGAATTTAGGCCATTTGTTGACCTGTTTCGGCCTCAAGAGAAACACCATCCAAAAGTCTTTTGAGTGGACGTCCTGGTCTTCTTCTTCCTGCAGGTTGATATCTTAACATTTGTTTGGGTATTCTGTGATCTTCCATTCGATTAACATGTTGCATCCATTTTGACTTATAATCAGAAATTTTGTTTTCTAAAGATTCCATGTGTAATTCTTCTAAGATGTCTTCACTTTTTTTGTGACCTAGTAGTGTGTATCCAGCAGTCCTCCGAAGGTATCTCATTTCAGCAGATCTAAGTCTCTGTATATCCTTCTGTTTCAATGTCCATACTTCGCTACCATACAAAAGAGTTGGAAGAGCCAGTGTTTTATATACTTTTAATCTTGAATGCTTTTTGACTAACTGTGGCTTGAAGATAGAATTTATTAACCCTAAAATTCTTTAAAATTTAGATATTTTTGCAATTACATCCTTTTCTTCTTCATATGAGATATTGCATCCTAGATATGTAAAATTATTCACCTGCTCCAAAATTTTATTGTCCAGTACAATTTTACTTCTGACAGGATCTACACCTTCAAATGCCATAATTTTTGTTTTTTTCTGTAGATATCTTCAAACCATATTCTTCTGTAATTTTGTAAAGTTCATACAGACCTTTCTGTAGATTATCTTCTGAATTTGCTATTATTATTTGGTCATTTGTAAACAATATGGTGTTCCGATTGAGGGTCTTTCCACTTTGCAGCGGTTGCCCTTTTACCAGCCGACTGCTGGCCCTTCACATCCACATGTGTCAATCACAGAGATAGATGATCAACAGCCAGTGTAGGGGTGGTTAGCATGTCGAGTCCCCCAGCCGTTATAGCTGGTTCCTCAACCTGGAGCCGCTACTTATTGCAGCTACCCAATTGCCTCACGATGCTGGGTGGGCACCGGTCCCATACTGGCCGAAATACCATGAGAAAATTTCTTCCCCCATGGAGACTCGAACCAGCGCAAGTCCCGCAGCTCTGCGCCAAGGCTTCCTACCTTAACCGCTCGGCTACGGCGCGGGTGTTTAATTTTCTATTTTCTGATATTCTTATTCCAAATTTATATGTCTTGTTCCAGCAACATATTACTTCATTGATATAAACTGCAAACAGTGTTGGGGATAGGGGGCAGCCTTGTCTCACACCACGATTTATAATTCCTTCTTCAGAAAATCTGTTATTTAATTTAATCTTTATGGTGTTGTCTTTGTAAATATTTTGTATGTTCTGCAGAAGTAAATTTGGTATATTTCTGTCTTCCAATATATTTAAGAGTTTTGATCTCTTGACTGTGTCGAATGCTTTTTCAAAATATATGAAAGCAAAATGTGTTTCTAAGTTGCATTCTCTTCTTTTTTCAACTAGCACATATTGGAATATGTAAATATCCCCTTTGTCCAAAATGATATCCTGAAGAATCTTATGTTCAAGCAGGACACAATCCTTCATTGGAAACATAAATTATATGTATTCACGTAGACTATCACGGCCGGAGTTGCTATGATGATCTTGAAGAAGATTTTCGGGCTGTAGGCCGTGGTCGTGAGGCTAGTAGTTCCCCGACGTTTCGCCAGAGACTGCGTCTGGCATCCTCAATGGTCAAAATCTTCTTCAAGATCATCATAAATGATATGAATGTTTGTAAGCTGGCTTGATGTCAACATGTTCAATTGATACCCAAATTCCTTGATCATCATCATCATCATCACTCCAGGGATTAGGCAATTGCCCGTTCCGACTTCATATTGCATCAGCCCAACGTCTTCTAGGTCTTCCAACATCACGCCTTCCTCTTGCTTGATAATTTCTGGCTAACAATGGATATCTCTCCTTGCTCATTCCATCCATGTGATCAATCCATTTCTGTCTGTAATTCGTGACTTTATCCAATAAAGGCTGTACTTTCAATTCTTCTCTTATATCCTCATTTCTTATTCTATCAAGTCTTGTACATCCTTTTACTTGTCTTAGGAACCGCATCTCTGCCGTCTGTATTCTATCCTTCTGTCTTTTCACTGGAGCCCAAGTTTCACATCCATACAATATTGTGGGAACCGCCATAACATTATACATTTTTATCTTGGTTTCTTTTCTAATTTTATTTTTGAATGTTCTCTGTATTGTTCCACACACCGTCTGAAATTTATTTATTTTGGAGTCAATATCTCTTTCCACATTGTAGCCAACATCACAGCCCAAATATTTGAAACTAGACACCTGTTCTATACTTTGATTTTCTAAAATAATTTTGGTTCTCACTGGATCTCTTCCTCTAAAAGCCATGGTCTTCGTTTTCCTTACAGAAATTTTTAGATCGTATAATTTACATATTTCATTTAATGCATGCATTGATTTCTGTAAGTCGTCTTCATTTTTCTGTATTATGATTACATCGTCAGCAAATAAAAGATTATTTATGCACATTTTATTATCCATTCTTATTCCTGGATTTACTAAAACTTTCCATTTATTAAAAATATCGTCTATATATATATTAAACAAAGTGGGTGATAAACTACATCCTTGTCGTAATCCAGTATTTGTTTTGATTGCATCTGTTCTTTTGAATCCGGTATCTATAATTATATTTGTGTCTTCATATAATGTCTTTATTGTTTCAACAAGGCACAGCGGGTATCCTTTCATTCGTAATATTTCCCATAATTTTTGTCTGTTTACTCGATCGAAGGCCTTATCCAAATCTATAAATCCTATGTGAGTTTCTAAGTTATGTTCTCTTCTCTTTTCTATGAGTTGTTTCAGTGTAAAGACATTGTCTATACATGACCTTCCCTTTCTGAATCCACTTTGATTTTCACTTATTATTACTTCTGTTATGTTTCTCAATCTATTATTTATTATTTTCGTATATATTTTGTAGCCAGTATTCATTAAGCTAATCCCTCTGTAATTCTCGCAATTTCTCCGGTCTCCTCTTTTGAATATATTCTTGACAATTGCTGTTTTCCAAGTGGTTGGAATCCCATAGGTCTGCCAACATATATTAATTAGATGAAGTATTCGTAGTTTACACAATATTCCACTATATTTGATTAATTCCATATTTATATTATCTAATCCTGTTGCTTTCCTATTCTTAGTGGTTTTCAAAGCCATTTCTAATTCATTTATGTCTATTACATCAATATTTTCCACTTTTATTTCTTCCTCATTGTTCTCTTTTCCTTCAATTTCCTCCTTTTTCCAAAGTTTTTCATAATGCTGGATCCATTCTTGTTCTGGGATTATATTCAATCTGGCAGAATCTTTCTCAGTCTGATTTAGATGTTTCACTAATTTATAACCTATTTCTTGTCTTCCATACATATCATGTTCTACTGAGCTTATAAATTTATCCCATGACTCCTGATGGGATTTTCTTATAATGCTTTTAGCAATTCTCCTTTTCATTTTATATTCTTCATAAGATTCTTCTGTTTTCAGTCGTAAGTATGTATGATATGCTTTTTGTTTTTCATTCACTGCATTTTGTATATTCGCATTCCAAGTTCTCAAGCCCTTCCTATTCCTTATTCTATTTTTCTTTCCTAATATCTCATTTGCTGTTTTATGTATTACATTTGATATATTTTCCCATTCAATATTTATATCTTCTGACGTCGCTATCTCTGATATATATTTATTCATTCTGCTTTCATAATGTTGTCTAATACTTTGATCTTGTAATAAATATATTTTATATACTTCTTCTTGGTTTTCTTTTGTTCTTTATGTTATTTTTCCGCCATTTAGCTATTATGTTTATTTTGCTTATCACGAGATAGTGATCAGAGTATATATCGCTGCCTCTATGTACTCTCACATCTTTTACCAAGGCTCCTAGCTTGTTGTTTACGATTAAATAGTCAATTATTGATCTTGAGTTATATCCACTTCTTGTATATTTATGTATGTCCTTTTTTCGGAAATAGGTATTCATTATTTTTAATTGATTATAGGCTGAAAACTGTCTCAAATCCTGTCCATTATCATTTATTGTTATATTCTCCATTATTTCCTATTACATTAGGTATAGGGACATTGCCTACTCTGGCATTTAAGTCTCCACTTATTATTAAATGATGATCTTTTGTATATTTATCAACTAATGTTTGTAATGTTTTATAAAATTTTTTTGTTTCTTCTTTCTTGCCTTCCTCTGGGGCATACACAGCAATTATCATCATATATCCTCTTTCAATTTTAAATCTGGCTATCAGGATTCTTTCATTTATAAACTCATAGCTATTCAATTTGTTCTTCCATTTTTCATCTATTAAAATTGCTACTCCACACTGCGCTCTTGTTGTCTGTTCTACTCCGCTATACAACATAGTATAGTGTTGTAAGTCCTTTGTTCCTTTTAGTTTCTTTTTTTGTTTCTGTTATTGTTGCTATATTTATTTCTTTTTTCTTTAATTCTCTTTCTAATTCTTCTTCTTTTGTATTTATTCCCCTTACGTTCCAATTTCCTAATTTCAAAATGTCCTTTATTCCAAATCGTATCCTTTTATCTTGCTTGGGTCGGTTCCTTTTATGACAATCCGGCTGATTTCCATGAAGCTTCTCAGTAAGATAAATGTCTCCTGGAAGCGTTACGAGCGCTTCGCAGGACAAGGATGGTGGAAGGGCTGCTTCCTCTGAGCCTCCAAACATGCTCCTCTGGGTATCCACCCCCCAAGAGAGGGCTGCTTCTTCCGCTCTTCAAGCCCTACAAGTTTAGCTGTGCTATTCCTTGTCGCCCTGTTGACCGTTGAAGACTTGATATTATTCTAATTGAAAACGTATGTGTGTCATTTGCTCAGCTGACGAAGTATGGGACAGAGTTCTAAATCAAGCGAGGGGTTGCTTCATAATTCTGTGGGTTACATGCCATGCAGTATGAGGGTTCATAATGATGCAGTAACTTTTTCAACCAAGGTACTTGCTTATCACCTCGACCAGTCCAGCATTGGTAAATAAACATAATATATAGCTGTATAAAGTAATTTACAATTTAAAAAACGAATACAATTACTATAATATAACCTAAACTTTAGCGCACAACTCAGAAGTAAGCAAATGCAAATATTTCCTATTAAAAAAATTGAGGCACGCCGTAGCGTAGTGGTTAAGGCACTACACTACAAACTGGAAAGTCGAGGGTTCGAGTCCCGATGGGGTCAGGATTTTTAAACTGACTATGGTCCTAGGATCGACTCAGCCCCTAACGGAAATAAGTACCAAACGCTTGTTCGGGGCAAAGGCGGCCGTCACGCAAGACTGGCAATCCGGCTGACATCAGGTGCCGATTGTCCAGAAAAGTGGGAGACTTAACCTCCTACTACTCGCAGGGCCTCCTGAGGGCTGTAGTGGGATCACTTTAATTTTTATTTTAAAAAATTACAACATAAATTGTAAGGAAGTCTTAAACTAGCTATACGTTCCAAACTGCGGTATACGTCAATCAAGGTACTGTGTCAGAAATAAGATGTAATTTATGAGAAATGAGGTAGAACTTTTTATCTAAATACTATTAGAATTTCCTTAATTTCTTATGAAAACTAATGAGTTTTTTTTTCATTTTCTTAAAATATACAATGCACCACACTAGAAGATAAAGTTTGAAACTTGCTATTACTTTGCAGACAAATAAGAGTGTGCAAAACGTCGTGACACGTGGCTACACAAACTGCCTGATATAAACTAATTTCAGAGCAGAGATCATTAATCTTGGGTAAGTATGTTGTCTAGAGAAGCAGCCACTGAAATGAGAATACCAAGTTGTAATATTTCATTTTCTCTAGTGTTTCTTCTTCTTCTTCTATGGCGCTACAGCTGGTTTTAGAGCCTTGGTCTCCTGTATTAAGCCTTTCAAACCTCCCTATCCAGTGTCTTCCTCTCCCAATTCCTCACTCCTAGAATTTTCTTTGCATCCTTGTCCACATCATCAGATCATCTGTTCTTCGGTCTTCCAACTCTTCTCTTGCCCCTTATAGTAGTATATACAGAGTGTTGCAAAAACAACAACGACAACGGAGGTGAGGTAGTATATTGAGACATGTTGATCATTTTTAATAAGATACCGATGTCTTGAAATGATGCGTTTTCACACTATGACTAGTTAATTATGTATTAAGATCAGTGTTAGTTCGACGGATATGAAGACTCATTCCTTGACAACAGCTCGCGGGTACGGGACTTGTGATACGTGGCTTCGCAACGGAATGTGGCTACAACATTAAGGAACTCCAGCTCACTTCAATGCCAATGTGAGGAAACATTTGGATACTACGTACCCATGTCGAGGGGAGAGTCCCATGGCTTCCGGGATTATTTGATCTTAACCCTCTCGAATACTTTTTATGGGCGACATGAAAGTCTGTTTTTCAGACTCCAGTAGATTCACGGATGGATGTTACAGCCCGAATCCACGCTGCTACAGAAATAATTCAAACAAGGTGTGCGCCAATCTACACCGCTGATGAACGCTCTACAATGAGATAGGAAGTGGATATTTTGAAACTTGGTGTGGCTGTGACAGTATTGTTAAGTACTGAGTATTGAAATCCAACTAACAGAACTCTTGAGACATAATTAACTAATCATAGTGTAAAAAACGCATCAACAGAAAACGACTTTGCCCAGGAATTTATTTATCCTGATCTTCTTGGCATAAATGAGCTGAAAGACAAAATTCGTTATTGTGAGTTATTCGCAAAAGAATACCAGCCGTGTGCTGCTACGTTTGCCCGAGAATCTAGTCACCCCGATCTTCTTGGCATAAATAAAAGACAAAAATGGTTATTGTGTATTATCCGTAAAAGGTAAACTTATTCTGTAGTGGGGTTTTATGTAGAGGTTTTTAGATATTCAATTGAGGGGTCCAGTCAGACATGGAAAAAACTGAATATCTTGTAGTAGGAGGAAGTGGACGAGATATATCCCTATCCCAAGGAATTATTAGAGCTGTTAAAAAAAATAATTATTTGGGATCACTTATTGATGAATCAGGGAGTTGTAAAGCTGACGTAGATAGCAGATTAGTACAAGCACGAAGAGCCATAAAAATGTTGAATGGAGTACTGTGGAGTAGGACCATGTCAAACCACACGAAGAAGAGGATTTTGAAGTCTGTTGTGGAAAGCATAATGACTTATGGTGCTGAGGGATGGACTTTGGTAGAGGGACAAAACACTAAGATCTTGGCAGTGGAGATGGATGGATTAAGACGCAGCGCCAGGGTGTCCAGGTTGGAAAGAAGAAGAAATGAAGAAGTGAGGCAGATGATGGATATGGAGGAGACAGTGGTGGAAAGGATCGAAAGACGAGCTCTTCAGTGGTAGGGCCATGTCAGGAGAATGGAGTATGATTGGTGGCCCAAAACTCTTTTGGAATGGTCACCTTCTGGTAGAAGGAAACGGGGCAGGCCAAGAAGAACTTGGAGAGGAGAGATCCATAGGTTGATGAACGACCCAGGTCCGGAGGAGGATGAATGGCGTGATCGGCAAGAATGGCGAATGGGAATACAGGGTAACCGCTGAAAAGTGGAGAGGCCCTCAAAAGTAAAAGTAAGTAATAGAAGAGAAAAATACTGTCAATATGAAGCAGTGGACTTTGTTTATTCTTCCGATACAGGATACACTTTTAAATGTATGAGTTTCTTTGTTCATTTGTAGAAACATAACTCATAAACATAGTATATAATATTTATATATGTTTGAAGATCTAAATAAGATGCTAAAGTCCATTTTCACAATAGTTAACATTCATCTTCCCTCTCTGGACCATCGGATTGTAGAGCTGCAAACATTGGATGATACACGGCTGGTACAAAGGAAAGTAGAGACACATTATCAGCATGCTTCTTTTGGCAAATTTTTCTGCCATGTGGATAGAGTATTTCCAAGATTTTCAAAAATCATCCATGGCATTCCATGTTCGTGCAGTCATAACTTTTCGGCGCCTCCCAGGTTGCTTTTTGAAAACCTTTATTTCCTGTCGACTCTCGAGTTGTGAGTAAGTGTACTTGAAAAATAGACATTTTGGCTTATTTTTATCTGCCTTAAGAGCTGTAAACTTCCTCATGTGAACCTGGAGTCCTTCGTTTGTTTTACTTTCTTTTGCTAATAGTTCAGCCAGTTTGTTTAAGTTCTTTAAATCTTGCATCTGCATACTCGTAACTTTGAATGGCTTCTTTACTTTTGCTTTACTGATTAAATCACACCATTGGTCATTTGATTAGTTTTGTCACTTACATATTCTAAGTCAGCATTTTGTAACCATTTTACCTTATTTCTTGGTCTTTTATTTTTAGCCTATTAATCTAGTTATCATTATCAATATTAATAACATCCATTTTGATAACAAATCAAACAAAAACAGCTGATAATTTACTGTCAGTGCAGCAAACAATGATAAATCACATCAGCAAAACTACTATCAGAAACAAATAGAAAAGTTCTAAGTTAACAGCAGAAGGGATTTGTTACTTACGTAAATGGTAAGCAACAATTAAATTTAAAACTCAACAATATGTAATTCTAGTTGCTAAATAGTGTGTTGAAAATAATGGGTTAGATTTAGCTCTAAACTACATGTGTTGTCAACACTGCTGATCACCCTTCCCTCTAGTGATCGAAATGTGAAGTTGTGGGTTATACCATTCTCTGACTGGAATTTGAGAAAACATGATCAGCATACTGAAATGAATTACAAAATAGCTGCCCAATGGTATAACCCACACATGTAACAATTTGTGGTTACAAAGATAGATGGCACTGCATTTCAGAAATGTAATAATCTCACTTTTCATGAAAGTGTGGCTTATCCCCTTATCTGACTGGACCCCTCAATTATGTGCACATTAATTTGGTATTTTTAAGATTTAGGCAGCTTAAGCCATATAAGCGCCCAAAAAGCAACTTTTTCACGCTTTTCACTACAAAGGGTGATTTTTAAAGGTGAAGGGATTGAGTACTACAACTCTCTTATAGTCTAAACTTTTTACAAAATGCCCTAACACAATCAGATGTACAGTTTGGTAGCGCATTAAGAACAAACAGACCATATAACTCCAGTATTTGAAATGTTGTCTTGGCTCCGATTGGAAGACAGGCGAAAGGTACATTTCCTCTGCTCTTTATACAAACTTTGTCCACCTCATCACTCCTTTGTATTTCTACTCGCTTTCATTCGCTATTCTCCCACCATATATTAAACACACGATTGAGAGAAAATTTAACTCTAGCTGTTCCTCTATATCGAACATTTCACTATTCCTCATCCTTCCTTCTTTCAGCCACACGACTCTGGAATTCCCTCCCCTCGTATATCAAGGACTGCCCGACTCAAAAACAGTTTAAAAAGAAACTCACTTCATATTTGCTTAGACAATATAATATATAACTCTTTTCCATGTATACTTTTATTATTTCTTTATATTTTAAACTTTCTTTACCAAGCCATTTACTTAATCTAATTATAGGTTATTATTTTTGTTATTATTATTATTATTATTATTATTATTACTATTTTTCTTTCTTACCCTTGTCAAATTTATATTGTGTAGTCTATATCTATTATGTATCAATCATAATTCTTATTGTATGTATAATTTAACCCTGGTAAAGTGGAAGAGAAGAACTTACGGCCTTAACTCCTTCAGGTAAAACAAATAAACAGACATACATTAAGTTTTATGTATAAATATTATTTTTGTTTTATGCACGTTTTTGTTATATTACATTTTTGTATTTAATTGGTACGGTAATTTTAGTTCAATCCCAAATTACAAAATCCAAAACCTAAAGAATTAAGAACTATATTACTGGAAGCAATTGAACGAACATGAAGTCGTTTTAAGACTGGAATGTTATCATAAAGCTTTTTGTCATTCTATAGTATTAAAGAATTTCGAATATGCTAATTCATGGCAAAACGTTAGAAACTTTTTATTTCCTATTGTTCGGTAATCTTTATTGGAATTTCAACTATGCTTTTACATGCAACAAAAATATTTATCACAAAGTGATTTATGCATGTGTTCATTTCAGTTGGTTTTGAGAGTCCGACAATATGTAAAAAGGAAGTATTCCATTGAATTTTAACTCTATACTATACACGATTAAGTAAATTCACGTGTTTTTATCCCTATGAAAAATGTATTCCAATAGAGCTATTATAATAAAATGTATTTTCACAAATATAATTTCGATCATTCATCTATGTGTGTGTATATGCATATATATATAAACGAGTGTATGTAAGTATGTCTATCTGTTTGACCTTTATGCATCACTATACCATTCATCCGATTGTGATGGGGCTTTTTGCAAAATGTTCAGGAGTTTCCCGTGAAGGATTCAGGCTATAAGAGAGTTGTAATACCCAAATCCTTCACCCTTAAAAATAATCCCTTGTAGTGAAAAACGTGGTTTTCGGAACCTTTTGGACGTTTAAATGAGGTACGCTGCCTAAACCATGACATATACACCAAATTATTGTACACTGAATTGATTTTTTTTTTCAAATGCCCCAGGTTTATCTTTCGACATTCCTGGTTCTCTCCTGGCATGGCGCATTTGTAACCCACTTCTGAGGTTGGGGCGCCTGCAAGACGGGGTTACGTTGCCCCGATGATATGATCAATGATGATAGTGGTAAGATGAATATGAATGATGATGGTTGCGATGGCCATATGATTTCGGGGACCGTTTGGGCCTTAAAGTTTTTCTGACATTTGTCTTACAGGTGAGGAAAAAACCCCGATAAAAACCTCACCCAGAAAAACTGTACCGACCGGGGATCGAACCCGGGCCCGCTGCGTGACAAGGCAGCACGCTACCCCGAGACCACAGCGGTGGACACTGAATTGAATATCTAAAACCAAATCCACAAAAAGCCCGCTACAGCATATGTCTATCTTTTACGGATAACTTATTATAACCATTTTTTATCTTTCAGATCATTGATGCCAAAAATAAATGGATGGCCAGATTTCCGGGCAAGCGTAGCAGCGCACGGCGGGTATTCATATACGGATAACTCATTATATGTTTATTTTCAGCTCATTGTTGCCAAGAAGATCGGGATGACTAGATTCTCGGGCAAGCGGTATTCTTTTTACAGATAACTCTCAATAACCATTTTTCTCTTACAGCACATTTATGCCAAGAAGATTGGAATATGTAGATTCCCGGGCAACGCCCGTTAATCAGCACGGGATACCTTAAAATAATTACAATATAAATTTATAATTATTTTTCTTTTTACTTATTCAACTAAACATAGGAACACGTTTAATTTATTTAATCGTAACAGCGCACGCCGGGTATCAGCTAGCGAGAATATAAAAAGTGGCTGCACTGTTTCCAGAAAAAGAAAATGCATCAAGAATTTGTGGTCTTACTTTCAATACAGTATTTTCCATTTGATTATACGTTTAATAAAATTATAATATATTATATTATATTATTGTAATTGGATACTTTATTAATTTCAATTTTCATAGAGCATTTATCAACGACTGTTATATCTGCTACGTTGCTAATTACAAAGAAATGGGATTATATTTTGTTTCAGTTATTTAAGAGAGTTATTTAATATAACATTCTCAGGAAAATTTTTGGACCAAAGAGGGATGAATAGACAGGTGAATGGGTAAGACTACATAACAATGAACTACATGGTCATTATAGAAAGCCAGTTATAATAAAAATAGTTAAGTCTCGTAGACTGCGATCGATAGGAAACGTGGCACGAATGGGGATTGTAAGATGTACATCGAAGCATTTTTTTAGGAAACCCAGAGGGAAAACGCTCAGTTGGTAGATAAAGAATGAGGTGGGAGAAAGAATATCATTTACCCACGATTTGAGGGAATTAAATTATACAGGAGACGATTGGAAAACTTAGCTCAAGAGCTGGAGAGCTTATGTCCGCGCGGCCATGAACCTACGGGTCTGTCAGCGAGTTAGAGTTATTTAACATGACACACATGTCTATTACTGTGTCTGTAATAACTTGTGTTCTTCCGTTCTTTGATTTAAATTTATGCTAGTGGCATGGTGGGCTAGAATCAACAATAAACAATAGTTTAAAAAAATTGTTTTAACACGCTTTATTAGAAAACCGAACTAAAAAATGAAAAATAATTTTAATATCCAACGGGCTTGGGATAAAATTAAAGTGGTCAATAAAAAAATCATCTACAACACATCTAGAATAAAACCTGAATTATCTACAAAAAAATATTTTACCCTCAAAAGCGTGGGGTGCTCTATATCAATTAATACGTTTGATAATTTTTATAAAACATTGGCAGTTCCTGCATTACTTTATGGGAGCGAAACTTGGGTAATGACCAAAAAACTGCAAAGTAGAATACAAAGCGCAGAAATGAACTTCCTTAGAAGAACAAAAGGCTGCACAAGATTGGATCGGATAAGGAATGAAGATATAAGAACAGAGTTAAATATATATCCATTGGATGAGAAAATCAGAGAATATAGAGAAAAATGGTTTACACACATGGAAAGAATGAATGTATCAAGATTACCAAGAGCAGTATTCAACTACAAGCCAAGAGGTTCAAGGAATGTAGGAGGCCAGTGAAATGATGGACAGAACAACTGTGAGGCGGAACAAGCAATTTCCCTAGCCCGTGAAGTGAAGAAGAAGAAGAAGAAGAAGAAGAAGATATTTGATAAAAAACAGATATTGGTAAAATTAAAGTGTCTAAGAAGAAAACGTAAAAACCATAAAAAGCACCCCACGCTTTTGATGGTAACATTATATATTTTTTGTAGATAACTCTAGTTTTATTCTAGATGTGTTGGAGACGATTTTTTTGTTGACCACTTTAATTTTATCCCAAGCGCGTAGGAAATTAAAATTATTTTTCCTTTTTCAGTTCGGTTTTCTAATAAAGCGTGTTGTTTTAGTTTTTTAAACTATTATTTACTTTTTTAGTTTAATTGATTGTCATAAACCGGAATCCTATGAAAATTTAATTGCTTACGATATTTTTAGTGTCTACGCACGAATATAATTATATATTTTTAAAATTATTATCTAACATTATTATAATATTTTTGAATATTTTAATATAGATATATGGTTACAGTTAATCGTATCCTTCTCATATTTTCTGGATAAATTACAATGTGGTAAGTTTACAAAATTGTCATTAATATTTTACAGAATAAGATAAAAATGTAAATATCTTTAAATTCGATACTATTGTAGTATGAGCTATAAAAGTAATACTCTTCTAAAAACACTCTCCGGGCCGGATTTGAACCAGTGACATATGGAGTACTGAAATTATATACCAGTACAGTCCACCGCTCTACCAACTGAGCTACCAGAGGACATAATATTAATTTCTTACAACGATGGACTTAAAAGTCGATACGTCCGCAACCTATTATACGGGTCTTTATTTTTTCGATGTCCTGATGATCCTGGCCAGGATCTTAGAAAACATTTATGAAATTATTGTATTGTCATTGGTCTTTTACAAGTATACAAAGTTTCAAGTCGATCCAATGTTTTTAAATGGGTGAAAATCGTGTTGAAAATTTCGTTACATAGATAGACAGATACAGGTCAAGCTAATATAAAGCGTGTAAAAATAGCAAATAACAGGTAGGAAAGTAGAAAAGTAGCCCTAATATGTTAAAGTATGTTCATTATATCTCTTCACTTTCGCTTGTGTCATATTTCATTTGTTATTTAATCTACTCGCGAGGAAGATTGAAAAATAAAAAATGGCCTTATATTGTGAGTAATTAAATCAAAACCATCTCGACTTTGTATATCGGTCGGGCGTGATTATGTCGAGTTTTGAGTCGGCACAACTGTTCCGCGGAAACTAATTAAAACTTGAAATGGATTCTTGCTTGTGCTTCTTGCATGCAGATGGCAATACTTGCCTCACTTCCCCATCCCCACTTTACACACTAGTCCATATTTATAGCAATTTCCGTTCCTTCTTTCTTTCAGCATCCTCCATTATGTAGCTGGGATCGTATAAACTAGGAAATATGGCCGCACGAAAAAAGATGGGGGAGGTTTTCCGGTGTTGAAAGAACTTTTATTTGATACGTGGAAGAATGCTAAGGTGTTCATTGTAGCCTATAGTGTGAGGGGCGAGATACAAGCTATCACCTTTATGTTTGAATCCAAGAGGAGATTTTAATCACCGCATTGGGGATTAATCATGTTTAATAGCCGAGATTAGCATTTTATCACGACCTGGTTTGAAACTGAACAATTTTTATTTATTTATTCTACACAAAACCTGTAAGCAATCTCCAACGAAAAAAAAATATTAAGCAATATCATCATCATCATCATCATCATCATAGTACATTCACGAATTTAGGCCATTTGTTGACCTGTTTCGGCCTCAAGAGAAACACCATCCAAAAGTCTTTTCAGTGGACGTCCTGGTCTTCTTCTTCCTGCAGGTTGATATCTTAACATTTGTTTGGGTATTCTGTGATCTTCCATTCAATGAACATGTTGCATCCATCTTGACTTATAATCAGAAATTTTGTTTTCTAAAGATTCCATGTGTAATTCTTCTAAGATGTCTTCATTTTTTTGTGTCATTTCAGCAGATCTAAGTCTCTGTATATCCTTCTGTTTCAACGTCCATACTTCGCTACCATACAAAAGAGTTGGAAGAGCCAGTGTTTTATACACTTTCAGTCTTGAATGCTTTTGGACTAACTGTGGCTTGAAGATAGAATTTATTAACCCTAAAATTCTTAAAAATTTAGATATTTTTGCATTTACATCCTTTTCTTCTTCATATGAGATATTGCATCCTAGATATGTAAAATTATTCACCTGCTCCAAAATTTTATTGTCCAGTACAATTTTACTTCTGACAGGATCTACACCTTGAAATGCCATAATTTTTGTTTTTTCTGTAGATATCTTTAATCCATATTCTTCTGTAATTTTGTTAAGTTCATACAGACCTTTCTGTAGATTATCTTCGGAATTTGCTATAAGCTACTTAAAACCTTAAGCGTGTTCTGCTGAAAAATCCCCTCTTTGAGTGATGGAATTATATAATTGGACGACTTTATGCATCAACCAGCTATGCGCCATTATGTAAGTTTCGAGAAAAACGCATTTAAAGTTTAAGTCAATCTTCACTACGTATTGCAGCGCCAAGCTAACAATACTGGATATTACAAGTTATTTTCCTTGTTTTGTAGTTATACATCAACAATCTAAGAACAGGAAGATTTCGCTTAGCTGCATGATGCAAAATTTAGATTGGCATGTAAGAAGATCTGGTTTCATAGCCATTTGTTGCAATATATAGAATCTCTGATAGGACTGATGACGTTTACATTTTTCTTTAATAATAAGGCTATATTTAAAGATTTGGCGCTAAAAGTGTGCGTACATTATTATCGTAAGTATTATTATTGTTATTGTCGTATAAAATGTTGTTTGTACATAAACATTTACATTGCTACATTTAATGTATCTTTAACTGTTTATAATTAGTAAAGTGTGTATCTATATTTGTCAAATATTTATTTGTATTTGTGCTGGTTGAGTGGAAGAGAAGGTCTTGTGGCCTTAACTCTGTCAGAATAAATAAAACATTATTATTATTATTATTATTATTATTATTATTAAATTATTATTATTATTATTATTATTATTATTATTATTATTATTATTACATTTACTTCATAAGCCAGTGCAATACTGTAGATGGCATCAAAATATTTTTAACGGCGCTTAAGCCGGTTGATGCACAACATGGTCCAATTATTACTTCTTTTGTTCGTCCACCGCTGTGGTTTCAAGGTAGGGTGCTGCCTTGTCACGCAACGGGCCCTGGGGGGATCCGCTTGTCGGACTCCACGCTGTGCCCACGACAGCAACAGATCGTGTCCCAAGGAGGCGGATAGAGGAACGGCTGGTGGATCTGCTTGTCAGTCCTCGCGGCTAGATCCAGTCGAACCCGCGGGCCATTTGTGCGGTCGTCGGGAGGTGAGCGACCTGACGTTTAATTAACTCATACTGCGCCCAGTTCAGCAACAGAACTCATCCGGGGCATTACATACGAAATCGGCAAAAAATTGTGAAAATTGAACTCGCATCTTTAAAAGTTTACAATTTTTTTACAGTGAAACTTTATGATATGCTGAATAACTGAACCGAATTTCAGGTGTTCGTTTGGTGCAATTAAAGAGTAATTAGCTGTCAATTTATCGTATTTTTTAAATAGTCTCTTTTATGAAATAAAGGCCATAGCCGGTTAAGTTAGGGCTGAGCGGTCCCAACGCATATTCGTTCCACATTTTGGCCAAACGTTGCGTCTGATGGGTTACAAACTCACACCAAATTTCAACCCTGTAGCTGCACTAGGAACAAAGATAAAAATACAACTAGTATTTTTGGTGAAGACTTTTTTTTTCTCGGGATCTACTGGACCAATTTTTATGAAACAAATATATGTTATAAATATATTCAAGGCGATTCACAGCAAAAATCGAGAACTCAATCCCACGAACTTAACTACCTGAAAAAAAAAAAATAGTTTTCGTGATTTTTTCTCGGTCATTCGATCACGAGATACAATTAAGAGTTTTTTCTATTAGACAATCGGAGCTCTTTCTACAACATATAATTTTTCCAAGTCGATCGAAGAGGTGGATCATAGTTAACAAAAATAAAATATTTTTTGCACATTTTATTTAAATTTTATTAAGATTCCCTACAATATAATTATACTTTCGATCAATTTTTGGTGTTGTGTCATTTATGTTACTGGCCGATGAAGATTTTCACTGCCTCCCTTAATCATCGTCGCTATCATCATTGATGATGGCAGTTGTATTATTCTTTGCGAACAATTTACTCAGAATCGCAGCTGGTCGTAAAATCTTGGACAAATATCTTCCATGTGAAAGGTAATATATGATTGTAGCTACATGAGAACAGCAACCGAGAGTCCTCCTCCCATTGGCGCATTCACAATAATGTCTTGTAATTCCTTTTGTACCAATACTGTGAGGGGTATATCCAACGAAGCAGCGATAAACCTTCCTGGATATGTTGCGAGACTGAACTTGAAGCTTCAAAACGAGTGATTTATCTTTGACGAATTGTATATTTACGTTCCCAGCTTCGTCAATCATTTGTGCAAGATATAATATGGCTTGTGAAAACTGGTATGATCCGGTGAACAGAATTTTAGCTCTCTCTCACATTCATTTTCGGAACATCTAGTAGATCCTCCGATGAAATACTTTGAAAATGTCTTTTCTTACGAAGCCATCCTCTTTCTCTTCGACTTCAATCGTTAACGTATTTTCGACATTGTTTTGAATTTTCATTTTCTCTAAGACTTCATCTGCACATTCTGCATCGGATGTGAAACGCTTTCAAAACTTATTATGCAGAAATGGTGCGATTCTAATGTAACTACCCACTTTTGGAAGCATTTTATTATCTAATTTTTTATCAAGGAGTTGATATTTCTGCTTGATTATATCATGAACAGATATGTACCAACATTATTGTGAATGCGCCAATGGAGGAGGACTGTCGGTTGTTGTTCTCATGTAGCTACAATCATATATTACCTTTCACATGGAAGATATTTGTCCAATATTTTACGACCAGCTGCGATTCTGAGTAAATTGTTCGCAAAGAATAATACAACTGTCATCATCAATGATGATAGCGACGATGATTAAGGGAGGCAGTGAAAATCTTCATCGGCCAGTAACATAAATGACACAACACCAAAAATTGATCGAAAGTATAATTATATTGTAGGGAATCTTAATAAAATTTAAATAAAATGTGCAAAAAAATAGTTTAATTGTTTTAACTATGCTCCACCTCTTCGATCGACTTGGAAAAAGTATATGTTGTAGAAAGAGCTCCGATTGTCTAATAGAAAAAACTCTTAATTGCATCTCGTGAGCGAGTGACCGAGAAAAAATCACGAAAACTAAATAATATTTTTCAGGTAGTTACGTTCGTGGGATTGAGTTCTCGATTTTTGCTGTGAATCGCCTTGAATATATTTGTTTCATAAAAATCGGTCCAGTAGATCCTGAGAAAAAATATTCACCAAAAATATTAGTTGTATTTTTATCTTTGATCCTAGTGCGGCTACAGGGTTGAAATTTAGTGTGAGTTTGTAACCCATCAGACGCAACGTTTGGCCAAAATTTGGAACGAATACGCTTGGGGGCCGCTCACCCATAACTTAGCCGGCTATGGCCTTTCTCGAAGTATAACTACTCCCTCAACTTGAAAAGATAGTCACATTATAGATGATTTTATGCTCTATCGCTGAAAATTAGTATGTTAATATTTACGTTTTTCTGAAGGGCCTAAATGCAATTAATGTGCAATAGACCTTTCCCACCAACATTTTTATAAAATAAAAAAATACCACATTATTACCTGATGACCAGTTAATTGTTTATAAATAGTATTAAAGTGCTGGGATGAAAGGAAACTAAATAATTGCTTTCTCTAAAATCTCCTATGTGTAGACTACCCGCAATTTCTTTCGCGTAAGTAAAGATCGCTCGCTCGTACAAACAATGACGGAGCTACTTGGTAGTAGTCCTTTGAGCACTTCCAAACATTTTTATTGTTATCATTACATTCTTTTTATTATCATTATTACTATTATTACATCATCATCATCATCGTGGACTAGTGGTTACTCTGCATCCTCAACATTTTTCTTACCCTCTAAAATTATCCTGCAATTAATACATGTTTTTGCAGATAGCCAGTGTTCTTGGGGTACCCCGAATTCCTCA
Source organism: Diploptera punctata (assembly GCA_030220185.1). Taxonomy (NCBI): domain Eukaryota; kingdom Metazoa; phylum Arthropoda; class Insecta; order Blattodea; family Blaberidae; genus Diploptera; species Diploptera punctata. The sequence continues at coordinate 460,045 of JASPKZ010007320.1, read as the reverse complement.
CAGATCCATGGAGGGACAGATCTGAAATTTTTTAAACTACTCTTATGGCGTCGCCCGAGTGGATTGAAACACTTTCCATTCACATAACACCAGTTAGGCTTATTCATAATTATTATGTAAACCCACTACAGGCCTCAAGAGGCCCTTCGGGTAGTAGGAGGTTAAGGCTCCCACTTTTTCTGGACAATCGGCACTTGATGTCAGCCGGGTAGTCAGCCCTGCGTGACGGCCGCCTTTACCCCCAGAACAAGCGTCTGGTACTCATTTCCGTTAGAGGCTGAGTCGACCACAGGGCCATAGTGCCGCCAGAAGGTTTGGGTCAGTTTAAAAATCCTGACTCCACCGGGACTTGAACCCTCGACCTTCTGGCTTGTAGCGCAGTGCCTTAACCACTACGCTACGGCGTGCCCCCTCTTATTCATAATAGACAGTATAATTATATGTACACTAATAAAATAAAACACTTAAATCTGCAAACTTGTTAGTTAAAAACGATAAAAGATTATTTTAAATTTGACTGTGACACTTAAAATGACGTGGAACACTAAACACACGCACTGATTTAAATCACTGTCTGGTAAATAATCTGAACTTGAGAATTGTTTATGGAGAAAGCAGATGTTTCAGGAAGGCGTCCTGATTCAGTATTATTATCGTTTGTTAGGAAGTGGTACGAGTTTTAAATCATTCGGTTTTATTGGAAGTGATATCTTATAACAACACTATTCCGTCATAGTTTTCAGGGTACAATACAGTACACTGAATAAAAAGTTATTTTAAGATTGAAATTAGTAATTATAACATAATAAAAATCTATATCAGTTTATTCAATTAATTATGTAAGAATTTTTATTATAATATTACATTTAAATTGTAATGAAAAATTTGTAAACAAAATATATAAATTGTTTTAAGGGAGGAAAGAAGATTACGAGTATTTGGGAATAACGTTCTTAGAAAATGTTGGATCAAAAAGAGATGGATAGACAGGTGAACGGACAAAACTACATAATAGTGAGCTATATGATAGGTATAGAAAGCCAGATATTATAAGGACAGTTAAGTCTCGTAGACTGCGATGGGTAGGACATGTGACACATATGGGGGATGTAAGAGATGCTTGGAAAATTCTGGTAGGAAAACCGGAGGGAAAACGCCCAGTTGGAAGACAAAAAATGAGGTGGGAGCATAACATTATATATGATTTGAGAGAAGTATATTATACAGGGGATGATTGGAAAACTTCAGCCCGGGATAGGGATGTATGGAGAGCTTATGTCCGCGCGGCAATGAATCTACAGGTTCGACAGAGCCAGTGAGTGAGTGAGTTAGTTAGTTATAAGTAATTTGTTTAATAATTCACAGTAAACGTAAGTAACAGAGCTCTTTACTTCTTGCTTCAGCAATTAAATTCTATAAATAAACATTACTGCATAAGAATTAAAATATCGCCACTTTTATAAATTAACGGTACTGTTCCATTAAGCAGAACATATAATAATGTATTAGATTTAATGACAGTTAAAAAAGTCACTGATGAAACGGGGTCTGCTGTTTCAATTAATTACGCGCGCGACCTTGGTCGTGAAATGAACCAACTGCGTTGTGGATCCGCCAGTTTTTAACGAAAATAGAATAAAAACATTTTTATTTTCTGAACTATTAATCCCATCAGAAAGGTAATGTGGAAATTAATACTTATTACGTGAATAACATCCTATATTTTTTACGTTTTCAGTTTTTGATATGTACTTCAGTAAACCGCCATAAAATAGAAAATTGACACCGAAAATAAAAATATCCTAATTATGAAAGTAACACCCTTAAACTACATGATATCACCTATATAAATACGTTTGAAACAAAGTTTTGCTGTTTACTATTTCAGAAATATTAATTAGTAAACGTTAAAACGTTTATCAAATTTACGGTAATTTTAGATCGTCATAACTATGAACTATAAATGATAAAAATTGCGAACGGGATGGCTGGGACAGTACCATGGGGCCTGCTTTGTCGGGGAACTACAAGCCAGGTTACAAGGCGCGGCGACGGAGGGGGCGCGGTCTTTGGGTGTGGGATTTGCGCCGTCTTCTGGACCATTGTAATGACTGACTCGAGAAAAAGAATCTGTGAGGTCGTGAGGAGTTGAGCGACCTGACGTACTAGTGCTCAGGCTGGAACCACTTCAGCAACAGAACACGTCCCCGGGTGGTGCACAGGAAAAAAACCGGTGGATCTGCTAGTCAGTCCTCCCGACTAAGTCCAATGACTCGTGGGCCATAAGTGGGGTCGACAGGAGATGAGCGCCCTGTCGTACTATGTTCTTACCTGTTGGAGCTTGCGAGCTCCGTGCTGGCCCACAGCGGCAGCAGGACACGACTTTGGGAAATAGACCAGGGTACGGTCCGGATCAGCGCAGCACAGGAGAGACTGCGCTGACTCTCGGTTCAGCCTAAGGGCTCGTGAACCAACTGTGGGGTCGCCAGGAGATGAGCACCTGGATGTACTAATGTCTCAGACTGGGGGGCTTGGTGGGTCAAGCCTAGCAGATCACACAACGGCTGCAGGATGCATCCCTGGAGGTAGAACAGGGGGATGGTCGGTGGATCTGCGATGCTTTCAAGCAAAACAGTCCTCCCGGCTATGCTCGAGGAGCCCGTGGACCAACTGTGGAGTTGTCAGAGGTGAGCCTCCTGACGTACTACTAAGCTTAGCAATTTCACCGAAATTGTGACTCTCCCGGGGTGTTGGTTTTAAGCCAAGAACTTGGGTAGTGGTTAAGCAGTGAACAAGGGAGAAAAATAAGTTGGGACTTGGAGAGTATCGGCTTGTCCCCGAGGTATACCAAGGGGTGGAGGAGGGTCCAACTTGTCACGCAGCAGGCCCAGGTTCCATCCCCGATCGGGACAAGTTTCCAGGGTGAGGTTTATCGGGATTTTTCCTCATCTGTAAGGATCAGTTTCACCAAGGGAAGTAACTGTATTACGTCAGTTTAAGCTATGCATTATACATGGGGAAAACTGGCGTAATACAGTTACCTCTGTTGGTGAAACTGACCCTAAGACAAATGTCAGGAAACTTTAAGGCACAAACGGAGAAATGGATAAAGTGAGACTTTTTCACTAAACTGTTTCAAAATATTCAAAACTTTCATTTCCAATATCTAAGAAATTCAACAGAAATATTGCCATTTAAAACAATTGAAATCTCAAGATAATCTATATTGCGCATGCGTAAGAATAAAACAATGTCAATTAAAGGTATTAAAACTGTGATTATATATTTTACGATAAACCCATATAACTTATGTAGGCATGTGCTAAATAATATATCATCATCGTCATCATCATCATCATAAGGCGCGATAACTTCAAAGATGAAAGTTTTTAGCCTTCTCAACAATCCTCCTCCATGCCAATCTGTCTCTTGCCATATTCAAGTTAGTCACTTTTATTTTTTTAGATCGTTCAATGTGTCATCCTCCCATCTTATCTTCGGTCTTCTAACAGCTCTGCCTCCTATAGGTTTCCATTTATAGAGTATCTTAACCAATCTGTGATCATCCATTCTTATTAAATGTCCCAGCCAAACAATTCTGAGTGATCTTATATGGTTTACTATATTCGTATTTATTATATATTTGTTTAGTTCGTTATTTGTTTTGATTCTCCAAAAGTTATCATTTCCTCTAATTGGTCCAAATATTCGTCTTATAATTTTTCGTTCAAAAATTGGTAATTTATGTTTTATTGTTTCTTTTAGGACCCAAGTTTCACTAGCGTATGTACCTATTGGTCTAATGAGTGTTTTGTATAACCTTATTTTTGCTGTTTTTGATATTAAATTATTATTTTTATTTCCCTTTATTTCGTGTGTTAGAGAGAGAACTACATTTTCTTACACGCTTAAAGATAAAAATCATACATCTGGTTTGTAAACAATACAACTGGAACTTAACCCGGAAGAGGTGTAGTATACGATGTTAAATTCAGTAGTGACTGTATTAACCGAACTAGGTCCACCACTCGGAATCTGGAGATGCACAGTAAGTTACTCCTGGACCACGAAACCACCGTAAAGCGTAACTTTGCGTGCGAAGACGTATTACAACCACAAAGGGCTCTTCTCCAACATTAAATTTCAAGTAAGTACAAGGTGAAGCTGTTTTAAGTTAATCACAACTCATAACCAACCACAAATTATCTCTACCCTCACTTTCATTCCCAGATTGTTTGCGCTTTACCATTCAGAAATGAAATATTTTTATTGAAAATATGTTGAGTGATCTAACTTATCCACAAAACAGGTGGGATAAAAACATAAGAATGAATACGAAATTACAAATTGACAAATCCATAATTAGACGTTAAAATGCGGTGCAGAAAGTTGGCAGTTAAATAAAAATATCTTATTCTTCTTCGTCACGGTCTAGGCTTATTTACTAGCCTGTTCTGGCTCCAAATTACTTCTATTTCCATTTTTTCTTTGGTCTTCCCAAACTTTATCTTCCTCGTGGTGAATAGTTGCATGCTGCTTTTGGTATTATATTCTCAGTCATCCTTGCTAAGTGTTATTTCCAGTTCGTTCTGTATTTCACTATTGTTATTTTAATTCCTCTAGTTTTAGTCGCTGTCTTATTTGTGTATTGTGTTTTTTGTCTGTTCTTTGATATCATGGTGTTGGCCTGAGGAATTTCATTTCAGCAGCTTGGATTCTGGCAGATTGTTGTGTTGTTACTCTCCATGTTTCAGATCCATAAGTAATAATAGGAACTGCCATTGTATTGTATAATTTCATTATAGAGTTTTTCCTGGTTTTATTTTTGAAAGTACTTTTTAGCATTCCTGTTATATAATTAAACTTTAGTTTGTTATTTATACTGTTTCCGTTGTGTATATTTCGCAACCACTTGCTCTATTGGTTTATTTTCTAATATTATCTTAGTCCGAACCGGATGAGTGCCCTTGAAAGCTATTGTTTTATTTTTCTTGTGATATTTCCACATTGTATTTTTTTAATATTTCATTTAGTTTATATAACATTCTTTGTAATTCGTCTTCTGTTCCTGCTATTAAAATCTGGTCATCTGCAAAGGCTACTATTTTTATTACTATATTTTCCAAGTTAATACCCCCAGTCGTCATTTGTTTCCATGGTCTTACCATGTCGTAAAAAATGTTCAAAAGAGTGGTTGATAGTGAACAACCTTGTCTAACTCCTCCAGTTATATGTATTGTTCCCTTTGATTTATTTTTAGTTTTGTTTTCTCATACATTTCCTTAATTACTGCTATCAAGTGTAGTAGAATTCCTTTTTCACTTAATATGTTCCATAATTTTGGTCAAGACAATTTATCAAAAGCCTTCTTATAATCTATAAAGAGGATGTGCGTTTCTAAATTGAATTCTCTTTGCTTCTCTATTATTTGGTTTAAAGTGAATGCGTTGTCGGTGCAGCTTCTTCCTTTCCTAAAACCCGTGTGCTGTCCTGATACTAATGCATCTAATCTTTGGTTGATCATTTTTGTATATATTTTATATACTGCACATAGTAAGTTTATTCCTCTATAGTTTTCTGGCTTAGTTTTGTCTCCTTTTTTAAATATTGATATTATTTTTCCAATCTTCCATTCCTCTGGTATTGTATTTTGTTTCCACCACTTTTAATAATCTTTCTTGGAAATTCTTTGGGGCATTTTTAGCAATTCCATGTTTATATTGTCTATCCCGCATGCTTTATTATTTTTACATCTTTAATCTTTATATCATTTCTTGCATTCTAATTCATCTACTTCTTAAATTTGAGTTTAAAACTAATGTCCACCGAAAATGATTGTTTTAGACGCTTAACTAGACATTATAAATTGGAAAAAAAATCTGAAATACAATCATCAAACAACAAATGAAAGTCCAAAATGCAATATCAGATTTTGTGAGATACACACAACTAGAATGGTATGGTCATATACGTAGAATGCCAGAGACAGCATTATCCAAACAAGCTTTGGAATTGAATCCACCTGGGAAAGGAAAGAGAGGACGATCTAGATTTAAATTGATATATAAGGAGAGGTATGAGGGAGATAGGTCTGGAAGAATTGGAATAAGAAATGGAGAAGAATGCAGAAAGAAGAAAAACAATTGAAAACGCTTTGGGCACAGGAAGATGTTTATTACATTGTAAACCTGTTTATAAATAAATACTTCACTCAAATAAGATATGCAGCATAACACATTTAGTATGTTTTATTACATTTCTGTAAAAATGAGCTGATATAATATTAGATATTGGACATTTTCACGAAATCAGTGAATGTTGGGTTGTGTAAATATAATTAATTCAGTCATAAATCATTAATTTACTATCGATTTATTCACGAGGGAGATTTAAAAGTTTCATGCGAACTTAAATCTGCAGTAGAAAAAAAGTACGTTTCCGAAAATGAGTTCTTATTTAAAACGTTATCTACTCAGTCCACTCTAAAATTCCTAGAAGATTGTAATTGAAATTTTCGATCATCATATATATATATATATATATATATATATATATATATAAACGGTATCTCTAAAGTCACTATCCATTTGCAAGAAAACATTACTTTTTTTTCTTATGAGGATTGTCATATAAAGACGCCAGAGCTGAATTTACCATTCATTCCGTAAAAAACCAACAAAAGCACACATTTGTCTGCTTGCAAACAAATTTAAGCATACCGAGAGTGTGTGTGATGAGGCACGTCATGGACGACCACGCGTAACAGCAGAAACAGAGCAGCAAATTCAAATTGCCAGTGATAGTCCGAACGTATCAACTCGACGCCTCAGTAGCGAGTTGAATGCTCCTCGCAAAACAATGTGGAAAATTCTACATTTCACTCTACGAAAACGTCCTTATCGCGTCTGCTTGATTTACGGAATCGTATCACAGAAGTAGCAGACTTTTTGCGGTTTAAATATTAAGGTCTGCGTTTCGTTTCACAGCTGAAAGATGGAGTATGTGTTTTCGCCTAAGGGTTAAATTCACCAACAGAGGTACCTGTATTACGCCAGGTTTCCCCGTGTATAATGCATACCCTAAACTGGCGTAATACAGTTACCTCTGTTGGTGAAACCGACCCTTAATGGCGAAAGGCGGTAGAATATCCGTAAAACTTCACAATAACATTGATTTTTCAATCATTGCCTTCCTTCATTGGAATGAGTAGTGACTTTAGAGACACCATATATATATGTTATATTGTAGATTTTCGTGGATATAAGTATGATTAAGAAAGGTTTCATTCCTTGACAATCGCATATGGGATCACGTCGAAACGTCGGAATCAGTGGCCAGAGACAAAACTTGAATTCATAACGCGGAAAACCCAAGTAAACTTTAACATATATTATACCATAAGTTAACTCAGCACGGGTGGAGGGGAAGAGTTTTAGCGCTAATATCGCCGAACTACTAAATATATGGAAGGGATGTAGGAGAAGACTGTACATTCGATCACGTACTGAATAGTTCAATTCTAAGTTCTAAGTGTGGGCGGAGAATTCCTAAACACATATGAAAGATCTTAACACGGTTATCAAATTAGTCGTTTAAGCACAGAACGCTCAAGCGATCGGATCATTTAAAAGCACAGCATTTGTCGTCTCTCCGTTACCAACCTCACAATTACCCACAAGTGGCAACACGTAATGAGACGGGACAGCACATTCCTACACGTAACTTCAATAGTAACAGGGTTGTCAAATTAGTCATTTTGCCAATGACCGCGTAGAAGGGCGGACCATTAAAATCCATAGTATTTGTCAGCTCTCAACCTGCCAAACAAAGAATATATACAGAGGACAGGAAGTGGCAACATAGTAAGGAAGAGAAAGAGAAAGACAGCTTGTTAATTAACATATTTTCCGCCTGCGCAGATTACTTGGTGGAGTAATATATATATATATATATATATATATATATATTTTACGATCCAAAATTTCAACAATGAGCAACATGCAAATATTATTATGGATATTATTTGGTAAAAGAAAGAATTCCAACTACTTTCTGGCTAAAAATAAATGTGTTAGCATGAAAGATTAATCAATGTTCTTGTTTTTTTTTAATATTGGATATTCCATTGTCATATTTTCTCTCCAGGTTTTCACTGGGTGGTCTAATTTCTAGGTCCATACAAAAGGGAATCCTAATGAACTCATCCAGAGAATTTCTCAGCCGCGAGAGGCATCATATGGCAATGTGAATTACAAATGTTGTAGAAAATAAAGCTGCAAAGGCGAGTAGGGACTTAAAAGGTCACAAAGAAGGTCACAATTCAAACTCTCTCTCATATTGTGGTCATTGATCGCACCAATGGGTCACTGCTGGACAGGCTTTGTGAATGTGGTGTCCTTTTGACATAACATACCCGCCTATTCGCCATGGTCTATGACATACCCGGGTAATTAATAATGATACCGCACTCTTCCGACATCTGCTGTTAAAATTAAACAAAGAAGTAAATAGATATTTTGTACGTAGTGATGTGAAAATATAAAATGCCTTCAATAAACAGGAATTCAAATTTTATAAACATCAATTTATAATCAAGTCCACTGCTGTGGTCTCAAGGTAGCGTGTTATATTTTCATGCAGCGAGCCCGGGTTATTTCCCCGGTCAATACAAGATTCCTGAATGAGGGTTTTTCGAGGTTTTTCCTCACCGGTAAGACAAATGGGAGCCGTGGAAGCTAGCACAATATTTAATTACGCACTTAAACACCACTTAAATACAACAAATGATCATAAAATTATATATTAAACATATTTAGCCCCGACTTTAATTATCTTTAACTCATTTTACTCGTAAGGAAAAAGTGTGGGATTATTTCTGTCATTACCACTCTGGTTACAACTGTTATTCTCAACACTTTAAAAATTCACAGTTATTCACAGTTTAAAATAACAGAGTTATTCTATAAACCAGTGATAACCACAGTAATAACCAGCGATACATCCGTGGCTCTGTCGATAACATAGCATCTGCGTTGATGATAATAACCGATTTATGTCCGAATTTAACCTCGTAAAACACAAACAAATGTACATATTTAACCGCGTCAAAAGAATCATTTCATGGGATTCACCTAGGTTAGAGTAAATGAATCAGCTTAGGTTAGGTTAGCTTTTAGGTTCGATACATTTTAAATCTGTTTAAATATGTAAAAACTTTGGAAGTTCAAAATGGCCGACCGTCGCGACGGTTACAACGTAGAAACATATTTCCAATCGTAAATTTCACATTACATTAACATACTTTCAAGATGGGAATTTTCCGGGGATAAAAGTTACACATATCACTTAGTAATGAGATTAATTACCCTACCATCAAATGTTAGGAAACTTGAAGGCCTAAACGGTCCCCGAATATCATCCGGCCATTTTTATCATATTCGCCTCATTAGATTGTTTAATTTTAAGGCCTCTCCTAGCGCATCATTACCATCAACGTATCTATCATATCGTCGGGGCAGCGTAAGCCCGCCTTCCACGCGCCCTAGCCTCTGAAGTGGGTTACAAGTACGCCATTCTCGTGTAAAAAATACTATTTTTCAGGAGTGTCTCTTATTCCTGCTTGGAGGTTAACCGCGACACCAGGGAATGAGCGGCTACATTTTTGACCCTTTAATGTGAGAACATATGTGTGATATGAAATCAATGTTTTCGAAAAATTCTATTAGTAAGGGCTGGATCGAATCCTCGAACCTCGAATGAACTTGATTATCCGTGACTACCGACATTAACTGATTATGGATTTTTTCTAAGTTTTTTAAACTGTTTACTCTCATTAACTGAATTTACTACACTACTATTTACACTAAATAAAATATTAAAATATTTTGGAATGGAAATATCAGTACAAAATACAAAAGTAATGGCACTCTTTGGAGAAGATCCAATCAGAAGTAAGATAGTACACAATAACCAATGCCTAGAAAAATTGCAAAATTTCAACTATTTAGGTTGTGAAATATCTCATCAAAATGAAAAAGATGTGAACAAGAAAATCACCAAATTTGCACAAATCTTTGGAATAATAAACAATACATTAAAAGCTAATTTAGTACAAAAATCCACACAAATGGTACACAAATCCACAATAATTTTGGCATTACCTTCCCTTTTATATGGAAGTATGATTTGGACATTAAGAAAAAGAGACAGTAGCAACGGAAATGAAATTTCTCAGAAGGACAGCAAGATACACTCTCTTAGATCGAAAAAAATAATGAAGAAATTTTAGAGCAATTAAAAGTAAAATCAGTAGAAGAAAATCTCAACAGATATAAATTAAACTGGATAGACAATGTAAAAATAATGGATAATACAAGAATCCCAAAAATGATGCACTCTAAACCCAAAGGACATCGTCGACCAGTAAGACAGACCCCTTTAAAGACTGCTAGATGGGGTCAAAACAGATCTACAAAGGCCTAATTCGTGATGGATGATGGTGATGAACTGAATTTACGAGTTACGAACCCGGTAGTTTCAACCTCTATTTATCAAGCCACTCCACAAGTCACCAACCTCAGCCAAATATATCTAGTTGATATTTGCGACATGCATTTCTCTAAGATCATTGTATCACTACATCAATATTTTCCTGATCGTTTTCAAAGATTTTTAATATATTTTTTATAATATTATTATAAAACATCAGTCATGAACCACGGCCACATAGTCCGGAATCTCTTATTATTATTATTAGCGGCCGTGAAAGCCTGCATTCAACATTATTAATACAGTCCACAGACGAAGTGTATGAAAGCAGTAGGTATTTTATACTTAGCACATTATATCATGAAGGATTGTACTATAACTTACCTTCATTTAGACGCTGAGCGGGCTGTTAGTTCCGAGTCCGACGGACACAGTTCAAAATTTTAATCATCGCGCTTACCTCACAGTGAACTACGAAACATTAAAATATAAAGTAACTATAATCCAGCCTCTGATTCTCCGACCCTGACGTTTTCACGACAGTATTACCGATATGGATATTTAGTGGGAGGGGCCGCTTTATGTATGCGGTTAGCAGACATACAGCTGACAACATCTCAGCAATTTCAAACCTTACTAGCGAGCTATAGCTGCGTCAAGAGCTGTGATTGGTTGTGGCAGACGTTCACTCCCACTTCAACCATTTCCTTATTGGCAGTAGAGGGCGAGTTCTGCCATTACCCCTCGAAATAACCTAAACTTCAGAGCCGGATATTCAGCTGCTGGACTTTAAACTGAATAAGAAGAGCAAATTTAATTACCGTAAAACACAACATTTAAACATGAAATTGAATATGGCTGAAATAAACTACAGATGTGACATCATAGACAGTTCCTATATTCTCAGGTAGTAAGCCATTGTATCGCTTGCAATTCCCCGTGCCCCCCTTCATCCCTTGCCATCATTCTTCTCGTCTGTGGACTATACCAGCCCACATCAATCTCCTTGACTACATTACTTATTCTACAGATAACTATTCTATGCCACCGTGCCATCTGTGAATAATCGATCAGAGAACAGCTAGAGCCAAATGCCAAATGTTTGTTCAGATATAAGGAGATTCCATCCCAGGAGTTCATCTACGTCAGTGGGCAAGTTGGAATGAGAAAATTGACGAGTTAGTATACACCAGATTAGTTTAGCGTTCACTTGTTTGTTAGCAAGTTTTGTGATAAGTTGGATACACTGAGTAATGACCAACGCATATTTTAAATTGTAAATATGGCGATTTTACGTTATTTTGAGCTCCATTTCTCGCTTCATTTTAAGGTACCCCATTTCTCACATTTTTTGAAGGAAAAAATCAATATATATTTTATTTTTCACGGGTAAAAGCCTATTCACATACTGTAACAATAAATTTGTGTTTTTCCGGTTTTTTAATATGAATTTATGTAGATAGCATGGTGGCATATAATTCTCCTACTGGTTTTACAATGCAGCTAATATTTTTACTTACATTACCGGTATATATTCTCTTTAATTTGCTTACTTGTTATAGGAGCTACTAGGTGGCAGTGGAGACGTGTTCCCGCTATATCTAATAATAATAGGGTGTATATATATATATATATATATATATATATATAAAGAGAAATAGTCCACCGCTATGGTCTCGAGGTAGCGTGCTGCCTTGACAGCAGCAGACCCGGGTTCGATTCCTGGTCAGAACAGGCTCCTAGGTGAGGTTTTTATCGGGGTTTTTCCTTACCTGTAAGACAAATGTCAGGAAGCTTAGGACCCAACGGTACCTGAAAATCATTCTGTCTTCACCATCATCATCCTTATAATTATCATCATCATTCTTCACCGGTGTGGAAAGAAACGGGAAGTCACCACACCTACAGTTCCCTAGTAAAGCTGCAAAGCATAGCATGAAAATGCTATGATTGCAGTGAAAGACCTGTCCGAAAAACATTTCTCCCAGGAGCCTGTCCCAACCGGGAATATTTCCATATATATACAAATTTATTTACATAACGAAGCCTGGTAACATGTAGGCATTGTGAAAATTAACGACATTATTAAATAATAATAAATAAAACAAATATACCTGACCAGAATCGAACGTGGGCCCCCGTCGTCGGAAAAAAGAGCATCTTATCGACTGCTCCACTGAAGCGAACGACACGAATGCTGCTTGAAGAGAGACTTACGCCGCCCACTTTATACCCAAACGAGTCAGAACATGTAACAACATACTGGCGTGAATCGCTCTTCCAAACTCTAACTTTCCGTCATCAAGAGTTGCGCCATCATTTTATTCAAAGGTAGATATGCAGGGTGTAACTAAATTCCCATTACAGAAGTAGATAATATTATAGGGGATGATTGGAACACATTAGCTCACGATATGGATGTATGGAGAGCTTATGTCCGCGCGACCATGAACCTGCGGGTTTGATAGTGTGAGAAAATGAGTTAGTTAGTTAGTTATATCATAATTTATTCTAATGATTTCACTTGCATAATCTGTAATTCAAGGTATATGATTTTTTCCAAAAAGATGTTAGGTTTATACTAATGGCATAGTGAAAATTATAAACCTAGGTAATAACCACGTGGCACTGTGAGAGTTGGGCACCCCTGCTTTATTACATCGTCTTCTGAATTGAGTCCATGCGGCTATCACTTCTAGTTCCATAACGAGTTCGTTCTTTTTACAGGATGGCGTCACGCCTAGCCCATCATATGAAGGACCAGGCCTCTGCATTTATTACATGTAACTCAGAGAGTAAACGGATTATAGTGGAATGTGAACATATGTAGTATACAGGGTGATCCAAATTTACAGACATTGGTTATTTCATGCTATGTCTTAATTCAATTATATTTTGTGTTGTATAAAACGATAGGAAAATTGAACCTTATAGTAACGTGTTATCTATTTTTTCTAAAAACTAACACAATTTTCACCTAATATCAATAAATCTGGGGAAAGTTGATTAGTAATTTTATCCGTAAACAAGCAAGGATAATCTAGGGAAATTATATGAATAATATAAATTGAATATGGAATTTCGAAAAGGGCATATCTCTACAAAGTAAAGACGTTCAGGAATTAAAACAAAAATTGTTTAATTTTGTTGTACTCAAACCAATAGAACTTTACAATTAGCATTTTAGGGTAAGATTACAATATAATATTAAACAAAAGAAAATGTTGAAATATTTTCCATATATGCCTATTTATTTTGGATTCTTTAATTTCGAGATGTGCACTTTTCGAAATTAATGTTTCTTTTTAAATAAGCAATAATTTAGAATATACAATAATACAAGATATAATATATTTTTATTTTATTTCAGGATTGTTTATGTTATATACAAAGGTATCCTCAACTAAAATATATAATTTTTTTCCTTCCATACTTACCGGTCTTGCGTGTCTGCTTCTGTCATATTTATCTTCTTCATGTTGTCTTGAATTCCCTTTATCCACGTTGACTTTCGTCTACCACGTTTCCCTTTCCCAGGAGGTATCCATTTCACTACTTCTTTGTTTGTTTCTGTGTCCATTCTTCTCATTATATGCCCATACCATCTTAGTTGGATTTCTTCAATCTCTTGTACAATATCCTTTTCTACATTCATAATTTATCTTATTGTATTATTTTTATTTGGTCTAATTTTTATATTCTTGCCGATCTTCTTAAAAAGTCCATTTCTGTGACTAATAATTTATTTCTATGTTTTTACATCGACGTCCATGTTTCCGCACCATATAATAAAATACTCTTCACAATTGTGTTATATTAATAATTTAGTCCTACTCTATTAAATAGAATAGAATATGCCAACAACTTTCTTTATCACTATTATACTTTTTTCGATGTCTAAATCAGATGATCCATCCCTTTGAATTATTGATCCCAAATACTTAAATATTCCACTGTTTTAATCTTCGTTCCATTTATTTCTAATTCCTCGGAAATATTTGTGCTAATATATGGAATTAGAAACAAATAATAGTATAAATTTCTTGGATTTATCAATAAAACACATTGATAATAAGTTTGAGTTTGGTATCTTTCACAAACCATCTCATACTGATACCACTATCCATAGTTCTTCTCTTCACCCATATACTCATAAGACGGCAGCCTTTTATAGTTACATTCATAGACTTTTAAATATCCCTCTTTCACCCTTGGAATATAATAATGAATTGAATAGTATTAAACAATTGGCTGTTAATAATGGATACGACCCTGAAATTATAGAATGTTTAATTAAGAAGATTAATTACAAAAAAGCAATTAACAAAATTTTTCCTGTACCCAAAGAAAACAATAAGAAATATGTCGTAATGTCATACATAGGCCCACTTTCAAATAAAATATCTAAACACTTCAAAAGTTGAACTTTAATGTGGCATTTAAAACTAATAAAACTCTACAAAATATAATAAAAAACAATAAAACCAAAACAAAAAAGAAAAATTATCAGGTGTATATAAATTGAAGTGTGGCACATGTGACAATGTCTATATAGGACAAACTGGTAGACCTTTTATATCTCGGATAAAGGAACACATGAGAGCATATAATAGAAATTTAGAAAATTCAAACTATGCTAACCACCTATTCCAATTTAATCATTGTTTCGATCCAAATTTTGAAATTTTACATATTTGTGATAAGGGTAAGAAGTTAGATCTTTTGGAGGCTGTAGAAATTAATAAGTTTAAAAGTAGTAAAAAACTGTTAAATTCTCAACTTGATTTGAATGAATCCCCTTTGTTAAATTTAAAAATTTAAATAAATATTGTTGTATTGTTGCTTAGATCAGTTGGAACACAATTCATAATTTGTTAACATGTCTGAAGAAGGTACAGTGTACCGAAACAGCTGTCACTGAATTATATAATAAATATGAAAATCAAATAAAACTACGTTTTATTTTTATTTAATTAATAAATATGGATTTTCATCAAGTAAACACCAACTCAATTGATTATATAAATATGAAAATCAAATAAAACTACGTTTTATTTTTATTTAATTAATATGCTGTTTTATTATAATTAATATTGTTAAACCCCATCTTGAGTATTCTTCCTCTAGTTTCCTACCCATATAGTACATATATTAACAAGATATACACTCGTTCACAAATATTGGATGGCAATGAGTATTTAACGAAAAATGGTATGCCCTACAAGAGTCAATCAGAATTCCACTTCTGGTATCTAATCAGCCGCCGTAGTTGGCCACTACAAGTCAGTGGTATACTGATGTCCTCTTCACACTAAACGATGTCTAGACGCAAATAAAAGTACATTTTATTAAAAACTCGAAAATCAAAAATATTCGACATGTGTCCTTTTCGAAATTGCCCAATCAATTACACTGGTCAACATGATGTTTGTCTCATGAGTACCAATTTTTTGTACTTAATGCAGTTTTTGATCGTGTTTTCAAATATGTATTCAGAATTTCTCCATCACCCACAGTTTTTTTATTTCAATTTCAATTAATGGATTTAAATGATTATTATTTTAATAAACGTTTTTTCGTCCATTTGTCCATTGTAAAATAAAACGGGGAACACTTTCATCAGGAGATTTCAGCTATGAAAAAGAGATATCAAGGCAAATGGAATCCTAATATGCTGACCGATTATTATTGAACCATCAAGAGGGATGCTCCACAGGTGAAATATAGCAGAAAATCGTAATTTCTTACTTTCTAGGTGAGTTCGAATATTGTGTAGTTATGATAGTAGAAAATATTAAAGTGTTTGAAATTATAAATGTCTGTCTCTCGGAAACCTTGCGTGATGGAGAAAAACCGATATCATATTTGAATTCAGGAGAAAAAATACTATCAGACTCACATATTTTTCTTTCTGAGACAGAAAAAAAAGTTTCTGTTTTTGTTGCTCAGTGTTATAAGTGTATGTCGCCTCAATATTATTTTCGTTGTAAGACTAATTAAAAAAAAGTAAATAATAGAATAACATGAATGCTTCTTCCATTATAACCTCTTTAGTCGCGAAATTACAAATAAAATTTCAATTTTGTGTTTAAAGGGTCGGCCGCGGTGGACTAGTTGTTATGTTCCTTGCCTCTGGTCCCGAGAGTCGCGGGTTCAAACCCGGCCGGAGTCGATGGTTTTTTAGAATGTAGAAATTCGAGGAACAAGTCCTCCGGGAGAGAATTTAAGCTTCCCGAAACTGAAGAATTTTCAGGTTCGTGAAAACGCCTTAAGCTCGAATAAAGAGGCCTCTAAGCAAAATTTACCAACTTCATCATCATAAGTAAATGTCACGAGTGATTTCCAAATCATCGATAAATTCATGACTCACGAAGAGACGAATGAATTTATCTGGAGGATTTGGAAATCGGGAGTGGCATGTATTAGGACTATTCAACCGAATAAAATTAAGCTGTTTACTCAAAAAACTATTATTTAAATATATTTACCGGTATTTTAAAATGTCATCATCATCATCATCCGACATCATGGCAGCTGCCGCCGTCTTCCGGAAACCAAACGCCATTATTCTCTGTCCATCCATTGATCTTCCTCCAATCCTCTGATATTCATAGCCGCTTGTACCCCTTCTATCCAAGTTTTCTTCGGTCTTCCTCTCTTCCTCCTTTCAATTGGGATCCATTCCATAACAATTTTAGGCAATCTTTGCTCTGTCATTCTTTTGATATGGCCATACCGCTGTAATATTTTCTTTTCTAATTTTAAAATATATGTTGAGATTTTGATGGTGTCTGCATAAAGGAAAAGTGTAGGTGGGTTATTTCATTCTGATGAAGATTGTAACTACGGCCACGCAATGAGAATCAATGGCCGGCTTCAAAGTAAAGAAGCATACGAATTGCGCATACAACCAATTTTCCTCGTTCACTTCTTTGTTTTTACTAAGCCATTCTTTTACCACCAAATTCTCTGCTCTTTCTTTCTTGTAAATGAGCAAGGAAAGCAATTCTCCATTTCTCTAAATAGAAAGTGAAACGCGGTCTCCCATTCTTCTCATCTAAATGTAACCTTTTCCCTGTAGACTTCCTCCTGCCCATTTCTTTTTGATTATCTGTTTCCTTCCTTTTATCGAATTTGTGTTCATTAACAATGCGCCTGGCAATTAGCGAGAGTGGAGGAAGATGATAGAGGGGACCGGCGCAGTATACTTTTGACCAACCGACGGTTTACTATGGACAATTCCCTTTGTCTTCCTCAACTACTTAGTGCAAAGTCTTTTACATTCCAAGAATTCAGGAGCTATTTTGAGAATGAAAGAATTACAAAATGTAAATTAAAATGGATTCACTACCTGCCTTTAAGAACCTCCATCAAGCACCTATATTTACGTAACTATTTCCATTGTTCAGTTAAAGCAGGATTTTATATTGCCTCAATAACTGAGGATAAAGTTAATAATTAATTTTGTATTTTAAAATTATTTTTATACTTAAATATAACATTAAATAAAAATCTAAATATTGTATTGCCAGTTATTGTCAAACAAAATAATAATAATAATAATAATAATAATAATAATAATAATAATAATAATAATAATAATAATAATAATAATAATATTTTACTAGACTTTATATTTATATCATATTATACTTATAAATATATATATATATATATATATACTTATATTACTTATATCCATCCATAGTAATTCTGCCCGAAGGCAGGTCCTTCACTGCAATCATAGCATTTTCATGCTATGGTTGCAGCTTTACTAGGGAATTGTGTAGGTGTGGTAGCTTCCCGTTGCTTTCCACACCGGTGAAGGATGATGGTGATGGTGATGATGATAATGATAAGGATGATGATGAAGATGATGGCCATATGATTTCGTTTGGGCCTTAAAGTTTTCCTGACATTTGTCTTACAGGTGAGGAAAACTCCCGATAAAAACCTCACCCAGAAAAACTGCCCCGACTGCGGATCGAACCCGGGCCCTGTGAGTGACAAGGCAGCACGCTACCTCGAGACCACAGCGGTGGACTATTACTTATATATACTTACATATATTACTTATATATTTATATTGTAGTATACTATTTATATTTATATTGTATTATTATATTATATTTATTTGTATATTTATGCCCCAAATAGTAGTCAATGACCAATCACGTTTCAATTAATTTTGTTTTACAACCAATCACAGTCGTGTTTCACCTCGCTCTTTATCGAATTCTCTTTATCAGCTCCTGTTTTTGTGGTAAAGAAAGCTCCTATTTAATATTCTGAACAGGTCAGAGCATTATTTTGCAATGACGGACTCTCCAACTAATACATTGAATATAACAAATAACGAATATATTCCTTGATTTTGTCGAGTTCTTTACTAAAAAAAATAATTGATAACCTATAAAGTTGTTTATAATAATTATGTAGTTTGATGTGTTTAATTTTTTTCCCACTAGGATACATTCTTACAGTATTGTGATCCTATTTGGCAATAAATAATATGACCACGTTGCAGTGAATAAACATAATCTCACATTTCTGATTTGTTTTCAATATTGCCGTTCACATTAAACATATACATATTTTAAAATACCGGTTACTATATTAAAATAATGATTTTTGAGGAAACATCTTAATTTTATTCGTTAAATAGTCCTAACAAATGCCACTCTTGATTTCCAGAAGTGACTCGAAAATTTATCGATGATTTGAAAATCACTCGCGACATTGCTTATGATAAAGATGTTTCTAACATGATTCTTACATGGTCTTTATAGGAAGCCAGATATAATAAAAGCAGTTAAGTCTCGTAGACTGCGATGGGCCGGACATGTTGCACGTATGGGGAATGAAAGACTTGCATGGAAGCTTCTTGTAGGAAAACCAGAGGGATAACGCCCAGATGGTAGACCAAGAATGAGGTGGGAGAATAACATTAACTATGATTTGAGGGAAGTAGATTATACAGGAAGTGATTGGAAAGCATTCGCTCAGGATAGGGATTATGGAGAGCTTATGTCCGTGCGGCCATGAACCTACGGGTTCGATAGTGCCAGTGAGTAAGTAAGTAAGTAAAGATGTTTCTAAATAAAGATTTTAAAAAATGTTTTAATTCATTGTTGTCAGAGTTCTAAATATTTCCATTAAACTTTAAATAATACTGTGTTTATACCCTCATAAACGAAAGTAAACTAAATTGTGATTGGAATTAAAAACACTTATCTTTCTTATATGGCTAATCGGATTTAACCTTATATTTAATAGAATGATTAACCAATATAAATTTAAAAATAATTCCATGTGACATAATAATAAAGTTATTATAACATGATAAACTTATCAAAAGAGAAACTAAAGTCAAAATTTTTATACAATAGTTAGAAGTATTATGACTTATGGTTCAGAGGTCTTCTTCTTCTTCTACTACAAGGTTTAGGCTATGCAGCCTGTTCCGGCGAAGTTAAAAGTGGAGTCCATCTTCTACGTGGTCGGCCAACATCTCTTGTTCCTCTGGGATTATACAGGAAGGTTCTTTTTGGTATTCTTTCGTTGTTCATTCTCATTAAGTGTTCTGTCTATTTCTTATTATTTTCGCTGATTTTATCTTCAATTTTATATATATTCAATTCTTCTCGTATAGTTTCATTCCTTATTCTATCCGCTCTTGTGCATCCTTTCACATTACGTAAAAACAGCATTTCCGCAGTCTGTATCCTGCTTTTATCCCTTGATTTCATTATTCAATTTTCACTTCCATACAACAACAAAGGAACAGCCATTGTTTTATATAATTTAAGTTTCGTATCTTTCCTTGTTTTCCGACCTAAGGTTCTTTTTATGGTTCCACAAATAGCCTGAAATTTATTTACTTTATTTTCGCTATAAGTTATATCACATCCTAAATATTGGAAATGTGATACTTGTTCTATTATTTTGTTATCTAGTACAATTTTTGATCTAATTCCATATTTACCAATAAATGCCATTACTTTTGACTTATTTATTGATATTTTACAATTATATCTATTGACTAATAATGGTTCAGAGGTTCGGACTGTAAATTATCAGATGAAAATAAAATAAATGGTAGCAGAAATGGACTATTGGAGAAGATCTGCTAGGATATCAAGGAGAGAGAAAATTAGAAATGAAGTTATAAAAGAGAACATGAATGTACAAAACTCAATTTTAGAATTTATCCAAGAAAAGCAAATAAAATAGTACGTGCATATTAGGTGAATGGAGGATGAAAGATTAAAAAAAATGGTATGGACACCATCAGGAACGAGAAGAAAAGGACGACCAAATCTCACGTGGATCCAAGGGTTTAGAGAAACGTTGGAGGACTGGGAAATAGAGGAACAAATATGTAATAATAGTGACGAATGGAGGAAAATTGAAGACAAATCATTTGTGCCGGAAAAAATACATCAACATTGTTAAAACACAAAAAATTAAAATATGTACCATTTTGGCAGGTGCTGACGTCCTCAACTGTGTTAAAATATTATATTTAAAATTTTACCTGGAGGCCTTTCGGAAGTTAACTTCCATCATCAGCAGGATGAGCTTCTGCTACTAGTTGTTGCTGCTGTTGTTTATGACAATGTAAACTCCAAGTGTCTGTAGCTGCTACATAAACAACAACAGCAACTAGTAGCAGAACCTCATCTTGCTAATGATGGAAGTTAACTTCCGAAAGGCTTCCAGATAATATTTTAACACAGTTGAAGACGACGGCACCTGCCAAAAAGGTACGTTTTTAATTTTTTTATATTATGACTATTCACCTCAACGGAATTTGATATGAATTTTATTAATAATTGTTAAAACCGGAAATATATATATAATAACATGTTAAATTTATTCATTCTATATAAAAGTTTTGTACTGAATGGAAGCAAGAAGTAGCTCTTCAGATAAAATTTTATAATCTCTCCGATTCTGAAATTGAGACGAGTTTCATTTTATACTTAAAACATTGTGAATAAGAAAAATCGATTTTAAATATAAGGTGAAGAGTGTTGTCACCAGAGTTAACTTGATCTTCTTGGAACTTATGACTTGAAATAATTCTGAATGATTTCTTCAACAATTTTCTTTTTCTTTTATGAATCGTCTCCTGTGTACCAACTTTCGAGCCCTGAGAAGAGAATCCATCTCTACCGCAATTTACCTGAATTAATCCCGATTCGAACCTAAACTAACCAGAAATCTTTGTGGGGCAAAAATTCTACATCAATGTCATAATATTCTTAGTATATATCAATGGCGAAGCAGACTTCAGTAAAGCCCTTTTCCCATTATTTTCTTCCTCTTTCTCCTCTTATCTTAATAATAATAATAATAATAATAATAATAATAATAATAATAATAATAATAGTAATAATGTGTATATTTATTCTGACAATCCATTAGCCAAGGATAGGGATATATGGAGAGCGTTTCTCTTTCACTTAACCATCATATACAGCTACACAAATTACATATTGAAATTTATATAAATACAATTTATACTAAACGAAAAATTAAGATATTAAAATTAATATTAGGCAATACATAGCCTAAAAGTGCTGGATTTAATTGTATTGTTATGATCTATTTCATTATAAATAAAAAATGCATAATTCATTTTATAATATCTAAACCACTGAACATTTTTTAAAATCACATAATCGCACACAAACGTATTACACAGCTTGCTGGTGATTATGAAAATATTCTACATGCAATATAAATAAGAATGTTCAAGTGTGTTAAAGTAAATGTATTGATATATATATATATGACGTGATAAGAAAAATAAATGCCTAAACGTGATTTGAACCCGGGCGTCTGAGTTGGTACCCCAGCGTGCTATGTATTACACCACCAGGCAGATCACATTTCTCCATTATTCCACGAATTGTCATGGCTACATCTAAAAGAGAGAAGAAAATCGCACTGTCTAATTCTCCTATTTAAGATCCTACATACCTCGATTCACAATTATTTATCATCCCGTTTCCAGTATCTATCCTCAAACCATAACTCAAACACAAGATCACAACATAGTCTCTTACTTAATATACCGCAACATAGGACATCACATCACTCCACGTCATATACCATCTTCACTTCTCGCAACTGGAATTCTCTACCACAAGAAATAGGGGGCTGCCGGACATTGGCATCTTTTAAAAGAAATCTAAATTTATATTTGCTCTAAACTCGACTTCATTATTATCCAGTGTAAGGTATATAGGCTATATTAATTGGTGTTTCTCGTATAATGTAGGCCTATCATATTTATATTATTATTATTATTATTATTATTATTATTATTATTATTATTATTATCGTATCATTATTGTTATTACCCTATAAAATATAGTTTGTACACGAAATTTACATTGCTACATTATTGTATCTTTAACTGTTTATAATTAGTATAGTTTATATCTATATTTGTCAAATATTTATTTGTATTTGTGCTGGTTGAGTGGAAGAGAGGGCCTTATGGCCTTAACTCTGCCAGAATAAATAAAGTATTATTATTATTATTATTATTATTATTATTATTATTATTATTATTATTATTAAAATCCAATTCAAACATTTTTCTTATATATATAATATATAAAATCAATATTTGTTTTGATAATGTTGATGAAAATTTTCAGGCTGTAGGCCGTGGTTGTGAGGTTTGTAGTTCCCCGACGTTTCGCCAAAGACTGCGTCTGGCATCCTCACAACCAATGCCTACAGCCTGAAAATCTTCATCAACATCATCATAGCAACTCCGGCAGTGAAAGTCTACGTGAATACAATATTTGTTTGTTTGTTGGTTGGTTTGTTTGTTTGTTCGTATACCTTAAGTTCGACACAGTGAAAACATTAACTGCGTAACAACTGTATACAGCATTCTACAAATAATCATCTAGGAAGCTACTTACTATATTTTATATCATTTTAATTGCATTATATTCCATGTTTTTGTTAGTATTAGCTAGTATTAGATCATATCATCATTGTATTTTGTTTAGTCTGTATTTTAATAATATCTTAAAACTGTAATAAGTATGTAATTTTTGTATACGTAATTCTACTATTCGCTGGTTGGAAGAGAAGGCCTTATGGTCTTAACTCTGCCAGCTAAAATGAAGCATTATTATTATTATTATTATTATTATTATTATTATTATGGTGCATAGTCGGTTGATTCACAACGCCGTCCAATTATGAAAATTAATATCATCGTAATTGTTTTTCTCTCTTTGGGTTTTCGGTAAAATTATTATTCATGATTTATATAACATAGGCCCTCAGTTATGTTAGATAGGTAATTATAAAATTAATGCTAATTGGTCGTTTGAAAATTTACGAGAAGGGGTAGAATAGACCCACGAAAGACGTGCCTATAAGTGAAGATATTCTTTCATTGAGGGCAGCTTTAGTTTTAATGATGAAATATGAAGGGAGGGTTTGCCTGAACATTTGTTAGAGGTGCCTCACTTTCGTGAGATTGTTACACCGTCTGCTGGAACATGTGTTCCCCCTGGCTCAGCATCACATTGAGACAATAAGCCCTCTCCTTCCTCAGGAAACTTTTATAAAAGTTGCCTCTTCCTCCCACGCCAAGCATAAAGACATTTCCATGGTCTCCTCTTTTCATTAAATCTGCTTCTTCCTCACCGCTATTGCAATGTGTCATATTTCACAACTGGCGATTATACCTATTTAGCAAACATAACTTACGACATTGTTTGTACGGAATTAAGGATAGAAAAGGAAAGGGAAATCTTTGTTAATTAGAACTCTTCTGAATCTAATGTATTAAAATGAATACACAATTACATCGAGTGTTGGCAGTACAACGTGTGGAGAAAAATAAAGAGGAGGTACTTAGATGTAAACCAAGATACCTTCGCAGAATGTACAGGAAAACGCTCACTGTGTTTACAAAGAGACCTAAAACACGTCTGGGGAAAAGAATCGTATATACTCAACCTAGGATTTAAGGAGAGATCAGGGCTTGCTTGGTTTAGGCTAGGGGCATGGAAATTTCTAAAAATTAGCGACGATCACGATATGCGAATATGTCCAATGTGCGGGAACTTTGAAGATGAGATACATATATTAGGAAAATGTAATGATTTAGAATATTGGAGACGTCAGTTATTACCGGAAAGATTTCTAAATTCAAATCGGGAAAGATTGGCATGCTACGAGTTATTGGTAAATCCAGAAAATTGGATAAACCTCGGTAAATTTCTGGACAAAACGCGAAAAATAAGGACAACACTCATTCATGAATAAATATATGTTATCAAAATGCAATACCATTAATTATTAACAATTATATATAAATTAATTAGTGTATAATGCTGTTGTGTTATATTTAATGTAATATTGTGTTTCTTTATGTAATTGTAATGTTAATGTTTTTTTAGTGTATAATGCTATTGTGTTATTACTTAATTGTAATATTATTGTGTTTTCTTTATGTAATTGTAAGGTTAATGTTTTTAGTGTATAATGCTATTGTGTTATTATTTAATTGTAATATTATTATTGTGTTTTCTTTATGTAATTGTAATGTTATTGCTATTGTGTTATTACTTAATTGTAATATTATTGTGTTTTCTTTATGTAATTGTAATGTTAATGTTTTTAGTGTATAATGCTATTGTGTTATTAATTAATGGTAATATTTTTATTGTGTTTTCTTTATGTAATTGTAATGTTATTGCTGTTTTTGTTTATTTTTCTTTACACTAGTACCAATTATTACTTTATTGTAACGGACTGTCAACAGCACGTACGGCTTACTGCCCGTGCGACCCATATTTGTATAAAATTGTAGCACATCGTCTCGAATAAATGGTCGAATTTCGACCACTGGGCGAACGCTAGTATTGATAATTACATAATGATTTTCTTCCAATATAAAATCAAGAATTTGACGAATTAAATTAAATATAAATCGCTATAACTTTTCTTCTTCTTCTTCTTCCTCTACGCATGAAAGCTGGCAGCTTGTTGCGTGTTCATTCACTACAAGTCCGGAGTATGGTGACGTCCTTCCATCGTACTTGTGGTCTTCCTAAAGGCCTTTTCTGCTGAGGTGTCCAGTCACGTACTTTCTTCGCTAGTCTACTGTTCTCCATTCTATCTATGTGATCGTTCCAATTTAGTGGTGGTGGGGCCTGTGAGTCCTAATGACTCCATGGACTATATAGGCGGTAGTGTAACTACCAACAGGGTCTCCCATGCCTGGCAGGTCATGGAAGAAGGTCCAGGCTAAAAGAGATACCCATCGAAGAAGAAGGGCTAGTAACTCACTTCCAAGATGTAAAATTTACAGTTACTCACAGAAATATTCACGAAGTAAGCCGGATTGATAAATTGGAACAAACTAGCAAACGAAAAAGGAACACGAGATGGAAGAAAAATAAAATGAGACTTGGATATAACTTATAAGTGTAATAAAGGATTTACATACTAATAGTCAATAAGTATTTAAGTTATAAATCACTCAACTCTGAGAAAATCTAGATAAGTCCAAACTGGTACAAACAAGATAGGTCGATAATTCCCCATCGAACTTCCTCCTTTTAGACTTACCTAAAACAAAAATTGTCTGTTATAGCTAATAGAATGAAGAATTTATTTATATTATTACCATATGAAGCGGGGAAAAAAAAACCACCGGCGTCCATTAAATATAGCCTATATATAATTAACTGGATAAAACTGACTTACCTAGTTTTTCCGGGGAGTAGTGAATTCCAGCTTTGACAGGCAAAATTCTTAAAACGAGATAAAGTAGAAAGGTGTGTTAAAAAGAGTTGAAGCCATAAAATAGCATTCCATATTAAAAATCAGCGGGAAACACATGTTTTAATGCACCCAGACTCTATAAATACGATAAATAAACGAGAAAGAAGAAATTGACATACTTCTTATCAAAATACCATTGATCTCCTGTTCAATTTATACATGGTGATTTGAATATTAAGAACACTTGGTAGTGAGTGTTCTCTGTTCGGTAATCTTTTTCTTACTTGAAAATAAATTTAACTTCCTCTAAAACTATAATATATAACATAACAAAAATTTCACCATTTATTAAACAGATCTTGGCAAGTTATTTGATACCAAAATTAAGTATTACTTGGCAATCATTATAAGACTGAAGTGAAAATTACTGAAAATTTGCATTTTATGTTCATCTGGTACCACTATCTCAGAAACTGTTTGTAAGAATTACACTTTTTTTTTCACTTTAAGAAGTTTTGGAAGGAAAGCCTTCATTAAGTTTCTAATATTTCTTAAGAAAGTTTACAACCCATCCTTAGTAATTCTGTCCGAGGGCAGGTCTTTCACTGCAATCATGGTATTTTCATCCTACGCTTTGCAGCTTTACTAGGGAATTATAGGTATTGTAGCTTCCCGTTGCTTTTCACACCTGTGAAGGATGATGATAATAATGATAAGGGTGATGATGATGATGACTTTGATGGCCGGATGATTTTTGGGGACCGTTGGGCTCTAAGTATTCTGACATTGGTCTTACAGGTGAGAAGAAAAAAACCGAAAAAACACCTCACAGGAGCTTGTTCCGACCGGGAATCGAACACGGGCCCGCTGCGTGACAAGGCAGCACGCTACCTTCAGACCACAGCGGTGGACAAAGTTTACAATTTTTATGAAAAAATGATTTTTACTTGATTTTTGTTACCATATTAAAAATGTATCAACTTAAGTGAAATGATGATGTGTTTATAATAATATTCCATTTCACAAATAAAATATTCTTTTTATATCCTATACTATAAATGATTCATTATTGTGTATTATATTCCTATAGGCGAAGGCATACTGTTTTTAATCAGCCTGTGAAGTAATGTGGAGTTAGTGGTCGATAAATCAGGCTAAATATTTTAGTCTAGGGAAAACATTTTCACAGCCACCGAAGTTGTTGGCAACACTAGCTGAATACGTAGTGCGAAGTTTTGGTCACCAGGTGGCAGATTGAACAGTGACTATCGTCCGATATACCGAACAGATGGCAGCTGTGTTCTTCATGACTTTCCTGCGTATGTTCTGTACTGTACTGCCACCTACTGGCTAATAGATTAACTAAACATTTAAAGGCAGGTATTTCAGTAATACTTGAAGGCAGTCTGTTATTTTATGTAGGCCTACATATAGATGATACCGTACTATATTCCGGGATAATTAAATGCCAAAATTGTACAAAAAATTTCGATGACTATTTAACTCATGCCCCAAATGGGAGTCAATGACCAATCACATTTCAATGATTTCTATTTTACAACCAATCAGAGTCGTGTTTCACCAAATATTTATCAGTGTTATAATTACCATATTAAAGAAAGCTCCTCCTTACAATATTACGTTCCTTTGGCAATAAATAGTATGATCTGGTTGCAGTGATAAACAAAAGAAGCAGTAGAAGCGTACCTATCGTTTCTCATTTGTTTTCAAACATCCCCGTTTACATTATATATATAAATATTTTAAAATAACTATAGTTAAATAATGATTTGTGAGTAAACAGCTTAATTTTATTCGTTAAATAGTCCTAACAAATGCCACTCTTGATTTCCAAATTCTCTAGATAAATTCACTCCTCACTTCGTGAGTCGTGAATTTATCGATAATTTGGAAATCACTCGTGGCATTATTTATGATAATTTATATGGGCAGGGAAACGGAGAATTTACTCGCATTTCATGTAGATTTTTTTTTCAATGCCACCAAGTTATCCTTTATGACATTTCTGGTTTTCTTCTCAGGCTTTGGTGGAATTGTAAGCCAATTCTTAAGTTGGGGCACCTAGAAAGAGGAGTTACGTTACCCCGATGATATCCATCCATCCATAGTAATTCTGCCAGAGGGCAGGTCTTTCACTGCAATCATAGCATTTTCATGCTATGCTTTGCAGCTTTATTATTTTATAGGGAATTGTAGGTGTGGTAGCTTTCCGTTGCTTTTCACACCGGTGAAGGATGATGATGAAGATGATAATGATAAGGATGATGATGGCCATATCATTTCTGGGACCGTTTGGACCTTAAAGTTTTCCTGACATTTGTCTTACAGGTGAGGAAAAAACCCCGATAAGAGCCTCACCCAGAAAAACTGCCCCGACCGCGGATCGAACCCGGGCCCGCTGCGAGACCACAGCGGTGGACCCCGATGATATGATGTATGATAAATCATAATGAAGCACCAGGAGAGTATTTAATCTAAATTTCAGACCCTGGGCAACTATACGAATTATTATCTTTAAAGAGAAAATCACCGCGAATCGAACCCGGATCACATGAACTATACTACGAAACGCTGACCACTGGGCCATAAGGCTTGCAGGACTCAACAAAAGTAAATTCAAACAAATTAATAGTTATGTTAGGAGATTTCACAATTTGTCAAATTGGAGAAACTCAATTTCTTACACTAACTTATTTAAACATGTCGGACTGCAGAGAAAACAAACCTGTCATAACCATAAGTTCTTAACTTTTGAATATTGCTGTATAATTTTGCACAAATGTAAATAAATTGCAATGATTATTTTTTCTAATTTTTTTAATATTAAATATATTAAACTAATTTATATTATTGGATAAATTCCAAACGTAAAGGTTACTTAGATTATATTATATAATGATAATATCGGTACGAAAAAAACATGGCGGCAGTTAGAGCGAAATTTTAATGTTGGCTTTCAAGTAAACTTCCACTTCTAATAGTCGAAATTCGTTGGTTTCTAAAGAAAACCTTCCTCGTTTTATTTTAATAGTAGCCTATAGACCTATGTTGAGTTTTGTTGCGAAACATCGAATACTGTGACTGCTAAGCGAATTTTAAATTTTCGTTTCAGGTGAACTACATTTGATGGTTCGATTTTCTTGATTAACGAACTTGTCTTACTATTTTATTTTATTTGCTATATGCCAAGTTTGGTTCTGATAAATCAAAAATTGCGGCCGCTAGAGCATTAAAGGACACACACACACTGTGGATATAGAAATAGGCCTATATATATATATACATTTACATTTTGGACATGTAATTTTCGGTGTCTACTAGAAATAAATAATAATTTGGCTATTCTATGTCATCGTGTCATCAGTCAATATTCGATCGCAGAACAAACGACTTTTAATGCCGTGTTGGCCTTTGTGATAACGTGATAACACATATTTCGCTAGAGTCAATTGGCAACATGTTTACTCACATACAAGAGGATTCTGTAACAAGAGTCCACCTACAATGGTGGGCAAGTTATGGTGAGAAAATGGTCAAGTTAGTGTTAGATGTGAAAGTTGGTGTTAGTTTGGGCAAGTGAGGATGAGAAAATGGGCAAGTTATTGTTAGTTTGCAAGTTGGTGTTGGTTTGGGCAAGTTAGGGTGAGAAAATGGGCACGTTAGTGTTAGATGTGCAAGTTAGTGTTAGTTTGGGCAAGTAAGGGTGAGAAAATGGGCAAGTTATTGTTAGTTTGTAAGTTGGTGTTGGTTTGGGCAAGTTAGGGTGAGAAAATGGGCAAGTTTGTGTTAGATGTGCAAGTTAGTGTTAGTTTCGGCAAATTAGGGTGTGAAAATGGGCAAGTTAGTGTTAGATGTGCAAGTTAGTGTTAGTTTGGGCAAGTTAGGGTGGAAAAAGTGGGCACGTTAGTGTTAGATGTGCAAGTTATTGTTAGTTTGGGCAAGTTGGGGTGGAAAAATGTGCACGTTAGTGTTAGATGTGCAAGTTAGAGTTAGTTTGGGCAAGTAAGGGTGAGAAAATGGGCACGTTAGTGTTAGTTTGTAAGTTGGTGTTGGTTTGGGCAAGTTAGGGTGAGAAAATGGGCAAGTTAGTGTTAGATGTGCAAGTTAGTGTTAGTTTGGGCAAGTTAGGGTGGAAAAAGTGGGCACGTTAGTGTTAGATGTGCAAGTTATTGTTAGTTTGGGCAAGTTGGGGTGGAAAAATGGGCACGTTAGTGTTAGATGTGTAAGTTAGTGTTAGTTTGGGCAAGTAAGGGTGAGAAAATGGGCAAGTTATTGTTAGTTTGTAAGTTGGTGTTGGTTTGGGCAAGTTAGGGTGAGAAAATGGGAAGTTAGTGTTAGATGTGCAAGTTAGTGTTAGTTTGGGCAAATTAGGGTGTGAAAATGGACAAGTTAGTGTTAGATGTGCAAGTTAGTGTTAGTTTGGGCAAGTTAGGGTGGAAAAATGGGCACGTTAGTGTTAGATGTGCAAGTTAGTGTTAGTTTGGGAAAGTTAGGGTGTGAAAATGGGCAAGTTAGTGTTAGATGTGCAAGATAGTGTTGGTTTGGGCACGTTATGGTGGAAAAATGGGCACGTTAGTGTTAGATGTGCAAGTTAGTGTTAGTTTAGGGGAAAATTAGGGTGTGAAAATGGGCAAGTTAGTGTTAGTTTGTAAGTTGGTGTTGGTTTGGGCAAGTTAGGGTGAGAAAATGGGCAGTTAGTGTTAGATGTGCAAGTTAGTGTTAGTTTGGGCAAATTAGGGTGAGAAAATGGGCAAGTTAGTGTTAGATGTGCAAGATAGTGTTAGTTTGGGCAAGTTAGGGTGGGAAAATGGGCACGTTGGTGTTAGATGTGCAAGTTAGTGTTAGTTTGGGCAAGTAAGGGTGAGAAAATGGGCAAGTTATTGTTAGTTTGTAAGTTGGTGTTGGTTTGGGCAAGTTAGGGTGAGAAAATGGGCAAGTTAGTGTTAGATGTGCAAGTTAGTGTTAGTTTGGGCAAATTAGGGTTTGAAAATGGACAAGTTAGTGTTAGATGTGCAAGTTAGTGTCAATTTTGGCAAATTAGGGTGTGAAAATGGGCAAGTTAGTGTTAGATGTGCAAGATAGTGTTAGTTTGGGCAAATTAGGGTGTGAAAATGGGCAAGTTAGTGTTAGATGTGCAAGTTAGTGTTAGTTTGGGCAAGTTAGGGTGGAAAAATGGGCACGTTAGTGTTAGATGTGCAAGTTAGTGTTAGTTTTGGCACGTTAGGGTGTGAAAATGGGCAAGTTAGTGTTAGATGTGCAAGATAGTGTTAGTTTGGGCACGTTATGGTGGAAAAATGGGCACGTTAGTGTTAGATGTGCAAGTTAGTGTTAGTTTAGGCAAGTAAGGGTGAGAAAATGGGCAAGTTATTGTTAGCTTGTAAGTTGGTGTTGGTTTGGGCAAGTTAGGGTGAGAAAATGGGAAGTTAGTGTTAGATGTGCAAGTTAGTGTTAGTTTGGGCAAATTAGGGTGTGAAAATGGGCATGTTAGTGTTAGATGTGCAAGTTAATGTTAGTTTGGGCAAGTTAGGGTGAGGAAATGAGTGAGTTATTACACCGGATTAGTTTAGCGCTCACTTGTTTGTTAGCGGGTTTTTGTGATAAGTTTGCTACACTGTCTGAGCAATGACTAATACACATTTTACATTGCAAATATGTTTAGGTTACTTTGAGCTGAACTTCTCACTTTATTTTAAGGCATTTTTCCACTTTTTTTTAAAGATCAACATACCGTATAGCTATATTTCGCTCAGATAATTGTTCATATACTGAAACAGAAAATTGTGTTGAACGTTTATAGGAAAACATTACTATGAGGTTTAATTTAAGATTTAGATTAAAATGTTTTGTACCTCACCTCGTATCTAGTCTTCTAATTATACCGGTTTCAAAGCTTAAGCAGTTCTTCAGATCGACGTAACATCAGTCGACAATCAATTACTGAAGATGAAGCTGCCTAAGCTTTGAAACCGGTATAATTAGAAGACTGGATGTGATGTGAGGTATAAAAAAGTTTATTTTATTTTACTTTATTTTATTCAATGCCACCCACGTTGTCATTTAGACATAGGCTACTGGTATTCTCTCCTGGCATGACGTTCTGTAGTTGGGGCGAATGGAAGGCGGAGTTACGTAGCCCGATGAAATATGATAGGTGATGATGATGTTAATGGTACGCCAGGAGAGGCCTTAATCCTAAACTTAATGAATATGTTAATGATAATAATGATCTTCGAGGACCGTTTGAGCCTTAAATTTTCCTGACATTTGTCTTACAGGTGAGGAAAAACCCCGATAAAAACCTCACCCAGAAAAAGTGCCCCGACCGGAGATCGAACCCAGGCCCGCTGCGTGACAAGACAGCACGCTACCTCGAGACCACACCGGTGGACATATAGGAAATGAATTAAGAAATTTTAAATTACTTGTCCTGTAATATGAAATAGTGGTATTGGAAAGTTGAGAGTAGGGTGCAGGTTGTGTGTAATTTGAGGTACAATTGTAAAAAAATAAGTCAAATAGGTTGGTGCTTTACAGGAATAAGAAATGGGATGGTTGTAGCAGAGGCAAAGAGGAAATAAGAGGGGAGGAAAGTTATAAGATGAATAGTGTAAGAGGAAACTGAAAGTATCTAAATTCAAGAGGGATCCGAGGTGAGATGAGATACAGCAGGACAGAAATATATATTGGAAATCAATAACCATTTAGAAATACTTAACTGAAGAAGTCACATTTGCATTAATAATTTAAAACTTTTTACTTCCCTCTTTGCACAATGTTTGAATGGTCAGTGATTAACTTAACTAACTCATGGCTCTATCGAATCGGTAGGTTCATGGCCTGACATAAGCTCTCCATACATCCCTATCCTGAGAGTTTTTCAATCATCCCCTGTATAATATACTTCCCTAAAATCATGGATAATGATATTCTCCCACTTCATTCTTTGTTTACCAACAGGGCATTTTCCCTCCGAATTTCCTACAAGAAGCTTCAATGCACCTCTTTCATCCCCCATATGTGCCACATGTCCTGCCCATTGCCATCTATGAGACTTCTTCTTCTTCTTCTTCTTCTTCCTTTCATGTGATAGACCTAGTGGTCTGTTACGGTCTCAATCCAACGTTTGAAGGGTCTGCCCAAAGTTCTCTTGCCTGGTGGCTGGTAATTTAAGATCTGACGTGGTATTCTTGTTCTGCTCAGACTTAACTGTTCTTATTATATCTGGCTTCCTGTACATATCATGTAGCTCACTATTGTGTAGTTTTTTTTATTTTCCATTCACCTGTCTCTTCATCTCTCTTTGGTACAAAAATTATCCTAAGAACTTTATTCTCAATTACTCGTAATCTTCTTTCCTCCCATGAAGTAAGAGTCCATGTTTTACCATAACTACAGGGAATACATGCCAAATAATAAAACACAGGGACCTGTACCTAGGAACATGGATTTGAAAGACGTAGACTTTACAGGTGATGATTGGAAAATATTAGCTCAGGATAGGGATATATCGAGAGTTTATATCCGCGCAGTATGTCACGAACCTACGGGTTCGATAATGCCAGTGAGTTAGTTATATTAAACTATAATTCAAAATCAAAAAAGTTTAAATACAGGTCTATGAAAATACAAAAAAATAAATAAATTTGATATTCATCTTTTTATAAATTATGTTTTACTAGCTAATACCGAGAGTGCGTTCCTACGCCTAAATAAATGAAATGTGTTTTTATGTTTAATTGAATGAGTAAAAAGAAAAATAATTATAAGTGTATATCATAATTATTTTCAGATATCCCGTGCTGATTACCCTGAGTTGCCCGAGAATCTACTTATCCCGATCTTCTTGGCATCAATGAGCAGAAAGACAAAAATGGTTATTGTGAGTTATCTATAGAAGATACACATATACCCTCGCTGACTTTTTTTATAGATTTATTTGGGATATTCAATTCTGTGTAGATTAATTTCGTGCATATGTTATGGTTTAGGCAGTGTAAGCCATTTAAGCGTCCAAAAAGTTCCGAAAAACAAGTTCTTTTCTACAAAGGGTGATTTTAAGGGTGAAGGGGTTGAGTATCACAACTCTCTTATAGCCTAAAACCTTGTCGGGAAACTCCTGGACATTTTGCAAAATGCTACATCACAATCGGATGAACCGCATGGGAGCGCATAAATGACAGACAGACGTACATTCATTTTTATATAATAGATTACTAGCTAATACCCGGCGTGCGCTGCTGCACCTTAAAAAGTGAAAAATAATGTGTTTTTTGTGTTCAGTTAAATAAGTGAAAGGAAAAATAATTATAAATGTATATGACAATTATTTTTAGATACCCGGTGATGATTACCCGGCTTTGCCCGAGAATCCACTTATCCCGATCTTCTTGCCATAATTGAGCTGAAAGATTACGCTTGCCCGGGAATCTACTTACCCGATCTTCTTGACATCAATCAAAGACAAAAATGATTATTGTGAGTTATCCGTAAAAGATAAACACATGCTGTCGCGGGCATTTTTGTAGTTTTTTTTTTAGATATTCAATTCTGCGTACATTAATTTGATGTACAGTGAGTTTCACTCTGCCTTCGGCCGATAACGGGAAAAGTAACTGCAAACATTGAGTCATCATTCGCGCTGCCCTCGCAATTGTCCACGCTAGTGGCCTTAAGTCGAATGAAACTCTCTGTATTTGTTATGGTTTAGGCAGCGTAAGCCATTTAAGCGTCCAAAAAGCTATTTTTTTCACGTTTTTATCTACAAAGGGTGATTTTTAAGGGTAAGGGGTTGAGTATTACAACTCATTTATAGCCTAAAACCTTTCCGGGAAACTCCTGGATATTTTTCAAAAAGCCTCATAAGAATCGGATGAACGATATGGCAGCGCATAAAGGACAAAACAGACAGACGGACAGACAAACAGATAGACATAAATTAATTTTATATATATATATATATATATACACACGAGGTTTGGGGCATAAGTCATGGCACCTATATTTTTTGTGAGAATTTGAACGTGGGTGAAAAATCTAAAATATACACATGAAAGAACAAGGGATAAACGAAATTTAAGGAATTTAACAACACGCTAGCATTTTGTTCCTCATGTTTATTAAGGTAGGCCTAATTGCCATATCAATACAGTTTTCATGTTCCAGAACCATTACATCACATCTTCTTATTTTTTCACTGTATTTTTTTTACTCTCTTCCTCTCTCACTAAATCACTCCTACAGGTCCTCAAAGTAGTCTCCTGCAACGTTCAAAACACGCTGCCAACGATGTGGAATAGCATCTGCTTCACCATTTTCTTCACCATTTGTGAATCTGTCATCTGTTGTTGAGCAGCAATTGTAATGTCATTTGTGTCCCAAAGAGTAAAAAAAAAAAGAGAGTGAAAAACAAAAAGGTGTGATGTAATGATTCTGTAACATCAAAATTGTATTGATATGGCAATTAGGCCTAACTTAATAAACATGAGGAACAAAATGTTGGCGTGTTGTTAAATTCCTTAAATTTCGTTTATCTCTTTGTGTGTTTTAGATTTTTCACCCACGCTCAAATCTCACAGAAAGACAGAAAGAAATAGTTGCCATGATTTATGCCCCAAGTAGGCCTATATATATTACTAGCTAATACCCGGCGTGCGTTGCGACACCTAAATACATGAAAATTAATGTGTTTTTATGTTTAGTTGAATAAGTAAAAGGAAAAATAATTACAAATTTATATTTTTTATATGCCCCGTGCTGATTAACCGGCATTGCCCGGGAATCTACTTATCCCGATCTTCTTGAAAAATGAGCTAAAATACGAAAATTAATGTGTATTTTATTTTTAGTTAAGTAGGTAGAGGGAAAAATTTACATCGTAATTATTTTTAGATACCCTTTGCTAGTTTACTCGGCGTTGTCCGGGAATCTACTCATCCCGATCTTCTTGGCATAAATGAGCTGAAAGACAAAAATTAATGTACTTCTTGTGATTAGCTGAATAAGTAAAATGAAAAATGATTATAAATGTAGGCCTATATCGTAATTATTTTAATATTCCCCGCGCTGATTACCCGGTGTTGCCCGGGAATCTACTTATCTCGATCTTCTTGGCATAAATGAGCTAAAAGACAAAATTCGTTATTGTGAGTTATCCGTAAATGAATACTCGCCGTGTACTCCTATGCTTGCACAGGAATCTACGTACTTGTCTCGATCTTCTTGGCATGAATGAAAGACAAAAATGGTTATTGTAACATATGCTGTCGCGGACATTTTTGTAGAGCTTTTTGAGATATTCAATTCTGCGTAGGGTGTAAGAGTTGAGTATCACAAGTCTCTTATAGCCTATGTTCATCCCGGGAATTACCTGAATATTTTGCAAAAAGCCCAATCACAATCGGATCAATAATAATAATAATAATAATAATAATAATAATAATAATAATAATAATAATAATAATAATAATAATAATAATAATAATGTTTTAGTTATTATAGCAGAGTTAAGGCCATAAGGCCTTCTCTTCCACTCAACCAGCACGGTATGGCCGCGCATAAAGTAAGAACAAACAAACAAAGAAACCAAACAACAAACATTCATTTTTATATATTAGATACAGAGATCCCCAAATGTAATAAATTACATCATTGAATGTACTCTATTATGAATAGCTTAAAATGATTACGCGTTATTAGAGCTGAAAATTTTTAAGTGATTTTCCATGTATTGTCCCATGTAATAAACGTACAGTGTGCCTCTAATTTGACATATAATCAACTCAGAAACTAATCATGTGTTAAATCCCGTTATACCCAACTAATCATGCAACCTAATTTCATAATAAGGTCTGACTACGCTTGTAATTGCTCTGGGGGTTTCCTTGTATCCGTCTGTTTACACGTGTCGACGAAATGTTCGCTTTTTTACCGGCCATGTTGTTGCAATGCAGAGGATGTGGGAATACTACCGTAAATTTTAATGAACTACACATTGCCAAGTGTTAATTAGAGGCAAAAATTGCAAAGTGAATAACATTACAGCTTTCAGAAACAATACTGTGTCTTTCAAATTCAGGTGAATGCAACTTGTCACCAAACAAAAACACACTGTTTCTTTTTGACTAACATAATTATGTTTTGGATATGTAATGATGTTGACAGTAAATCAAAAGCTATTGATTTCCAAACAATATTAAATTATTATAAATTATTTCCTACAGACTCTTTATGTTTGTTGAAATATGCTTTAGAAATTATATTGCAGGTGCAAATCAGAGCTGTTTTCTACATGAACTCGAATTCTGTCCGCTCTTTCAAACATTTCTTTCTTTCATCTTTATATATATATATATATATATATATACTAGTGGTTATGCTCCTTGCCTCTGGTCCCGAGGGTCGCGGGTTCAAACCCGGCCGGGGTCGATGGATTTTTTAGGATGGAAAAATCCAAGGAGCAAGTCCTCCGGAAGGGATTTTAAGCCGTGGGTCCCGTGTCTGAAGATTTTCTGGTTCGTAAAAGATTCTTAAGCCTGAATGAAAAGACCTCTAAGCAAAATTTACCGAATTTCCCCGTCCTAGTACTACCTTGGTTTCCTAGATGCCAGTATGAGGCGGAACGTTGACCACTCAAATGACATCTATACGAAAACAAGTGTAACTAAATTAGTATGGTTCAAATTCTTCCCTGTAGGGGAGAGCGCCTTAATCTCTGTTAAGGGAAACATGGGCTTAAAAGATACAAGAATATATATATATATATATATATATATATATATATGGTATGATAAGAAAAATAAATGCCTGGACAGGATTCGAACCCGGATCTCTGAGTCTGTACCTCAGTGTGATATCCATTACACCACCAGGCGAATCCAATTCAAGCATTCATTTTTCTTATACATGTATTATATTCTCCATTATTACTAGATGTCGCGAGAACTCAGTCTTCACTGCCATCTAGTAGCTGACTATAACAAGTAAGCAAATTAAAGAGAACATTTTTACTTTATAGCAGTGACGCTTTATCGATGTTATAATTAAATGTTTAACATTGAGCAATGCAAGCTTGATATGGTATGATAAGAAAAATAAATGCCTGGACGGGATTCGAACCCGTATATATATACATATACATATATACACCGGTATATAATCCATCCTTGAGTGTGTTTGTCACTCTACTCCTCCTAAACGACTGGACCTATTTTGATGATTTTTTTGTATGTGTCTGAGTGTGTCTCTCTCGATGGTTTACATTGGACCCTTGAAATATAATAATGGTTTTAGAGGGTCCAATTGTGAATCTAAACCATCCAGGGACCCACTCAAACACACACAAAAAATTTCATCAAAATCTGTCCAGTCGTTTAGGAGGAGTTTAGTGACACACACACGCACAGTATATAAAGATATACTGAACTTAACGATGGATCAGAAGCCTACATCAACTGCAACGAATTCACAATATGTGTATTAAAACTATTATTAGCTCTGAAAGGAAAATGTGCAATAAGAACAAAAACAGTGATAAACAATGTAATTATAGACCAAGTTCAGAATTTTAATTACTTGGGATATCATATAGGTAATGACAGAAATTTAGATGAACACACTAAAATACAACGATTCAATTATCTATGTGGCACAATTAATCGTACTTTATTGAATAAAATTAGAAAAGAAACTATTTTAAAATTTTACAAAGTATTGGCAGTTCCATATCTTATCTATGGATGTGAAACTTGGACATTAACAAAGGCAGATAGTAAACAAATAAAGGCTGCTGAAATGAAGATGTTGAGAGCAATAGCAGGATACCAAAGGACCGATAAAAAGAAAAACGAAGATATAAGAACAGAACTTAATATATTTAATCTCTGTGAAAGAATAAAATACTATCAAAATGCTTACCTTCAGCACGTATTACGAATGAATGAACAGCGCATACCAAGAAGAATGTTTAATTATAAACCGAAAGGGAGAATATCGTTGGGAAGACCATTGAAGAGATGGAAGGACTAATTCGACCTATAATGAGATCGGAACAGGCCATTGGGCTTAATCCTTGTTGTTGATGATGATAATGAACTATTAATCATTTAAATTTAAACAGAGAATTTATTTACAAGGTTGTTAAACTAATTCAACTATCTATATCAGTTGTTTTGTGCTAGTCCTTTGGACTTCATAAGACTCACATTCATATTTCAAAATATATAAGTTGTCTTATGTAAATTTCCTGCTACTTTAATTAATTACTGTAAACAATAGTTGTCCCCTCCATGGTATCTTTACCTTGTCGTGGTGGAGTGGCTTGCGTGCTTAAATGATCCTGAGAGCTATGCCGGCGGTAGCATTGTTGCCGATAGGGTTACCCATGCCGGACTGGTCGAAGGTGATAAGCCAGACGAAAAAAGTACCTTGGGCGAAAGAGTGACGATCTTTCACCGTAAAAATACAACAGTCAAGAAATGCGGACATGGGTTCATCTGGGGTAAAATTTTCCGGAGGTCAAATAGTCCCCCATTCGGTTCTCCGGGCGGGGACTACTTCAGGGAACCCATGCCAAAGGCTCAAACACAGGGACATGTTCCTAGGAACATGGAATGTTAGGACTTTATACAATAGCGGGGCACTAGAGATATTAACGCGGGAATTAGATAAATCGCCCTTGGATATAGTCGCTTTACAGGAAGTTAGGTGGCCAGGAGTAGGTAGTCAGGAATGAGGAAGCTTTGCATTATACTATGGGAGTGCAGAAAGACCTGCATTTGGAACGGGTTTTTTAGTCAGAAGGAGGATCCTATCCGCTATCCGAGATATTAAGTTTGTTAGTGATAGGATATCATACATAATTCTAAAGGGTAAACGACATGATTTTATAATTGTAAATGTACATGCCCCCACAGAAGATAAAGATGACAAGATCAAGGATGAGTTCTATGAAGAATTAGAATGCTTATTTGATAGCCTTCCACGATATCATATGAAAATTGTCTTAGGAGATTTTAATGAAAAAGTAGGGCGGGAAGATATATTCAAACCAACAATAGGCAAATTCAGTCTTCATGAAGATAGTAACGACAACGGGGTTAGATTAGTCACATTTACCACATCAAAGAATCTCATTGTTAAGAGCACAACATTTCAGCATAAGGATATTCATAAATACACCTGGACATCCCCAGATGGAGAAACTCGGAACCAGATAGATCATGTATTAGTGGATAAACGCTGGCACAGTAGCATCATTGATGTTAGATCAGTTAGAGGGACAGACTGCAATTCGGATCAGCATCTTGGGTGATAGAGTGGAAAATTCAGACAACGGCTATCGGCTTGTATGAGAGGACCAAACCTATTAAGATGATTCTGTAAATTTGGAATAATAAAAATTGAATTAAAAGATGATATCAATGCGGCATAGAATTAACCAAGCATAAATTGCTAATAGATTTGATAGTTTATCTGGAATCTTCAGATGACAATGTGGCCAACACGAGAAGACAGAAGAAATACCGATATTAAATAAAGATTGGGAGGCTATAAGAGATACTATTTTATTGTCAGCATCAGAAAGCATTTGTGGTTTGTTTAAAAAAGAGGCAAAACAAGAAATGGTTTGTTGTGAGGGGAATGTGCCGACATTGTTTAAAGAAAAAGAATAGCTAGCAAGAATTGAAATGGTTACACGAGCCAAATGAGGTAAATTTAGAGCAATTGTGGTAGTGTTAGTACGGGAAATACCACCAAGTTACTAAAGAGTAAAAAGTTAGGGAATATTTGGAGAGAGAAGTTTAATGATTTGTTTTAAAGGAATGCAAAAAATTAGGAAACATTTAGAGATCTCTAATATCAGGGAATTAGTATAGAGAAGAAATACGGCGGTTTTCAGGCTTAGACTACAAAACATAATTCGGAATGTTATAAGGGTGATATGATTGCAGATTCTAGGAGTTAGATTAAATAGATGGAAAAGTTACTTTAATCAGATATTCTTAATATTGTACATACAGAAACAGCACATTGAGGAGTGTAAGTTTACAGACAGCAGAAATGCTAGTCGTGGCGGAGCCAAGTGCATTAAGAGGTTGAAATGGCAATTGAAAAATTGAAGATGTATAAAGACATCTACGGTTCAGATGATCGAGTCCCAGCATGTTTAATGATAAAATCAGGGGGAGAAAAATTGGATGGACAAGATACGCTGGTTGCTTAGTATGATTTGGGAAAAGAAGCTCTTCCAGATGAATGGAAGGAATCAATTATCGTACCAATTTATAAGAAAGGAGATAAAACTGATTGCAACAACTACAGGGGCATCTCATTACTTTCAACTTCGTATAAAATTCTAACAAGTATATTAGTAAGCAGACTTACTCCCTATATTGATGACATTCTAGGAGATCATCAATGTGCATTTAGAAGAAACAGGTCTACAACAGATCAGATTTTTAGTATAAGACAGATTTTAGAAAAGAAATGGGAATATAATGGTACTGTACATCAACTATATGTAGACTTCAAAAAAGCATATGATTCAATTAAGAGGGAGAAGTTATATAGTATTCTGCTGGAGTTCGGAATTACTAAAAAGTTAGTTAGACTTATACGAATGTGTCTAAATGGCTCAAAGAGTAGGTTGCGTGTAGGCAAACAGTTTTCAGACACTTTTGAAATCCAGAATGGGTTGAAGCAAGGAGATGCACTATCTCCTCTACTATTTAATTTTGTACTAGAGCATGCCATTAAATCTTTAGAGAATGAGGAAGGCTTACAGCTGAATGGTATTAATAACCTGTTAGTTTATGCTGATGATGTAGTACTACTGGCCGATAGCGAGGAGATACTAAAGGCCAACACGCACACACTATTGAGTAACACTAAGAAATTAGGACTGGAAGTAAATATCAATAAAACTAAATATATGGGCATTAGCTCAAGATAGGGATGTATGGAGAGCTTATGTCCGCGCGGCCATGAACCTTCGGGTTCGATAGTGCCAGTGAGTAAGTAAGTACTAAATATATGGTCACACGTAGAAATTCAGTATATAATGGAAATGGACAGCTAATGACA
This sequence comes from Diploptera punctata, assembly GCA_030220185.1. Taxonomy (NCBI): domain Eukaryota; kingdom Metazoa; phylum Arthropoda; class Insecta; order Blattodea; family Blaberidae; genus Diploptera; species Diploptera punctata. Next base: position 417,682 of record JASPKZ010007320.1, on the reverse strand, counting down.
AATGAGGGAAATTTTGAGGAAGTGGCTGAATTCAAATACCTAGGAACAATAATCACAAACAGGAATGAGATACACAAAGAAATTAAACATAGGCTCATTTCTGGAAATGCATGCTATTATGCATTGCTGAGACTTTTGATGTCCCAACTCCTTTCAAAAAACGTTAAGCTGAAAATATATACAACTATTATTCTACCAGTTATATTATATGGGTGCGAAACATGGACTCTTACTTTAAGGGAGGAAATGAGATTACGAGTATTTGAGAATAAAGTTCTTAGAAAAATTTTTGGACCAAAGAGAGATGAACAGACAGGTGAATGGAGAAGACTGTTTAACAATGAACTACATGGTCTTTATAGGAAGCCAGTTTTAGTAAGAACAGTTAAGTGTCGTAGACTGCGATGGGCAGATCATGTTGCGCGTATGGGGAATGAAAGACGTGTATGGAAACTTCTTGTAGGAAAGCCGGAAAGAAGGCGGCCAGTTGGTAGACCAAGAATGAGGTGGGAGAACAACATTAACTATGATTTGAGGGAAGTAGATTATACAGGGAATGATTGGAAAGCATTAGCTCAGGATAGGGATGTATGGGGAGCTTATGTCCGCGCGGCCATGAACCTACGGGTTCGATAGTGCCAGTGAGTAAGTAAGTAAGTAAATAAGTAAGTAAGTAAGTAAACAATAGTTGTCAGTTTCCAAATAATACAATTGTTCAATATTTTTTATGTAACTGTATTGGTCTTAATTAACAATACTCTCTAAAATCTAAAATCTAAATCTAAAACTACTCCTTAACATCCCAGGACATCAGAATTGCAATTCAGATATGTGTGTGAGAACACCAACAAATTTTGCTCAAACGCCACCTATTTTAGGTTTGAGCTTCATTATAAATAAATAAAATAAATAAATAAATAAAGCCTGATATGTCCCTTTAGGGCAAAGGCCTCCCTGTACAGGGGTTAAGCTCTATTTGAGAGTGTCACCCGGTGAGCTACTCCGTGGTGAGAAGTTGACTTGGATGTAGCACTTGGTTTGTATACACTGTCTGTTCTGTGATTAGTTAATACACAGTTGGCTCTCCATCGTTCTCCAGCTTTTCCTGCATCTGGCGACTCTGGACCATTGCGCCCCTGCTCGTTCTTTGAAGATGTCAGCCCATCGTCGTCTTGGTCTTCCGCGCTGTCTCTTGCCTGTGTACGGGTCCCACATGGTTGTTTTTATTGTCCACCTGTCGTCCTGTATTCTTGCGACGTGGCCTCCCCACTTCCATTTTTCCTGATGGCTTGTTGTGCGGGATCAGTTGTTGAGGATATCGCTTGAAGTGTTGTATTCGAGATTCTGTCCTTCAGAGTTATGCCTAAGATTTTCCTCTCCATTTTCCTTTGGCATACTTGGAGTGTGTACTTCAGTTTGGCAGTAAGATTCCAAGTTTGGCAGCCATATAACAGTGTTGGAAGAACACAGGTTTGTAGTGTTTCCATTTGAGTTTCCGGTTGAGTGACTTGTCCAGCAGTATAAATTTCAGTGACCAGAACGCCTTCCAGGCGAGAGCTATTCTTCTGCTTATTTCCTTCTCTACTTTCTGATGGAAGGAGAGTAGTTGTCCTAAGTATATGTACTCGCTTACATATTGAAGATCCATTCCATCGACTTTGATAGGGTTTTCCGGACCATTAGACATAATTTGTGTCTTGCTTTTGTTCATCGAAAGGCCTGCAATTTGCTAGTTTCTGAGAGCTCTTGTAGCATTGATTGGAGTTGTTTAGGGGATCTGGCGAACAATACCACGTCGTCAGCAAATCTTAAGTTGGATAGCCTGCTCCCGTTTATATTTATTCCGTATTTCTTGTTCCAGTTTAGTTTTCGAAATATGTCTTCAAGCACGCATGTAAAAAGTTTAGGAGAAATTGGGTCGCCTTGTCGTACTCCTCTTTTGAGACCGAATGGTGTCCCACAATTTCTGTCTTCACCTTGGCATAGCTTTGGCTGTAGATCTTATCCAGAACGCGGATGTACTTGTGTTCGATTCCTTGGGTGTGTAATGCCTGGAGGACACTTGAATGTTCTACTGAGTCGAATGCCTTGTTGTAGTCGACGAATGCTAGATATAATGTATGGTGGTATTCGACTGTCTTTTCTATTATTTGGTTAATTGCTTGGAGATGGTCTGTTGTACTAAAGCCTGAGCGGAATCCGGCTTGTTCTGTTGGCTGGTTTTCGTCCAGGACTTTTGTTAGTCTTCTTGTTAGCACTTTTGAAAATAGTTTGTATAGATTGGACATCAGGCTTATGGGTCGGTAATTATTCATGTCATCTTTTGTGCCTTTCTTGTGGAGAAGAATGATTGTGCTTGATTTCCATTGCTCGGGTATCTCTTCTGTCTGCAGAATTTTGTTAAAGATGTTTGTGAGTGATGGTAGTATTTGATCTGAAGCCAGTTTTAGCAATTCGTTGTATATTCCATCCTCTCCGGGTGTTTTGCCATTTTTCATTTCATCTATTGCAGTTCTAATTTCGCTGGCCAGTACTGGGGGAAAGGTGTCGGGGGTTTTCGAGTTTAGCATCGAATATGCCTATGTGATTTGTTGCCTGGGTTGTTAGGGAGCTTGTATATAGGGATTTATAGAAATCTGTGGCTGACTGGATTATATCTGTTCTTAATGTGTTGCGGCCTCCTGCTTGGTTCTTAATTCCTAGCATCCATTGTTTGTCACCATTTCTTTCCCTCTTTGCTTTCCTTATCGATTTGGAGGTTTCTATTATTTGCCTAGTTATGGTTGTGCGGTACTCTCGCAGATCTTTCCGTATTTCCTTTTTCGTCAGTTTGTCCATTGCGGCATACTCGGTTCTATTCGACTCCGAAGCGTCTCTGGTTTGTAGCATCTCCGATCGACGTTCGATTAAGGCAATGGTCCCTTGACTGAGTTTGCCTTCTTTCTGAGCTTTCGTATTTTTGCTGGAGTCCTTGGTCGCCTGTAGTATACATTGTTCCAGGGAGTTGTACAGTTCCTGAGCACCTGCTTCTCGGTTGGGGTTGGACTCTGCAATTCTGTCGCGAAGATGTAGCTGGAATTTGTTGCTGTCTATGTTTTCTATATGTTGTCTATGTTGCTTTGCTGGATGCTTCCTTCTTCTTTCTATCTTCATTTTTGCCCGCACCATCCTGTGGTCTGTACTGAATTTCAGGTTGGCTACTACTTGGACATCTCTTATGGTTCTTTGGTTGTCGCTTAGGATGTAGTCAATTTCGTTCTTTGTGTTGCCGTCTGGCGAGCGCCAAGTCCACTTTGAGCTAGGCATTTTCTTAAAAAAGGTGTTGGCTATCTTTAGTTTATGTTCTTGTGCGAATTGAACGAGCTTTTCCCCTCTTTCATTTCTTGCCCCATACCCATATCTTCCCACTGGGTCTTCATCCTCGTGGCTGCGTGGGCCCACTTTGCTGTTGAAATCTCCTATGATTAGGTTTAGTGTAGATTTGTGCTGATCTATGGTAGTTCCCAGGTTCCAGTAGAATTGTTCTATAGTTTCATCGCTGTAGGCTTCTGTTGGGGCATAAACCTGAATGATTGTTATTGTGGAGCCTCTAGTTGCTAATTTTAAGACTGCGATCCTTTCAGACACCCCTACTATTTCTTGCACCATATGTTTGACTTGTTTTCTGATGATGAAGCCTACTCCTCTTGTCCGGGAGTTGTGCCTATATAATAAAATAGGTCTCCGTTTTGTTTTTCTATGATGGCTTCGCCAGTTCTTCTAATTTCACTAAGACCTAATACGTCGAATTTTATTTCTTTTAAAGCATGATCTAACTCTTCCTCTCTTTCGCTTGTTCTAAGTGTTTGTACATTCAATGTTGATATTGTAATTGCATGGCCGTTGCTTGTTCTTGTTCTGGCATGTGGTAAGATAGTATGCTTTAGGTGTCTTGCTGTTGAAGGAGAGTAGTCCAGTTTACCCACTGATTGTTTATCAACATTTTTTGGTACCCAACTTGTACGGTGTTGCCTTTCTCTCGCTCTTCTCTTGCACGTTGTCTGAGTGTTTGTTGAATCTCTCTCTCCTGTCTAGTCAGATCAGAATCTATGTAGCAGTCTTGTCCTTTTAATTTGCTTTTGTTTTTCATGACGGCGATTTTATCTTCCATTGTCTTCATTTGTACTTTCACGAGGCCCCTGTCTAGTTTGTCTCTTCCTATGAATGTTGCTCTGGTATAGTCTTCTTTGCATTCGATTTTTCTGAGTATGCTTTCACTTTGTCATCTTTTGTGTTGTTTGTTTCCTCGCAAAGTCCTTGCTTTTTATAATTATATTGTTTCTCTTTTCACTGCGCTGTCTCTTTTCCTCTGCGTTTTCCAGTGTTTTTAGCCTCTCTTCTATTCGTCTGACCGAATCGTTTGTGCTGTTTTCTCCGCTGATTATTTTTTCTTCTAGTGAGCAGCATTTTTCTTCTAGTTTCTTGTCGAAATTCTTGATTTCGTTCTTTAGATCTGTGATGTTTTTCTTAGTCTCTTCTCTGAAAACCTCGTTCTGTCTTCTAATTTCTTTGATTTCGTTTAGTATGTCTGTAAACATGCCTTTATACCTCCGCTGTTTCCCGCGCAATCTTCCTCGTCGCTTGTGCGGTTTGAGTGATTGTTCTTTGTGTTGTTTTTCCGGCCTGACTTATTACCCGCCATGGTGTATCTGTTTTCCGGTGTTATGGTGGTCTCTGCCTGGGGATCTGATATGGGTGGCGGTCTGGTATTCGGCTGATTATTCCTTCGTATTTCTGGTTTGCTGCTCTCTTAGTTCTGTCGGTCTCCGGCTGATGGTAGTACTTGCTGCCTGATCGCGCGCTGCTCGCCTCTGCCGTTCACTTTGTTGCTAACAGATGTCGCTAGTTGTCCTGTAGTCCTGCTCTCTGCTTGCATAGATGTTTACAACTTCGCCGTTGGTAACCCTGCACTGCACTCAACGTTATAGCACTTCACTAACCCCACTTTCTTCTTTTGTCGTCTGTGGTTTTACTATTTAGACGTATGGCACTTTGCCTACACTTTCAGTTGTGTCTATTAATTTGTACTATCACCTGCGTTACAATTTAGCTCTCTATTTGTTCTCTACTCACGGTTTATCTTCATTTTTCCTCCCGTTGTCCTTGTTACAGCTCCCACATTAGTTGTTGCCAACATAACTCCATGTACCCTAAATCCAAACTAACTTATGCTAAAATTTTTATGTAAAATGTAGAATGGGTTGAAAGCCAATAAAGATTTAACTATTCTTTTAATTTTGAAACAAGTAGGATTATTTATACTATTTGGAAGAGTATTGGACATATTCACGGATACATAGTATTACTAAATTTACATTTATTAAAATATATCCATCCATCCATCCACAGCAATTCTGCCCGAGGACAGCATTTTAAATGCTATGATTTGCAGCTTTACTACGGAATTATAGGTGTGGTAGCTTCCCGTTGATTTCCTCACCGATGGGTGATGATAATGATAAGGATGATGGCCACATGATTTTCAGGGGCCGTTAGGCCCTATGTTTCCTGGTATTTGTCTTACAGGTGAGGAAAAACCCCGAAAAAGACCTCACTCAAGGATCCTGTTCCGACCGGGAATCGAACCCCAACAATAATAATAGGGGTATAAAAATATAAATATAAAAATAATTATAAAAATCATAGATTGAATAAATCAATAGTTTATTATAAAACAAAGAGGGATTAAAAAAATTAAAGGGAAAATTACTATTAACATTCGGGCTCGCTGTGTGACAAGGCAGCACGCTACCTCGAGACCACAGCGGTGGACGTAAAGTATATATTGTTATTATTTTATTCTTAGAATATAAGTCCTAAAACAAAAACAAACAATTTTAATACAATAATAAAAAGCACAATTTCATACGGCGCAGAAACATGCGAATTAAAATGTAGAACAAACATTAGAAGTAAATTAAATTCTGCAGAAATGGATTTTTGGAGGCGTTCAGCTGGAGTGATTTTCAATTTATCTAGAGAATTTGGAAATCAAGAGTAGTATTTGTTAGGACTATTTAAGGAATAAAATTAAGCTATTTATTAAAAACTAATTATTTGTATATAGTTACCGGTGTTTTAAAATATTTATATAGTTAATGTAAACGGCGATGTTTGAAAACAAATTAGAAATGTGAGGTTATGTATATCCACTGCAACTTGATCATATTATTTATTGCCAAATAGGATCGCAATATTGTAAGAATGCACTCTAGTGGAGAAATAATGAAACACATCAAACTATTATAATCAACATTATAGGTTAATCATTTATATTTTGAATAAACAACTCAGTAAAATCACTGAATCTATTCATTATTTGCTATATTCAATGTATTTGTTGGAGAAAAATAATGGTCTAACCTGTTCAGAATATTACAAAAGGAGGAGCTTTCTTTATCACAAAAGCAGGAGCTGATAAAGAGAAATCGGTAAAGAGCGAGGTGAAACACGACTGTCATTGGTGTAAAACAGAATTCATTGAAACGTGATTAGTCATTAACTACCATTTGCGACATGAGTTAAATAGTCATAAGTAGAGCGAGGATTTTTATGAAATTTCATGTTTGAAACTATTAGTCAGAGAGCGCTGAGACAAAGTATCTTTACATTTTATGATATGTAGAATGAAATAAGACCTTCATATTTTTTCGTATTTCATAATATTTTGGCAAAATGTTCATATTTCAGTAAAAATGTAATATTCCTTCATATTTTTCAACTTTCAAATGTTTTTAAATAAAATTTCTACTAATTGGTTAAAAACATTTTTGGAATTTTTTGACAATGTAATATGGTAGACAGGCGAAAATTCCTAAGTATCCCATCTGGAACAAGATAAATATATTTGATAAAAGAAAATAATTGTAAAAAGGAGACATGGAATTGCCAAGTGGAGGCTTTTGTCCGAAACTACATAACAAGAACAGGGATTTCCTAATCTGTGACAAGAACATGAATAAGCAGAACAACATTGTTAGAGTAATAACCACCTACTCTTTCTCTCGGCTAGAAACATATTCCTTTTTGCTACCTAAGGACAGTCCTTATTCTATGAATGGATTACAGTATTTAAATGTAGGGAAGAGTGCTGCTGCTAAACTTGAAGCTGTGCTGTGAAATAAGGTCTTGCTCTACAGTTTATGAAATTAGTAAAGTTCTTGTAGGTAAAGCCAATATTATTCTCACTTACATCAAACTATCATATATAGTGCAGTACATGATTGCTCCCATAACATCATATGATGTGGAGCATACTTTTTGATCGTACAAAATAATTCTGACAGACAAGCGTTAAAAATATATAAAAAGCTCGCAACTGTGCATTACGAACATAATTAATAATTTGATTATTGAAAGCACATGCATACCATACTGTGCTCGGGCAAATGTCATGGAAAAACTAATGTTAAAATAATTCTAACTACATTTCACTATGTTCATATGTGTAATGTATAGGATTAAAAATAATTGTAATTGCAAAGAGAGAGTTATTTGTGGATTAATTTATTTTAACATCTTGTTTCTCCAAATATGACATTCAGTACTTGGTCTACTGCGATGGGCAGGACATGTGGCACGAATGGGGGAATGAAAGACGTTCATGGAAGCTTCTTGTAGGAAAACCAGAGGGAAAACGCCCAGTTGGTAGACGAAGAATGAAGGAGGAGAATAACATTACCATAATTTGAGGGAATTAGATTATAGAGGGGATGATTGGAAAACATTGGCTCAGGATAGGGATGTATAGAGAGCTTATGTCCGTGCGGCCATGAACCTACGGATTCGATCGTGCCAGTGAGTTAGTTAGTTAGGACTTGGTCTATGTGTGTTCTGATTCATCCACTTTAATGTTATTGTTACATTTATATACTGGAATTCATTATCTTTATGCAAGGTAAATAAAAGTCATCCAAACTGTACCTACTCTAAATTTTGTCAGTGGTATATTCGATGGAAACAAGTTACAACGGTTACTATGTTTTGTTTTTTTATTTATGTTTGGATTTCGTAATTAAATATCATTAGATAATTTAATTGATCGCGTTTTATATAAACCCAGTATTAATTTATTGAAATAAAGTGTCAAAAAACAGGTTTGGGAGGCCCTTGGGGTAGATGGATGTTGAGACTTCCACATTTCTAGACAATTTCCAAGGGATGTCCACTGGGTTCTCAGTCCTACGTGACGGCTCCTTTGCCCCAGAACATGCGTCTGGTACTCATTTAAATTAAGAGCTGAGTAGACTCTAGGGCTATGATGCCGCCAGAAGGTTTGGTCCAGCTAAAAACCTGACCCAATTGAGACTCAAACCCACGACCTTCCGGCTTGTTACCGCGATTCCTCACAGAATGTACTTGAATGTGAGCCATTAAAATTGCTTCAAATCACGAACATGATATTTTATTGATAAGAATCAATAAAACTTCATAATGTTAAAAATTCCCAAATTTATTATATTAAATGATATTTTATATTGAGTCAGAAGTAATTAAAAATTAATTAAAATGGAAATACAGTGAAACTCTTGATTTCTTGAGCTACAAAAAGGTTTTCTTGTCTCATTTGTGTGCTGGTATGTATACCCATAAATTATACAGGGCTGGTGTACATAAATATGTGTAAAAAAGTTAAAAAAATAGTAGCTTCATAATATTTTTGTGTCCTAATTTTCATATTTTTCATATTTTGTTATTATGATTTTATATTTTAGTATAATTTTTTTCATATAATTCCTCGCTCTAGTCATAAGTAATACCACGAGTGATTTCCAGATTATCGATAAATTCACGACTCACGAAGTGAGGTGTGAATTTATCTAGATAATTTGGAAATAAAGACTGGCATTTGTTAGGACTATTTAACGAATGAAATTAAACTGTTTACACACAAATAATTATTTAAATATAGTTATTTCAAATTATTAATTTGTTTAATGTAAACGGCGATGTTTGAAAACAAATGAGGAACGATTGTTATGCTTGTTTATCAGTGCAACCAGATCATTTTATTTATTGCCAAAGGATCGCAATATTGTAAGAATGCATCCTAGTGGAGACATTTATAAACAACATTATATGTATTAATTTCTGATGTCCTATGATGTAAATATGTCAATTATATTTTTGTTGCAACGTCATTTCCTGGGAAATAATTCGTTTAAGAAAGTGCAAACAGCGGTTTTCTTTTTGTGGTATAATCAATTGCTACAAATGTTTTTATATTATCTCCCGAAAGCACCATCAGCTGACATTCATGCATTATATGTACAATCTGGTAGCCGTATTTCTTGGTCAGTCACTGCAAAATAATGCTATGACCTATTCAGAATGTTAAAAAGGAGAAGCTTTCTTTAATATGATAAACTTGTTTGATAAATTCGAGGTGAAACATGAATGTGATTGGTTGTAATTAAAAAAAATATTGAAGTGTGATTGGTCTATGAATCCCATTTTGGGCACGAGTTAAATAGTCTCTTAAATTAGCTATGTATCATATAGGATACATTGGTTCAATTTATTAAATAATTTTAAGAAAGCAATAGAAAATTAACGAGTAAGACTTACTTAAATTTATATTACTAAATTATTCAATACGTATTATTAAATTACAGTCTTTTAATGATGTTGTTTTCATTGCGGTCAGATACAGTTAAGCAACTGGTGCGATAAATTAGTGTTCCGCCAATTTATGGGATAAACAAAATATGAATGATCAAGCTTCAATTGTGAAATTCCATAAAAAACAATTAAAATTGTATGGACATATACAAAGAATGACAGAAGACAGATTCCCAAGAAGAATTCTAGAATGGGTGCCACTTGGTAAAAGAAGAATAAGAATAAGAGAAAGGCCAAAAATAACGTGGATTCATGGTGTCTTGAGCAGCATGAGGGAAAAGGATTGGGCGATGAAATTGAAATGACAGAGAGATGTAGAGGGGAATGACAATAGATTGATGGCAAGAAGACGTTATGAAACATTGTGAAACTTGTTAAATAAATAGTTTGTTTTTATTCCTTGTGTAATACTTATGATGTATTCTGTACCATTTTATTCTCAATTTCTATTTTCCTAATATGGATCAAACAATCAGTTCTAGCACTTTATCATAAGTAATGCCACGAGTGATTTTGAATTTATCTAGAGAATTTGGAAATCAAGAGTGGCATTTGTTAGGACTATTTAGCGAATAAAATTAAGCTGTTTACTCACAAATCATTTTTAACTATAGTTATTTTAAAATATTTATATATTTAATGTAAACGGCGATGTTTGAAAACAAATGAGAAACGATTGGTACGCTTCATCTGTTTCTTTTGTTTATCACTGCAACCAGATCATACTATTTATTGCCAAAGGAACGCAATATTGTAAGAATGCTCTCTAGTGGAGAAAAAATGAAATACACCAAACCGTATATTAATTCATTTCTGATGTCGTATGATGTAAATATGACAATTATATTTTTCTGGATTATTACCTGGGAAAAAAAATACATTTAAGAAAGTGCAAACAGCGATTTCTTTTTTTGGTGGTATAATCAATTGCTACAAATGTTTTTTATATTAACTCCTGCAAACGCTATGTGTTGACATCCATTCACTATATATACAATCTGGTAGCCGTATTTCTTAATAGTCAGTCACTGCAAAATAATGGTCAGACCTGTTTAGAATATTAAAAAGGAGGAGCTTTCTTTAATGTGGTAAATTTAATATTGATAAATATTTGGTGAAACACGACTATGATTGGTTGTAAAACAGAAATCATTGAAACGTGATTGGTCATTGACTCCCATTTGGGGCATGAGTTAAATAGTCGGAAATAATCTATTTCAATTGCTAACATAAATTTTCTGTTATGGTCTCTCATATAACAGTGATAAGGGTTTTAATTAAAAACAATACATATATACCATTTCAGTGGACCACCCTATGTTCAAATCTTCTTCTTCTTCTTCTTAATAAGGAGCTACCAGCTTCAATTAGAGAATGCTTTGGCCTTCCCAACGATTCTTCCCATACTTTTCTATTCTGGACACATTTATTCCAATTTTTTCATCTTCATCAATTTTATATCATCTGCATATCTTCTTCCCATTTTTTTTGGCTTGTCCAATATATTTAGAGATTAATGGCTTCCAATTCGTAGATCTCTCATCATCCATTATATATATATATATATATATATATATATATATATATATATGTGTGTGTGTGTGTGTGTGTGTGTCCAATCCAGCTTAATATTTGTGCTTTAATGAAGTTAATTATATTTCTGAACTCATTTCTCAAATGGTAGTCAATGACCAATCACGTTTCAATGAATTTTGTTTTACAACCAATGATAGTCGTGTTTCAATGATAGTCGTGTTTCACCTCTCTCTTTATCGATTTTTCTTCATCAGCTCCGGATTTTGGGGTAAAGAAATCTCCTCCTTTTTAAAATTCAGAACAGCTCAGAGCATTATTTTTCTCGAACAGATACATTGAATATAGCAAGTAATGAACAGATTCCTTGATTTTACCGAGTTGTTTACTAAAAAATAAATTAATAACCTATAATATTGGTTATAATATACAGCTTGACGTGTTTCATTATTTATCCACTAGGGTGCAATGAATAATATGATCAGTTGCAGTGAATATACATAACCTCACATTTCTGATTTGTTTACAAATATCGCCGTTTACATTAAATACATAAATATACACAAACTGGTAACTATATTTATGTAATGAGGTTTGAAAAACAGCTTAATTTTATTCGTTAAATAGTCCTAATAAATGCAACTCTTGCTTTCCAAATCCTTTAGATAAATTGGAAATCGCTCGTGGCATTACTTATGATAATTCTATTTATTTCTTCATTTGTTCGAATTCTCCATAATCCGTCCTGTTTCCTTATTTCTCCAAAGATATGCCCAAATACATATACGTAAATTAGATGACTTTAAATTTTAAATTGAATTGTTGGAGAATTTTATCCTCAGCGTTATGGAGATATTATCATAGCAGTAGATATCCATGTTTATTGCTTGTAAATTTGATATAAAAATCTGGATAAAGCGTAGCGTAATACTGTAAACCATGTTGAAATATTTATGGAAAGTAAACAAGAGTTGTTTTCTCAAAACACACAATTGAAGCGCTGCTGTGTATCGATTACAAGCTGTACAATGATAGTTCGTTCAATTACGTAGCTACATTGAAGCAATCTTTTGAAATCACATTTCTAGTTTAAAGAACTTATATTATCCTCCTTCTGCAGCATATTTAAATGATCTAGTATTTAAAGGGGACATCAGGTCAATTCTGAAAATGCATGTTATTATACATTACAGGGACTCTTGTCCCAACTTCTCTAAAAAAATGTTAAACTGAAAATATATAAAACACTATTATTCTCCAAATTACATTATATGGGTGTGAAAAAGGACTCTTACTTTAAGGGAGGAAAGAAGTTTACGGAAATATGAGAATAAAGTTCTTAGGAAAAATTTTTGAGCCAAAAAAAAGATGACAGGCGAATGGAGAAAACTACATAATAGTGAGCTACATGATATATATAGGAAGTAAAGTATAGTAAAGTGATCCCACTTACAGGCCTCAGAAGGCCATTGGGGTAGTAGGAGATTAAGGCTCCCACTTTCTAGACAATCGGCACTTGATGTCAGCCGGGTTGTCAGACCCTGCGTGACGGCAGCCTTTACCCCCAGAACAAGCGTTTGGTACTCATTTCCGTTAGATGCTGAGTCGACCCCAGGACCATAGTGCCGCCAGAAGGTTTGGGTCAGTTTAAAAATTCTGACCCCCACGGGACTCGAACCCTGGACCTTCCGGCTTGTAGCGCAGTGCCTTAACCACTCCGCTACGACGCGTCCCTATGTATAGGAAGCCAGATATAATAAGAATAGTTACGTCTCGTAGATTGCGATGGGCAGGACATATAGCATGTATGGTGGATGAAAGAGGTGCATGGAAGCGTCTTGTAGGGAAAAAAAGGAGGTAGACCGAGAATGAGGTTGGAGAATAATATTATCCATGATTTGAGGGAAGTCGATTATTCAGGATGTGATAAGATACGTAAGCTCAGAATAGGGATGTCTGGAGAGCTTATGTAGTCGCGGCCATGAACCTAGGGGTTCGATAGAGCCAGTGAGCTAGTTAGTTAGTTTAAAGGGGATTCAAGTAAGCTTAAAAGCAGAAAAATATATAAACACGAATCCCAATTGCGTCATATTTTGGCGCGACAGGCCTAAAAGCCCATGGCTTCCCAACCGGCTGCTGGCCTCACTTCCGCTTGTGTTAATCACAGAGGCGGACGATCTCAAGCGAATATATGGGTGACATTTGGTCAACATCTTGGGTATTCCAACCGTTATACCTGTTTTCTCAACCTGTAGCCGCTACTCATTCTAGGTGTCCAAATTCCTCACGATGCTGGGTAGACATCGTCCAATACTGGCCGAAATTCCATGAGAAAACGTCTTTCTCCATGGGGACTCGAACCAGCTCAAGTCCCGTAGCCGTTCACCTAGGCATTCATGCTTTAAACTACTCGGCTACAACGCGAGACCATAAACCTTTATATATAATTATATATCATTCACCTGTACGTGTGCTTGTCATTGAATTCCTCCTAACTGACTTGACCGATTATGAAGAATTTTTTGTGTGTGTCTGTTGGATCCCTCGATGGTTTAGATTTAGAATTGGACCCTCTAGTTATAACTATTAGATGTAGGAGTTCAACTGAAGTGAACATTTAAAGATCACTCTAACGGACACATTTTTCTATGTTTTACAACGAAACTCAGTACATCCTATTAAAATAAACCAAGGTAGATTTTTCCAAAAATGAGCGAAATCCGACAATTAGAAGTAGAGGTTTACTTGAAATCAGAAATTAATAACTGCCTGAACGACTGGACCGATTTTGATGAATTTTTTTGCGTGTTTGAGAGGGTCCCTGGATGGTTTAGACTCACAATTGGTTCGATAGGTGGCGCTGCGATCGGGTAATAGGATTTTTTTAAATGTCAGATGTGTAATCATCTGCATTATCGACATATTCCGCGCGACAACTTTACGTCATCATGCACGCTTCTTGAGCCACAACGGATGGCAATGAGGAGTTTTCTTGCGAACTTATTTAAAAATACCTAATTGCATCTTAATTAGTAAATTTTATGGTAAAAAAGTAACTTATATTTCTATCGTCCGGCCATGACAAGAGAATTATACGTTCGGGCAGGACAATGCCTGCCGGGTCCGCTAGTTCACTATAAATTTTAATTCAATGAGTTACATATCTTGTGTCGACTTAGGTGATCTACGGCTTAAATCCTTTATCTCTGACCCCTACATGTCTTTGTATGGTCAAAATGTATAGTGTATGATTCAGCATTTAAAATCTTCTCGGGACTCTCTAAGGCCCGGGCAGCGTAAGAAAGTTAAAACTACCTTTAAAAATGATATATTAAGGTTAAAAAACAGTGTAAAAGATAGTTAAATAATGTGCATTACACTTGTATTTCCTTCGCTGTTGTCTCAGGGTAATGTGCTTGTCTTGTACGCTGCGGATCCGTGTTCGATGTCCGGTCGAGATAAATTTTCCTGGGTGAGATTTATTTATTTGGACTATTTAACTCATGCCCCAAATGGGAGTCAATGACCAATCACATTTCAATGATTTTTTATTTACAAGCAATCATAGTCGTGTTTCGCCTAGAATTTACCAACTAAAGTATATTATAATAAAGAAAGCACATCCTTTTTAACATTCTGAATAGGTCATAGCATTATTTTGCAGTGACTGACTCCCTAAGAAATACGGCTACCAGATTGTATATACAGTGCATGAATGTCAACAAATACCGCATACGGGAGTTAATATAAAACATTTGTAGCAATTGATTATACAACCAAAAAAGGATACCACTGTTTGCACTTTCTTAAATGCATTTTTTCCCAGGTAATAATATTCCAGAAAAATATAATTATATTTACATCATAGGACATCATAAATGGATTAATATACAGTTTGGTGTGTTTCATTTTTTCTCCACTAGAGTGCATTCTTACAATATTGCGTTCCTTTGGCAATAAATAATATTATCTGGTTGCAGTGATGAACAAAAGGAGCAAATGAAGCGTACCAATCGTTTCTCATTTGTTTTCAAACATAGCGGTTTACTTTAAATATATCAATATTTTGAAATAATTATATTTAAATAATGATTTGTGAGTAAACAGCTTAATGTTATTCGTTAAATAGTCCTAACAAATGCCACTCTTGATTTCCAAATTCTCTAGATACATTGGAAATCACTCGTGGCATTACTTATGATAATTTCCTCGCAAGTAACACAAATGTCGAGAAAAATATTAAAATTATAACGTAACATCTCTTCAACTCCTTAGACTATTCAGCAACTGTAGACCTTTGGGAACTAGTCCCACCATCAGCAGAAGGAAGCAGGTCTATTATCATTGACCCTCGATGAAGTACTGGCTTCCTTGTGATAATTTTATAGAAATGATTGTGTATAATAAGTGCAGTTCTCATTTAGAATCAAGTCGGGAAACTAAGGTCCAAATGATCCCCGAATATTATCTGGCAATCATAACCATTCATTATCATATTAGCTTGGTTTATCATGAATTACTGAGTGAATGGTGATTCTTGTTTCAATGTCTGTGTTGTTCTTGGAGGTGGCCCTGGCATTGAGCTGATCGTTTATCTAGGGAGTCCTCCATATTCTTCTGTGTTATAAAGTTAAAAATTCTATGCCGACAGGTCGTGTTCCTGATAATTTCGGGTGACGTGGGGAATGTAAAAATACCTATAAAGAAGGATGTCAGATGACAGGATACCTAAGATGGTATTCAATTTTGAAGAGGAGGGCAAGAGAAGAAAGTGGAGACCAAAAGTACAGTGGATTCTAGGAATGCAAGGAGTATGGTGTCAAGAGGATTATAGAAAGTGATGCAGCAAATAGAGATTTATGGAGGAGTAAAATTTACAATGGGTTGTAGGAAATCTACTGCATTATAGAGAAATTCCTAATACAATTTATTATTATTATTATTTTTATCATCACTATCATTATTACTGTTATTATTATTATTATTATTTCTTCTTCTTCTTCTTCTTCTTCTTCTTTAAGCCCTTGTTTCTCTCAACGAGACTTAAGAACTTTCCCCCTACAGGAGAGCAATTCAAGCACATACTTTAGTTACACTTGTTTTCGGATAGATGCCATTGAATGACCGGCGTCAGAATTCCGCCTCATAGTAATATCTAGGAAACCAATGCAGAACTAGAATGGAAAAATCTGGTAAATTTTGCTTAGAGGCCTTTTTTTTCGGGCTTAAGAATCTATTACGAGAAATTATTATTATTATTATTATTATTATTATTATTACTTTTAACTATATATTATATATTGCTACGGACACCTCATAAGAATGGGAGAAGATAGAATACCAAAGAAGATCCTTGATTGGAAAGATAATGGAAGAAGTGGAAGAGGCAGACCTAGAGAACGTCGGATAGATGGAGTGAGGAGAAGTATGGAAACTAGAGATTTGTGGGAATAAGATGCTTTAGACAGGAACGTCTGGCGAAAAATCACTTTGCATTGAAGGAGAACACTGTATTGTGGAATATTCCTAAAATAATATTTTTATTACTACTGTTATTATTATTATTATTATTATTATTGCTGTCTTTTTTAAATATGTTGAAATTAAAATCTAAATTAGTAGTATATTGTGTTAAAAAGTATTTCAACAGACGAAGATAAAGTATTTTAACCATTACATAAATATATGCTGTTATGCACTTTACTTTTAGAGTGCGTGAAGTGTCGTTAAAATTGTAAATTTGAATGAGTTTCATTTAGTTCATAGCTTGGTGTTGCTGGAAACCACTAGCTGGATGACGGTTGCCATAGCAACGGCGGCTCTATCATAATAAAAATGTTCTCATGATGTTTATTTTAAGCCCAGACACAGCCTATCCGCACGAACAATTAAGTCACTCCATTATTCTAAATCCTCTGTCACCTCATCTAATTTTAAAAGTGTCTGACCCTCTGAAATTTTTAAAATTTTAACACACTGCGTTAGACGGAATTACAAACATTTCCTCTGTTAACCTTAATGCCAAAGAGAAACAAAAGGATATTTGTGTGTATCTATGATTATTATTCATAAAATAAATTATAAAAATCATTGCATCTATTAATTAAATAGAAATAAAACATAATTTGATTTGATTTTCATATTTATTATATAATTTAGTGACAGCTGTTTCGGTACACTGTACCTTCTTCAGACATATTAACAAATTATGAATTGTGTTCCTACTGATCTAAGCAACAATACTTATTTAAATTTTTTAATTTAACAAAGGGGATATATTCAAATCAAGTTGAGAATTTAACAGTTTGTTACTACTTTTCAATTTATTTATTTCTACAGCCTCCAAAAGATCTAACTTCTTACCCTTATCACAAACATGTAAAATTTCCAAATTTGGATCGAAACAATGATTAAATTGGAATAGGTGGTTAGCATATTTTGAATATTCTAAATTTCTGTTATATGCTTTCATAAGTTCCTTTATCCGAGAGATAAAAGGTCTACCAGTTTTTCTTACATAGACAGTCACATGTGCCACACTTCAATTTATATACACCTGATAATTTTTATTTTTTTATTTTGGTTTTATTGTTTTTATTATATTTTATATTATATGTAACTAAATAACTGACTGGCAGGTTTCTCTGGCAGAAATTTCAAGGTAGATTTTGAAATGCAATGATTGTCCCTTATTCATTCATTCATTCATCCATTCTGAGAATTTTCCTCATCATTGAGGGTTTTCTCCAACCAAGCTTAGTAATTAATATGATTTTTTTTTAAATACATAAATGACTACGAACTTACAGACTATCAGTTTGCAACCAACATTCACAAATTTTCCTTTATTAAAGTTCAGTGTCCTCTGTGTCTTCGTCTGTTACACCAAATTTCCTCAATGAATTTTGAATGTTGTTCTTCTAGGTTGTCCTAGGTATTCCTTTTCTGCTCCTTCTTTTGGTAGTCTTCCATCCTGCATTCTTCTTACGTGTCCATACCATGTTAGCATTCTGTGTTCAATCTCATCCATTATACTTCTTTCTGCATTCATCCATTTTCTAATTTCTGTATTTCTAATTTTTTCCAGTCCAGATTTTCTGGCAGCTCTTCTCGCGCCGTAGCCGAGTGGTTAAGGCAAGAAGCCTTGGTGCAGAGCTACGGGACTTGCGCTGGTTCGAGTCCCCATGGGAAAGACATTTTTCTCATGGAATTCTGGCCAGTATGGGACCGGTGCCCACCCAGCATCGTGAGGCAATTGGGTAGCTACAGTAAGTAGCGACTCCGGGTTGAGAATACCAGCTATAACGGCTGGGGGATCCGACATGCTGACCACATGTCACCTCTACACTGGCTAGATGATCGTCTATCTCTGTTATTAACACACGTGGATGTGAGGCCAGCAGCCGGCTGGTAAGTCAAGGGCCTCCTAGGCCTGTCGCGCTTTGAGTTTTTTTTCTTCTCCAAACATTCATTTGAGCTACAGTTATTCTGTTGACATGTTGTTGTGTCATTGTCTAAACTCCCGATCCATATAACATTATACTTTCTAGTATGGACTTATAAATTAATTGTCCTTTATAAAACCCTAATATAAATTAATTAATCAGTCTATTATACATCCTTTGCATGAAGAATACTTAGATCGAATGAAATAGTAATAATAGCAGTAACAGTATCATATTTTAAGACGCTCTTTGACAATTCAAGTAAATAGTGTCGCAATTTAAAACTGATTGTAAATGAGTTATAGTAGGTTACTTCGGATTTCAAGTTCTAAATATACGACCAAAACCCACAGCTTTACTTCCCTTCCGAAAGAAGAACTTTCCAGATTTTACCCCACCACTCTTACAGAAATTCAAATAAAATTTATTTTTCAACCATATCCCATTAACAAATTATATCAATATCTCGCACTGGCACTATTAAACCCATAGGTTCATGGCCGCGAGACAAACTTTCCATTCATGCCTATCCTGAGATAATGTTTTCCAATCATCTCCTATATAATTTACTTTCTTCAAATTATTGTTAACGTAATTCTCCCATCTCATTCTGGGCACACCTACTGGGATTTTCCCCTCTGTTTTCCTTACAAAGAGTTTCCACGCCTGTCTTTCACTCCCCATTCATGTCACATGTCCTGCGTATCGTAGTCGATGAGACTTTTATATCCGATTTCCTATAAATATCAAGTAGTTCACTGTCTTCTCCATTCACCTGTCTGTTCATCTCTCTTTGGTTCAAATATTTTGCTCAGAACTTTTCTCTCAAATACACGTTCTATATTCTCCTCCCTTAAAGTGAGAGTCCAAGTTTCTAATCCATATAACTGGCAGAATAATAGTTTTATGTATTTTCAGTTACAGGTTTTTGAGAGAAGTTGGGATGACAACAGTTTGGGATATTACTTCCTGGAAAAATTAATCACCGCAATCGGATTTGAACCTGTGAATCAGAAGCGTGAAAATACGAGGGCGGATCGGAAAGTAACGCACAATAATTTTTTTCTGCCTTGGGATTGCAGCTAGAATGTTGAAATTTCACAGAGATATAGTTTGAAGTTTTCACTACAGATGGTATTTTTTTGCCAGGTGCACCTCTTGCGAGAGAAACTTGAACTATGCAACAAAAATGGCGCACATGCTACAGTCGTCCACCTGTGAGGAACAGAGAAGTGTTGTTCGATTTTTGTGGGCCAAAGGGCATAAACCCAGTGAAATTCACAGGGGCATGCGTGGCGTGTATGGGGATGATTGTATGGACCGTAGCAATGTCTCCAGGTGGTGCACATTCTTCCAAGAGGGACGCGTGAACCTTAGTGATTCGCCACGCTCCGGCCGGCCGGAAAGTGCTTGTGACAGTGTTCTGGGATATGCATGGTGTTTTATTGGTGGACTTTGCTGAACACGGGACCACTGTGAATGCTGCGGCCTACATTAAAACTTTGGTGAAGTTGCGTCGTGCCATTCGTGACAAACGTCACAACATTAACGTTAAACTTCTTCATGACAATGCTCGCCCCCATGTTGCTGCTGTCGTTTTTTTTTGATCCCACAACAGACCCGGAGGCCCTTGGGGTAGTAGGAGGTTAGGGCTCCCACTTTTTCTAGACAATCGGCACTTTATGTCAGCCGGGTTGTCAGCCCTGCGTGACGGCCGCCTTTATCCCCAGAACAAGCGTCTGGTACTCATTTACGTTAGAGGCTGAGTCGACCCCAGGGCCATGGTGCCGCCAGAGGGTTTGGGTCAGTTTAAAAATCCTGACCCCAACGGGACTTGAACCCTCGACCCTCTGGCTTGTAGCTCAGTGCCTTAACCACTACGCTACGGCTGCTGTCGTTCGTCAGAAAATCACCGAATTTGGTTGGGAGGTGCCCCAGCATCCACCATACAGTCCGGATTTTGCACCATCGGACTTTCATCTGTTTGGTCCCATGAAGAAATTCCTGGCCGGCAAACGCTTTGAGACAGATGTGGAAGTGAAATCAGCAGTGCGCAGATGGCTACACTCCAACCAAACGGAATTCTACGAACAGGGCATATTGAAACTGGTAACACGATGGGAAAAATGTGTTGAGAAAGTTGGTGACTATGTCGAAAAGTAGGTAAAAGATGTAAGTTCATTTGTGATTTTTTTCCTTTTTTTTTACTATTAAACTTTTTAAAAAAAAATATTGTGCGTTACTTTCCGATCCGCCCTCGTAGCAAGATAATTTTTGTTTTGCGCGATAGTGCGTTTTGTCGTACTTACAGCAATGGCGACCAGGATTGAAAGTTCAACTTCCTACATTTCGAGGTTGCCAAAGAATAACTTGAAGAAGTTTAATAACTTAGTTGAGGACGACTGACTTACCAGGTAAAAAACTTATATAATTAACATCTTAATAAATAACTATATTTTAATATTACAAACCTCGTGCAGGAAGTAAAATCACTGCCCTTTATGAATACTATGTAGGTACAATGTATATACAAAAATATATCCAAAAGGTAGTGTTAATATACATTATACGAATCAAATCACTGCATTTTAAATAACCTGAACTTTATTTGAAACAATATAAAACAATAAATACGTACTTGACGCCATTTTATAACTGATTGATGTCACAGTCTGATGTAGTCTCAACTAATAAACATTGCCCACACTGTTAATGTTAGTCAGTTGTTTATAATGAACGCAAATATTTCCAACACGTTTTATTATGTTACTATTATTTATTATTTTGAAAACACCATCGCGCAAAAAATAATGTACAACGCACGTTTGTGAAGTGTTTTACAGAATCTCGGAAATTAAAAACCTCGCTATCGCTCGGTTTATAAACATTTTCCTCGCTTCTGTAAAAGTCATTTCCCAACGTCGCAACGTAATGTACTATTCATTCAGCGCCACCAGGTTGTCCTTACGACATTTCTGGTATTCTCTCCTGGCGTGGCGGTACTTGTAACCCACTTCTGAGTTTAGGTCGCCTGAAAGGCGGGACTACGCTGCGCTAATGATACGAAATGTAATGATGCGCCAGGAGAGACCTTAAACTAAACTTAATTTAATGAGGCGAAAATGATAAAGATGGTGTTCGTGGACTATTTGGACTTCAAAGTTTCCTAATATTTGTCTTACAAGTTAGTTAAAATCCCAATAAGATCCTCATCCAGGAAACTTGTCCCAGCAGATGAATGAAATCTGGGTCCGCTACGTGATAAGGCAGTACGATACCTCTAGACCACAGAGGTCGACGCAAGTTTTTAAAGTCTATACATATATAAAATAGGCTACGACAAAACAGTTAAATACCCTTTTCTCCTCTGTTTGTCAACCGATTATATTTTTCTTTGTTTAGTAGCTATTGACGAGCTTTACTGCTATGAATAAAAACATTGGAAACAATTAGCTCTGCCGTTTTTAACTGCAAGGCAATGTTTATGTAAAATCTCCATGGTGCAAGAGTTGAATTTCTTCCAGAGAAGCATGTGAAGTACAAAGGTCATCTCCAAAATATTATCTGCCTTTATTACTGCAGCGCCAAAGCTATCATTTAAACTATAGGGAAATAATACAAGTACATGTGTTAATCACAGACGTAGACGATCATATCAACCAGTGTAGGGGTGACATGTGCTCAGCATGTCGGGTCCACCAGTCGTTATAGCTGGTTTTCTCAACATGGTGCCGCTGCTTGTTGTAGCTACCCAAATTCTTCACGATACTGGGTGCTAATTTAGAATACTATCGCCCCGATCGTCAGTTTCACTCCAACATAAATATATTATATTGTAATTATATTAGATTATTATTATTATTATTATTATTATTAATCTTATTATTATTATTATTAATAATATTATTATTATATAATAACAAACAAAAGAAACGGAAAGAAGAAGAAATGTCAAGAACAAAACGAAAGAGAAAATGTAATCCATCAAATGAATGTCAAAGCAAAATATTACTAATCTTAAAGTATCAGTAAATATATACAGGGTAATGGTAATTACACCGACAAACTTCAGGGCCTGATTCCTGACCGGAAATGAAGGAAAAAAGGTCCCATAAACATGTGTCCGGAAATGAACGACAAAAAATTGTCCCGGCACACAGTACATAGCATAATCACATCCACATCACAACAGATGTTCAAAGTGGCCTCCACGGGATGCAATGCATACGCTCACACGTCGTATCATGGATTGCTTCACTCTTTCGCATGTTCCGGCCTCTCTCCGAATAGCGTCACAGACGACGTAGACACGCTGTTGAATGATATGCACATCAGGAACTGGTTAAGCACGCAGAACGCTTTTTAGATGCCCCCAGAGGTAAATATCCATGGGCTTTAAGTCTGGTGATATAGCAGGCCATGCAACAGGGTCGTGAGAATATACCATTCGTCAGTGCGATCTACCGTGGCAACGATGCATTTATGGACACTTATTCATAGAACATTTTTTTTGTCCTTTTCCAGTCAGAATCAGTCCTTGCAGTTTGTCGGTGGAATTAAACTTTACCCTATATATATATATATATATATATATATATATACAATAAAACGTCCAGTACAATGTGAAATAAAATAAAATACAATTTAAAACTAACAATGTCTAATACAATTTTAAACTAACAATGTCTAATACAATTTTAAACTAACAATGTCTAATACAATTTAAAACTAACAATGTCTAATACAATTTTAAACTAACAATGTCTAATACAATTTTAAACTAACAATGTCTAATACAATTTAAAACTAACAATGTCTAATACAATTTTAAACTAACAATGTCTAATACAATTTAAAACTAACAATGTCTAATACAATTTGAAACTAACAATGTCTAATACAATTTAAAACTAACAATGTCTAATACAATTTAAAACTAACAATGTCTAATACAATTTAAAACTAACAATGTCTAATACAATTTAAAACTAACAATGTCTAATACAATTTTAAACTAACAATGTCTAATAAAATTTTAAACTAACAATGTCTAATACAATTTTAAACTAACAATGTCTAATACAATTTTAAACTAACAATGTCTAATACAATTTTAAACTAACAATGTCTAATACAATTTTAAACTAACAATGTCTAATACAATTTAAAACTAACAATGTCTAGTACAATTTTAAACTAACAATGTCTAATACAATTTAAAACTAACAATGTCTAATACAATTTTAAACTAACAATGTCTAATACAATTTAAAACTAACAATGTCTAATACAATTTTAAACTAACAATGTCTAATACAATTTTAAACTAACAATGTCTAATACAATTTTAAACTAACAATGTCTAATACAATTTAAAACTAACAATGTCTAATACAATTTTAACTAACAATGTCTAATACAATTTTAAACTAACAATGTCTAATACAATTTAAAACTAACAATGTCTAATACAATTTTAAACTAACAATGTCTAATACAATTTTAAACTAACAATGTCTAATACAATTTAAAACTAACAATGTCTAATACAATTTTAAACTAACAATGTCTAATACAATTTTAAACTAACAATGTCTAATACAATTTTAAACTAACAATGTCTAATACAATTTTAAACTAACAATGTCTAATACAATTTTAAACTAACAATGTCTAATACAATTTTAAACTAACAATGTCTAATACAATTTTAAACTAACAATGTCTAATACAATTTAAAACTAACAATGTCTAATACAATTTTAAACTAACAATGTCTAATACAATTTTAAACTAACAATGTCTAATACAATTTTAAACTAACAATGTCTAATACAATTTTAAACTAACAATGTCTAAAACATATTTAAAACTAACAAGTCTAATACAATTTAAACTAACAATGTATAATACAATTTAAAACTAACAATGTCTAATACAATTTTAAACTAACAATGTCTAATACAATTTAAAACTAACAATGTCTAATACAATTTTAAACTAACAATGTCTAATACAATTTTAAACTAACAATGTCTAATACAATTTTAAACTAACAATGTCTAATACAATTTTAAAACTAACAATGTCTAATACAATTTAAAACTAACAATGTCTAATACAATTTTAAACTAACAATGTCTAATACAATTTAAAACTAACAATGTCTAATACAATTTTAAAACTAACAATGTCTAATACAATTTAAAACTAACAATGTCTAATACAATTTTAAACTAACAATGTCTAATACAATTTTAAACTAACAATGTCTAATACAATTTTAAACTAACAATGTCTAATACAATTTAAAACTAACAATGTCTAATACAATTTTAAACTAACAATGTCTAATACAATTTAAAACTAACAATGTCTAATACAATTTTAAAACTAACAATGTCTAATACAATTTTAAACTAACAATGTCTAATACAATTTTAAACTAACAATGTCTAATACAATTTAAAACTAACAATGTCTAATACAATTTTAAACTAACAATGTCTAATACAATTTAAAACTAACAATGTCTAATACAATTTTAAACTAACAATGTCTAATACAATTTTAAACTAACAATGTCTAATACAATTTTAAACTAACAATGTCTAATACAATTTAAAACTAACAATGTCTAATACAATTTTAAACTAACAATGTCTAATACAATTTTAAACTAACAATGTCTAATACAATTTTAAACTAACAATGTCTAATACAATTTGAAACTAACAATGTCTAATACAATTTAAAACTAACAATGTCTAATACAATTTTAAACTAACAATGTCTAATACAATTTAAACTAACAATGTCTAATACAATTTTAAACTAACAATGTCTAATACAATTTTAAACTAACAATGTCTAATACAATTTTAAACTAACAATGTCTAATACAATTTTAAACTAACAATGTCTAATACAATTTTAAACTAACAATGTCTAATACAATTTAAAACTAACAATGTCTAATACAATTTTAAACTAACAATGTCTAATACAATTTTAAACTAACAATGTCTAATACAATTTTAAACTAACAATGTCTAATACAATTTAAAACTAACAATGTCTAATACAATTTAATACTAACAATGTCTAATACAATTTAAAACTAACAATGCCTAATACAATTTTAAACTAACAATGTCTAATACAATTTTAAACTAAACAATGTCTAATACAATTTTAAACTAACAATGTCTAATACAATTTAAAACTAACAATGTCTAATACAATTTAAAACTAACAATATCTAATACAATTTTAAACTAACAATGTCTAATACAATTTAAACTAACAATGTCTAATACAATTTTAAACTAACAATGTCTAATACAATTTTAAACTAACAATGTCTAATACAATTTTAAACTAACAATGTCTAATACAATTTAAAACTAACAATGTCTAATACAATTTTAAACTAACAATGTCTAATACAATTTTAAACTAACAATGTCTAATACAATTTAAACTAACAATGTCTAATACAATTTAAAACTAACAATGTCTAACACAATTTTAAACTAACAATGTCTAATACAATTTTAAACTAACAATGTCTAATACAATTTTAAAGTAACAATGTCTAATACAATTTAAAACTAACAATGTCTAATACAATTTAAAACTAACAATGTCTAATACAATTTTAAACTAACAATGTATAATACAATTTAAAACTAACAATGTCTAATACAATTTTAAACTAACAATGTCTAATACAATTTAAAACTAACAATGTCTAATACAATTTTAAACTAACAATGTCTAATACAATTTTAAACTAACAATGTCTAATACAATTTTAAACTAACAATGTCTAATACAATTTAAACTAACAATGTCTAATACAATTTTAAACTAACAATGTCTAATACAATTTAAAACTAACAATGTCTAATACAATTTTAAAACTAACCAATGTCTAATACAATTTAAAACTAACAATGTCTAATACAATTTTAAACTAACAATGTCTAATACAATTTTAAACTAACAATGTCTAATACAATTTTAAACTAACAATGTCTAATACAATTTTAAACTAACAATGTCTAATACAATTTTAAACTAACAATGTCTAATACAATTTAAAACTAACAATGTCTAATACAATTTTAAAACTAACAATGTCTAATACAATTTTAAACTAACAATGTCTAATACAATTTAAACTAACAATGTCTAATACAATTTTAAACTAACAATGTCTAATACAATTTTAAACTAACAATGTCTAATACAATTTAAAACTAACAATGTCTAATACAATTTAAAACTAACAATGTCTAATACAATTTTAAACTAACAATGTCTAATACAATTTTAAACTAACAATGTCTAATACAATTTTAAACTAACAATGTCTAATACAATTTTAAACTAACAATGTCTAATACAATTTTAAAACTAACAATGTCTAATACAATTTTAAACTAACAATGTCTAATACAATTTTAAACTAACAATGTCTAATACAATTTTAAACTAACAATGTCTAATACAATTTGAAACTAACAATGTCTAATACAATTTTAAACTAACAATGTCTAATACAATTTAAACTAACAATGTCTAATACAATTTAAAACTAACAATGTCTAATACAATTTTAAACTAACAATGTCTAATACAATTTTAAACTAACAATGTCTAATACAATTTAAAACTAACAATGTCTAATACAATTTTAAACTAACAATGTCTAATACAATTTTAAACTAACAATGTCTAATACAATTTAAACTAACAATGTCTAATACAATTTTAAACTAACAATGTCTAATACAATTTTAAACTAACAATGTCTAATACAATTTTAAACTAACAATGTCTAATACAATTTAAAACTAACAATGTCTAATACAATTTAAACTAACAATGTCTAATACAATTTAAAACTAACAATGTCTAATACAATTTTAAACTAACAATGTCTAATACAATTTTAAACTAACAATGTCTAATACAATTTAAACTAACAATGTCTAATACAATTTAAAACTAACAATGTCTAATACAATTTAAAACTAACAATATCTAATACAATTTTAAACTAACAATGTCTAATACAATTTTAAACTAACAATGTCTAATACAATTTTAAACTAACAATGTCTAATACAATTTTAAACTAACAATGTCTAATACAATTTTAAACTAACAATGTCTAATACAATTTTAAACTAACAATGTCTAATACAATTTTAAACTAACAATGTCTAATACAATTTTAAACTAACAATGTCTAATACAATTTTAAAACTAACAATGTCTAATACAATTTAAAACTAACAATGTCTAACACAATTTTAAACTAACAATGCCTAATACAATTTAAAACTAACAATGCCTAACACAATTTAAAACTAACAATGCCTAACACAATTTAAAACTAACAATGCCTAACACAATTTAAAACTAACAATGCCTAACACAATTTAAAACTAACAATGCCTAACACAATTTAAAACTAACAATGCCTAACACAATTTTAAACTAACAATGTCTAATACAATTTTAAACTAACAATGTCTAATACAATTTAAAACTAACAATGTCTAATACAATTTTAAACTAACAATGTCTAATACAATTTTAAACTAACAATGTCTAATACAATTTTAAACTAACAATGTCTAATACAATTTTAAACTAACAATGTCTAATACAATTTAAAACTAACAATGTCTAATACAATTTTAAACTAACAATGTCTAATACAATTTTAAACTAACAATGTCTAATACAATTTTAAACTAACAATGTCTAATACAATTTTAAAACTAACAATGTCTAATACAATTTAAAACTAACAATGTCTAATACAATTTTAAACTAACAATGTCTAATACAATTTTAAACTAACAATGTCTAATACAATTTTAAACTAACAATGTCTAATACAATTTAAAACTAACAATGTCTAATACAATTTTAAACTAACAATGTCTAATACAATTTTAAACTAACAATGTCTAATACAATTTAAAACTAACAATGTCTAATACAATTTAAAACTAACAATGTCTAATACAATTTTAAACTAACAATGTCTAATACAATTTAAAACTAACAATGTCTAATACAATTTAAACTAACAATGTCTAATACAATTTAAACTAACAATGTCTAATACAATTTTAAAACTAACAATGTCTAATACAATTTAAACTAACAATGTCTAATACAATTTTAAACTAACAATGTCTAATACAATTTAAAACTAACAATGTCTAATACAATTTAAAACTAACAATGTCTAATACAATTTAAAACTAACAATGTCTAATACAATTTTAAACTAACAATGTCTAATACAATTTAAACTAACAATGTCTAATACAATTTTAAACTAACAATGTCTAATACAATTTTAAACTAACAATGTCTAATACAATTTTAAACTAACAATGTCTAATACAATTTTAAACTAACAATGTCTAATACAATTTTAAACTAACAATGTCTAATACAATTTTAAACTAACAATGTCTAATACAATTTAAACTAACAATGTCTAATACAATTTTAAACTAACAATGTCTAATACAATTTAAAACTAACAATGTCTAATACAATTTTAAACTAACAATGTCTAATACAATTTTAAACTAACAATGTCTAATAAAATTTGAAACTAACAATGCCTAATACAATTGGAAACTAACAATATCTAATACAATTTAAAACTAACAATGTCTAATACAATTTTAAACAACAATGTCTAATACAATTTAAAACTAACAATGTCTAATACAATTTTAAAACTAACAATGTCTAATACAATTTTAAACTAACAATGTCTAATACAATTTTAAACTAACAATGTCTAATACAATTTAAAACTAACAATGTCTAATACAATTTGAAACTAACAATGTCTAATACAATTTTAAACTAACAATGTCTAATACAATTTTAAACTAACAATGTCTAATACAATTTGAAACTAACAATGTCTAATACAATTTGAAACTAACAATGTCTAATACAATTTGAAACTAACAATGTCTAATACAATTTGAAACTAACAATGTCTAATACAATTTGAAACTAACAATGTCTAATACAATTTGAAACTAACAATGTCTAATACAATTTGAAACTAACAATGTCTAATACAATTTGAAACTAACAATGTCTAATAAAATTTGAAACTAACAATGCCTAATACAATTTGAAACTAACAATGTCTAATACAATTTGAAACTAACAATGTCTAATACAATTTGAAACTAACAATGTCTAATACAATTTGAAACTAACAATGTCTAATACAATTTGAAACTAACAATGTCTAATACAATTTGAAACTAACAATGTCTAATACAATTTGAAACTAACAATGCCTAATACAATTTGAAACTAACAATGTCTAATACAATTTGAAACTAACAATGCCTAATACAATTTGAAACTAACAATGTCTAATACAATTTGAAATTAACAATGTCTAATACAATTTGAAACTAACAATGTCTAATACAATTTGAAACTAACAATGTCTAATACAATTTGAAACTAACAATGTCTAATAAAATTTGAAACTAACAATGCCTAATACAATTTGAAACTAACAATGTCTAATACAATTTGAAACTAACAATGTCTAATACAATTTGAAACTAACAATGTCTAATACAATTTGAAACTAACAATGGCTAATACAATTTGAAACTAACAATGTCTAATACAATTTGAAACTAACAATGTCTAATACAATTTGAAACTAACAATGTCTAATACAATTTTAAACTAACAATGTCTAATACAATTTGAAACTAACAATGTCTAATACAATTTGAAACTAACAATGCCTAATACAATTTGAAACTAACAATGCCTAATACAATTTGAAACTAACAATGTCTAATACAATTTGAAACTAACAATGTCTAATACAATTTGAAACTAACAATGTCTAATACAATTTGAAACTAACAATGCCTAATACAATTTGAAACTAACAATGTCTAATACAATTTGAAACTAACAATGTCTAATACAATTTGAAACTAACAATGTCTAATACAATTTGAAACTAACAATGCCTAATACAATTTGAAACTAACAATGTCTAATACAATTTGAAACTAACAATGCCTAATACAATTTGAAACTAACAATGTCTAATACAATTTGAAACTAACAATGCCTAATACAATTTGAAACTAACAATGTCTAATACAATTTGAAACTAACAATGTCTAATACAATTTGAAACTAACAATGTCTAATACAATTTGAAACTAACAATGTCTAATACAATTTGAAACTAACAATGTCTAATACAATTTGAAACTAACAATGCCTAATACAATTTGAAACTAACAATGTCTAATACAATTTGAAACTAACAATGTCTAATACAATTTGAAACTAACAATGTCTAATACAATTTGAAACTAACAATGTCTAATAAAATTTGAAACTAACAATGCCTAATACAATTTGAAACTAACAATGTCTAATACAATTTGAAACTAACAATGTCTAATACAATTGAAACTAACAATGTCTAATACAATTTGAAACTAACAATGCCTAATACAATTTGAAACTAACAATGTCTAATACAATTTGAAACTAACAATGTCTAATACAATTTGAAACTAACAATGTCTAATACAATTTGAAACTAACAATGTCTAATACAATTTGAAACTAACAATGCCTAATACAATTTGAAACTAACAATGTCTAATACAATTTGAAACTAACAATGTCTAATACAATTTGAAACTAACAATGCCTAATACAATTTGAAACTAACAATGCCTAATACAATTTGAAACTAACAATGTCTAATACAATTTGAAACTAACAATGTCTAATACAATTTGAAACTAACAATGTCTAATAAAATTGGAAACTAACAATGCCTAATACAATTTGAAACTAACAATGTCTAATACAATTTGAAACTAACAATGCCTAATAAAATTTGAAACTAACAATGTCTAATACAATTTGAAACTAACAATGTCTAATACAATTTGAAACTAACAATGCCTAATACAATTTGAAACTAACAATGTCTAATACAATTTGAAACTAAGAATGTCTAATACAATTTGAAACTAACAATGTCTAATACAATTTGAAACTAACAATGTCTAATACAATTTGAAACTAACAATGTCTAATAAAATTTGAAACTAACAATGCCTAATACAATTTGAAACTAACAATGTCTAATACAATTTGAAACTAACAATGCCTAATAAAATTTGAAACTAACAATGCCTAATACAATTTGAAACTAACAATGTCTAATACAATTTTAAACTAACAATGTCTAATACAATTTGAAACTAACAATGTCTAATAAAATTTGAAACTAACAATGCCTAATACAATTTGAAACTAACAATGTCTAATACAATTTGAAACTAACAATGCCTAATACAATTTGAAACTAACAATGTCTAATACAATTTGAAACTAACAATGTCTAATACAATTTGAAACTAACAATGTCTAATAAAATTTGAAACTAACAATGCCTAATACAATTTGAAACTAACAATGTCTAATAAAATTTGAAACTAACAATGCCTAATACAATTTGAAACTAACAATGTCTAATAAAATTTGAAACTAACAATGTCTAATAAAATTTGAAACTAACAATGCCTAATACAATTTGAAACTAACAATGCCTAATACAATTTGAAACTAACAATGTCTAATACAATTTGAAACTAACAATGTCTAATACAATTTGAAACTAACAATGTCTAATAAAATTTGAAACTAACAATGCCTAATACAATTTGAAACTAACAATGTCTAATAAAATTTGAAACTAACAATGTCTAATAAAATTTGAAACTAACAATATCTAATAAAATTTGAAACTAACAATGCCTAATACAATTTGAAACTAACAATGTCTAATACAATTTGAAACTAACAATGTCTAATAAAATTTGAAACTAACAATGTCTAATAGGCCTATAACATAAAGTAAGGCAATAAGTGCGGTGACGTGTTATTTATGGCCGAATTTCGACCAATGGGCGGACAGTAGTCTAGATAATTTGTCTGTACCTATGAAATAATGTATTCTGCAAAGCGATGTTATTTTAAGGAGATGAACAGATTTATTGATTATGTAAATGATAGTCGTTGTAAATTAGTTTGATCAAAGTTTGTAAAACATTTTATCGACAGCTGTCTGAATCATCTTTCATGCTCAACAAACTTTCGTTTTAAGCTGCAGAACATTTCTCAACTCTCATTTTAATGCGACCAGACGCATAATGAAAAGGTAACCGCAAACTTTGCTCTTTTCTGAAGTTTCTTGACGAAATACAGAGTCTGACTTTAAGTTCAACAGATTATTCCTTTTCATAAATTGTAATCTTTTTAAAATGAGATGCCTACATTTTACATCAGATTTTGCATGTTATGTTATAGCATTTTCATATCACGAAAACATACAACTTCATTTCAAATCCAAAAATAAATTAGTATACCTTTACATCTATAAATTCTCATAAAAGGGAAATCATAATAAATATGCATTTAATAATTACAATGGAATCGTAAACTATATATTCTGCAATATGTTATTCCTTTATGTTTTTAATTTAGTTTTATTTTATGACGTTTCAGGGTTTCAGATCATATCGCATCAGGGACCCTAAGTATAAAATAGTAGGCTATGTTAAGTACACACTTATTTTTATTCAAATGCATAAAATATTAATCTTTATAATATATATTATATAAAAATTCGACTGCGATGGGCAGGATATGTGGCACAAATGGAAAATGAAAGACGTGCATGGAAACTTCTTGTAAGAAAACCAGAGGGAAAACGCCAAGTTGGTAGACCAAGAATGAGATGGGAGAATAACATTAACCATGATTTGAGGGAAGTAGACTATACAGGGAATGATTGGAAAGCATTAGCTCACGATAGGGATGTATGGAGAGCATATATCCGCGCTGCCATTAACCTACGGGTTCGATAGTGCCAGTAAGTAAGTAAGTAAGTAAGTAAGTAAGTAAGTAAGTAAGTAAGTAAGTAAGTAAGTAAGTAAGTAAGTAAGTAAGTAAATTCGTATAAATAGGGAAATCGTAATAAATACACATTTAATAATTACAAAGGAATCGTAAACTATATATTCTTGCAGTATGTTATTCCTTTATGTTTTTAATTTAGTTCTATTTTATGACGTTTCAGAGTTTCAGATCTTATCGCATATTGGATCTTAAGTATAAAATAGTAGGCTATGTTAAGTGCAGTCTTACTTTTATTCAAATGCATAAAATATTAATCTTTATAATATATATTATATAAAAATTCGACTGCGATGGGCAGGATATGTGGCACAAATGGAAAATGAAATACGTGCATGGAAACTCCTTGTAAGAAAACCAGAGGGAAAACGCTCAGTTGGTAGACCAAGAATGAGATGGGAGAATAATATAAACTATAATTTGAGAGAAGTAGATATACTGGGGATGACTGGAAAACATTAGCTCAGGATAGGGATGTATGGAGAGCTTATGTCCGCGCGGCCATGAAACTACGGGTTCGATAGTGCCAGTGAGTTAGTTATCGAGT
Organism: Diploptera punctata; assembly: GCA_030220185.1. Classification (NCBI taxonomy): domain Eukaryota; kingdom Metazoa; phylum Arthropoda; class Insecta; order Blattodea; family Blaberidae; genus Diploptera; species Diploptera punctata. The sequence continues at coordinate 383,452 of JASPKZ010007320.1, read as the reverse complement.
TATATAAAAAATTCAGTCGGCTTATGTTTGTGGCTTATAGACTTCTAAACCCTACAACCGATCTTCATGAAATTTGTACATACCCAGATTTTTAAGTACGCCGAGTGTTTATCCGCTATCTATTATGCTCTAAAATCATTATGTGTAGGAGTTCATCTGAAACGAAAATTAAAAAGTCGCTCTAGCGGTCGCAATTTTCCATGTTTTACAATGAAACTCAGTACATGGTATTAAAATAAACCAAGGTCGATATTGTCCAAAAATCAACGAAATGTAATGATTAGAAGTAGGGGTTTACCTGAAATCCGAAATTAAAAATTGACCCTAGCAACCGCCATGTTTGGTTCTAACCCGCAATTTTCATTTAACTTATTTAACTAAAAATAAAAATAAGTATTTAATTTATTTAGGCGTAACAGCACACACTGGGTATTCGGTAGTAGTAGGCCTGTTACAGAGCTATTAGTATAGCATTGGACAGCAGACGCGGAGATATCACTCTACACTACTGACGCACTCGCGGCGGGGAACGGAGAGCATAGGATCGCGGTGATACAACCACACACATTTTTGTAACTATTTTACAAATTTTCATACTTACAAACTTTATTGACGCAGATGTTGGAACTGGCTAACTTAGTTTTTTATACATTTTGACACATTTTTATAAAATTTCCTATAACTCGCTGTAGTTCTCTTCTACTGATGTTAATTTCGTTCGGATATTACGTTTCAGTTCATCGAGAGTGCGTTGATTTTTCTTGTACGCGGGAATTTTCAATCTGCCCCAGAGATAGAAATCGCAGGGGGTTATATCGGGAGAATGAGAAGGCCATAAATCCCAACTAATATTTTTGTATTGGAACACACGTTGAATTTCGCGCATTAAAATATTAGTTGTATGAACTGTAGCAGAGTCTTGCTGGAAGAATGCGAAATCACGAACCTGTCTATTAATTCCCTGAAGAAGGGTGTCAGAATGTCATTCACATATGTACGAGAATCGACTGTATTCCGAAAGAAAATGGGCATATGATTCTTTCACCATAATGGCTCACCATATACCAATTTTCGCATCATGGCGGGGCACTTCGTGTGCGATATTAGGGTTCTCAGGACCCCACTGACGATTGTTTCGCGAACTCGCATAACCATGGAGATGGAACCATGACTCATCCGAAAAATATATTAAATGTGGGTCTATTAATCATTATGAATATTATTTAGAATCCACTGACAAAATACGCGCTACGAATAGGGTCACCCGGTTAAAGAGCATGTGCCTTGGTTATTTTATATGGATGCAACTTTAACAATTTAATAGCTTTTTGTGCAGAGCCATAAGAATTCCTACTTGTTGCGAAAGTCACCTAAGTGATTTTCTAGGAGACTGCTCCAATGGATAACCGATATCGTCTATTGTTTCTCCTGTGAGAACGCTACGCGGCTTGTGTGGCTTCTTAGGCTCGACACTTCCCGTTGCGTGAAATTTGTTGTACATATTATGAACTGTTTGAAAGTGATGGATTTTTACACCCGGGAATCGTGTTTCAAAGAGTCTTCGTACTAGGGTGGAAGATTGAGTTAACAAATATTGATCATAAATAAATACACGTTGTTTAGTAAAAAAAGGCATTATTCATTACACAGTTTACACTTATACACACGTCATTCAGTTCACAAGAAAAAGCGAGCGAGCACATTATCCACTCGAGGCACACAATCTGACTGCGACCGTGAATGTGTGGGATGTACTCGTATACTGCTTAGTCAGCGCACATTTCAAGTCCCGTGTCTGCATGAGTAAGCCTTCGTTATCGCACAGCACAAACCCCGCGTCTGCTGCCCAATACTACACTGATAGCTCTGTATATTTCAGAGTGTCCACCGCTGTGGTCTCGAGGTAGCGTGCTGCTTGTCATGCAGCGGGTCCGGCTTGGATCCCCGGTCGGAACAAGTTTCCTGGATAATGTTTTTTTTCAGGTTTTTCCTCACCTGTAAGACAAATGTCAGGAAAGCTTAAGTCCAAACGGTCTCCAAACATCATCTGGCCATCATTATCATTACTAACATATCCATTAAATGTAGGATTAAGACCTCTTCTGGCACGTCATTACCATCATCATCACTTATCAGAAATGGGTTACAGTAACGCAACGTCTGGAGAGAATATCAGAATTCAGAAATTACAACGTGGTGGCATTAAAAATATCAGAGTTTTCTGTAGTCTAAAGAATATATAAAAATGTTTATCCTTCCTTTTATGTTACATGAAAAGAATGGTTAAAATTCGGCACCGTAAAGTCTTATATATTTGAAATCACAATATCAGTTTATAAAACTATTTAATGTTTAGCAAACTTTGGAGTATCAAAGTGTTGAAGAGACGTTTACTTCAGACTAAGTGATGTTGGCTCATTCCATAAGATTTCTTTGAATATTTTGTTGCTTGTGGATTTCCCTTTGTGTGCACACTTCCAATAGCGATGGAAGGTCATTCCTTGAACAGGAGGAATTTAGAGTGGAATGCTAATAATGTACCTCGTGGAATTTTCACTTCTCATTCCATTATCTCTCTCGTGTCAAATTGCCGATCCATCAACTTGTACCGCCGGGATTCGAAACGTATTATTTAACATTTTCTTTAATCTCGTAAGAAAAGCTAGACAAACATATAAATGAATTAATAAATTTCATCTTAATACAAGTAAAACTATCAGTTAATATGATGTAAGTTTGCAAACAATGAATCATCTTTATTTTTCTTCTTCTTTTCCTCCTCCTCCCTTTATCTTTTCCTTCTTACCCTGTCCCCTAGCTTCTTTTCCCCCATTCTGCTGATCCAAAAATTGGAACCGCTATAGCTATTTCAAAATTTTATTTTCAGCTTAACTCTTTCCATTAATCCGATTTTACTGGTTAACAAACTTGGCCTTGTATTTATTATTGGCTGCTATATACCAGGAATAGTTTCAATAAAATAAAAGTTGCGGCCGCTAGAGCATTAACAGCATATATGTATTTATTTTATTCTTATATGCTTGTTATAGAAGCCTCGAGGTGGCAGGTCGACTGATGTCCAGCTGCCTCAAGTGCTAGAGAATCATATATGAGGAAGGACATATAAATGTTTGTGCTGGAATGCCTGAGTGGCGCAGTTGGGAGCGCTAGACGTCTCTGCTTCAAATCCCTTTCAGACGATTATTTTTCTTTTCATGCTACATGTGTAGCCCTATAGGCCTACTGATGACTCGCTGCATCTCCTGATAGAGAATCATATATAAGGAAGAAAATAAATGTTTGTGCCGGAATTCCCGAGTGGCGCAGTTGGGAACGCGCTAACGTATATAGTTAGAGGTCTCGGCTTCAAATCCCTTTATTTCATTTTCATTCTATATGTGCAGGCATATAACGAAGATTGGTGATATTTTGAACAGCATGAGGTAAAAAGGTTGGACGATGGCGATTGTAATGACAGACAGATGTGGAGAATAATGAATGCAGATTATTTGGCCGCAGGATGATGATGTGAAAAATTCTTAAACCTGCTAAATATGTTTGTCTTGATGAGTGGAAGAGAAGGCCACATGACCTTAACCCCACCAGGCTAAACAAATCTAATCTAATCTAATCTAATCTAATCTAATATAAAATAAATATATATAATTTTGGCCATGGTCATTTTCGGTGTTTACTAGAAAGAATAATAATAATAATAATAATAATAATAATAATAATAATAATAATAGGTTTATTTTACCTGGCAGAGTTAAGGCCTTAAGGCCTTGTCTACCACTCAACCAGGTTTAAAAAAAATACAAACAAAAAATAGTCTTAAATCTAAATTACAATATATATCTATAAAATAAACGATTACAAGTTATGAATACAATACAATTAATATTTATAATGTATTTTGATTTACTCTAAATTTAACGAATTAAATATATAACATGTACAATATATATAAAAAAACAGGAAAAGATTAATGACATAGTATAAAATTAAATAAATAGAGAAAAAAATAATTATTAGACAACAGGTAACTGTATAAGCGTGACTTAAAGGTACCAAGTGTGCGGCAACCCCTGATATCTTGAGGAAGGAGATTCCAGGAGCGGGCAGAGGCTACTGTGAAGGAAGTAGAATAGGAGGAAGTGCTATGAAGAGGAATTGTTAGCAGACTGCTATCTTGTGATCTAGTGTCAATATTGTGGTAAGAGGATAACTTCTCAAATCTAGACGCCAGGTAAGTAGGGATGTAGGAATCAGAAGCTTGAAAAGTAGTGAAAGAGAGTGCAATTTACGTCTGTCAGTAAGACGGAGCCAAGAGAGGTTATTAAAGTGTTCGGAAATATGGTCATAACGGCGGATATTGAAAATGAATCGAACGCAAGCATTATGAACACGCTGCAGTCTCTGCGACAAGTCATAGTTTAGATCATTATATATAATGTCACAATAATCGAAGTGTGGTAACACAAGATTCTGCACAAGGATTTGTTTTAACGAAACTGGGAGAAAATTCTTTAAACGTCTAAGATAATGTAAGATGCAGAAAGTCTTTTTACATATGTGTTTCACTTGTGTTTGCCAGGTTAGATTTGCGTCTAGATGTAGTCCAAGATCTATTACTGAAGAAGAATAAGGGATAATTATATTATTTATAGTAATGTTTGGTAGTGTAGATATGTCAAAGGTTTGTAAGCAGTCTTTGTTGTCCCATTAGAATTACTTGTGACTTGTTAGGATATAGATTTAGACCGATACTTGAAGACCAGTTAAAGATGGATATGAGATCGTCATTCATTTTTGTCAAGCTGTTATAGAGAGAATGAGGAGGTGAATGTAGGTAAATTTGGAGATCATCAGCGTAGAGGTGATAAACGGCAGTGCTTTAGTACAGTTGGCAAGTCATTTATGTAGATTGAGAAAAGAAGAGGTCCGAGAACACTGCCCTGGGGGACTCCAGCCGGCACGTTGCGCCAAGACGAAGATCTACAGTTAGACGAAGATCTAGAGATAGGAAGGGGTCTTTAAATCGCATCAACATCATTCCTTCGGAATTCGCTGAAAACCAGCAGCAAGAGAAATCAATCCAAAACGAATGATGGTGGGATGATAGTGATGTCCTGGAGGACGATATTTAATATAAAATGATCACTTCTCACTCAATGACAAATTAAATTTGAAGAGAAAAAATATATACCTAAATTGGGATTTGAACCCAATATGTCTGATTCTATAACCTGTGCTTTAACGATTTAAGCTATTAGGCATCACAATTTAAACATAGATTTTTCTCTTATACTAATACGATTTCTGTGCGCCAGGTAGAAGTGAACTTTTGTTCCACTAACGCCATCTAGCGGTCTCTTAAATAATAGCACTTAAAATGGAAATCGTTAAAGCACTGGTGTACAGAACCAGAGATATTGGGTTCAAATTCCGATTAAGGCATATATTTTTCTCTTCAAATTTAATTTGTAATTTGTCATTGAATGAGAAGTGGTAAATGTATTATTATTATTATTATGTTTTTTTTAAATGCCCCAGGTTGTTTACGACATTCCAGGTGTTCTATCCGGGCATGGCGTACTTCTAACCCACTTCTGAGGTTGGAGCGCCTGGTAGGCGGGGTTACGTTGCTCCGATGAGTGATGGGTGATAATGATGATAATGGTGCGCTAGGAGAGTCCTTAATCCTAAGCTTAAACTAAGATGAATATGAATGATGATGATTGCGATGGCCATATGATTTCGGGGACCGTTTGGGCCTTAAAGATTTCCTGACATTTGTCTTACAGGTGAAGAAAAACCCCGATGGAAACCTCACCTAGAAAAACTGTCCCGACCGGGGATCGAACCTGGGCCCGCTGCGTGACAAGACAGAACGCTACCTCGAGACCACATCGGTGGACGGTAAATTTAATATTAAATATCGAATATTAGTTTTACTTGCAAAAAAATGTAATGTGTTGATTTCCATTTTAAAGTGTTCTTATTTAAGAGACCGCTAGATGACATTGGTGGAACAAATGTTCACTGCTACCTGACGCACGGGAATCATATTTGTATAAAAGAAAATCTATGTTTAAATAGTGATGCCTAATAGCTTAAATCGTTAAAGCACTGGTGTATAGAACAGACATATTGAGTTAAAATCCCGATATAGGCATACATTATCCTCTTCAAATGTAAAGCTAATATTGTCGGACATTTCACACCCTGATTTCAGTTGAGACAACAATAATCTAATTTGTTAAATGTCATAGTTAAATAAAATACCAACTAGCTAACTAACTAAAACGAAAAACGATAAAGAAATGGAGGACAATTGTAATAATGGGAAGACTATATGTGTAATGCTCCTGAAATATTGTAGTTATATGTCACCAGACCTCCAGGGCCTAAACCCAAGAGCCTTACATGGTGCGAGGGTCGTGGATATGTCTCAACACGCAAACATGCACGTCATTTGTTTCCTTTAACATCTTTCTTCCCTTCTATAAAGTACTTTTCCCACAACACATTCAACTTTATTATGAAAACACTACAGACTATAGAAACAAAATTCTGCTTATATGATATGTACGTAGTTTAAAACAAAAACCACCAAATATGAAGCAGCAAAAGAAGAATGAATAAAAACAAACAATAGCTTGCACAAATAAATTCGCTATGTAGTATTCTAACTACTGAATTTTACTATGACTATTTAACTCATGCCCCAAATGGGAGTCAATGACCAATCACGTTTCAATGATTTCTGTTTTACAACCAATCAGAGTCGTGTTTCACGAAATATTTATCAGTGTTATAATTACCATATTAAAAAAAGCTCCTCCTTTTTAATATTCTGAACAGGTCTGACCTTATTTTGCAGTGACTGAGCCTGTAAGAAATACGGCTACCAGATTGTATATATAGTGCATGAATGTCAACACATGCCGCATGCGGAAGTTAATATAAAAACATTTGTAACAATTGATTATACCATAAAAAAAGAAACCACTGTTTGCACTTTCCTAACTGTATTTTTTCCCAGGTAACAATCCAGAAAAATATAATTGTCATATTTACATCATACGACATCAGAAATGATTAATATACAGTTTGATGTTTCTTTTTTCTCCGCTTGAGAGCATTCTTACAATATTGCGTTCCTTTGGCAATAAATAGTATGATCTGGTTGCAGTGATAAACAAAATAAGCAGATGAAGCTTACCTATCGTTTCTCATTTGTTTTCAAACATCGCCGTTTACATTAAATATATAAATATTTTAAAATAACTATAGTTAAATAATGATTTGTGAGTAAACAGCTTAATTTTATTCGTTAAATAGTCCTAACAAATGCCACTCTTGATTTCCAAATTCTCTAGATAAATTCACTCCTCACTTCGTGAGTCGTGAATTTATCGATAATTTGGAAATCACTCGTGGCATTACTTATGATAAACTCAGGAAAATATGTAAAATCTTCCCCAAATGCAATATTATGGAATAAACATATAAAAGAGAAACTAAAGTTAAAATTTTTAAAACAACAGTTAGAAGTATTATGACTTATGGTTCAGAAGTTAGGACTATAGATTATTATATGAAAAGAAAATTAATGGTAGCAGTTATGTACTATTGGAGAAGATCTGCTACGATTTTAAAGAGAGAAAAATTAGAAATGAAGTTATAAAAGGGAACATGTATGTACAAAACTCAATTTTAGAATGTATCCAAGAAAAGCAACTAAAATGGTACGGGCATATTAGGCGAATGGGGGATGAAAGATTATCGAAGAAAATAATGGAATGGACACCATCATGAACGAGAAGGATAGGACGACCAAATCTCACGTGGATCCATGGAATTAAAGAAACTTTGAAGGACTGGGAAATAGACGAAGAAATGTGATATAATAGACATGAATGGAGGAAAATTAGAAAGCGAAATTGAAGACAAATCATTGGTGCCGTAAAATGTATAACATTGTAAGTAAGTAATCCCACAGCAGGCCTCAGGAGGCCCTTGGGGTAGTAGGAGGTTAAGGCTCCCACTTTTTTTCTAGACAATTGGCACTTTATGTCAGCCGGGTTGTCAGCCCTGCGTGACGGTCACCTTTACCCCAGAACAAGCGTCTGGTACTCATTTCCGTTAGAGGCTGAGTCGACCCCAGGGCCATAGTGCCGCCTGAGGGTTTGGGTTAGTTTAAAAATCCTGACCCCAACAGGACTTGAACCCTCGACCCTCCGGCTTGTAGCTCAGTGCCTTAACCACTACGCTACGGCGTGCCCCCTATAACATTGTTAAAACTGAAAATATATATATGATCTTTATAGGAAATCAGATATAATAAGAATAGTTATGTCTCGTAGACTGCGATGGACAGGACATGTGGCAGGAATGCGGATTGGAAAAGGGGCATTAAAGGTTCTTTTAGGAAAATAGGAGGGAAAACGCCCAGTTAGTAGAACAAGAATGAGATGGGAGAATAATGTTAATCGTGATATGAGGGAAATAGAAGTTACACAGGGGATGGCAGGGATACATTAGCTCAGGATAAGTGTCGTGTAGAGAGCTTATGTTCGCGCGGCCATGAAGCTACGAGCTCGCTAGTATCAGTGTCAGTTATGTATTAAGTAACTAGCTAATACCCGGCGTGCGCTACTACGCCTAAATAAATTAAAATTAATGTGCTTTTATGTTTAGTTGAATAAGTAAGAGGAAAAATATTTATAAATTTATATTTTTAGATACTTCGTGCTGATTACCTGGCGTTGCATGGGAATCTACTTATCTCGATCTTCTTGGCATAAATGAGCTAAAAGACAAAATTCGTTATTGTGAGTTATCCGTCAAAGAATATGAATAATCCTATTTATTATTTCAGAAGTATTTTTCTTTCTTTCATTTTTTGAGCCTTCTTTCATAGTAGACTGTCTCCCACTATTGATGCTATATGCTTGCACAGGAATCTTACATACTTGTCTCAATCTTCTTGACATCGATGAAAGACAAAAATGGTTATTGTGAGTTATCCGTAAAAGATAAACATATGCTGTCCCTGACTTTTTTGTACAGCTCTTTGAGATATTCAATTCTGTGTGCATTAATTTTGTGTATTTACTATGGTTTAGGCAGTATAAGCCATTTAAGCGTCGAAAGAGCTACTTTTTTCACGTTTTCCACTACAAAGGGCGATTTTTAAGGGTGTAGGAGTTGAGTATCACAACTCTCTTATAGCCTATGTTCATCCCGGGAATCGCCTGGACATTTTACAAGAAGCCCCATCAAAATCGGACCAACGGTATGGCCGCGCATAAAGTACGAAAAAAAAAACAACAAACAAACCAACTAACAAACAAACCAACTAACAAACAAACACTCATTTTTATATATTAGATAATTTCGTTAATTTTAGAATTTTAACGAGATATTGTAACTAAATGGCGAATTAGGAGTTCAAATGAAAGACAAACAAATTAAACTAATTAATTCAGTAACACTATCCAAACCGTAGGTTCATGTTCGCGCGGACATAAACTCTCCATACAAACATATCTGGAGCTAATACTTTCCAATAATCCCTGTATAATCTTGAACCGAAAGTGTGTTTTTCGGCTCATTATTGTAACGTCGTTCTCCTCCCTAGACTGGAATATTTATGAACTATGCCAATATCCCTTTCTCCTTGTATTTACCCCCCTCTCTCTACTCTTTACCCTTCCCGCTGCGCAATGTCTACGGCGCATCTCCCCTCTACCTCAGAACCTTCATATACGTGGTGCACTGGCAGAACGTTATCATTCAATCATTCAAGCATTCATCGTTCAGTTCTTTGAGCAGATTCAAAGTTTGAATCAGCATCCAGTTCGCGATGCGATTGAAGCTCTAATGGACAAGCTGGTCTGAAGCCGAGAAGCGGCGTGGTTTAGTTGGTCCGGCAGACCAGGGAAGAAGTGGCCTCCTGGTTCGGACGTTAGCATGAGTGTGGCGTGAGGTATGGTGTGGTTTATTTCTATTGTAAGAATATCGTTATTTATTTGTTTATATTTTTGTTTAATTGAATGATCGAAATGTCTTTGTTAATTTGTTTTTACTTCAGACAACTTGTTTCTATTAAAGGTCATCTTTTATACAATTTATCTGCTGCTTCATTGATGTGCACGTAGTTGTTTTCAATCCTATACGGAAATTCACTCACGTAGGAAATTATTTCCAGCTCCCTTGCTATTTTGCTGTTTAGCTTTCTTGAATGACAATTATTATCATTTTCACTCACTCTATGTATTTGAGAATCATTATTTATTTATGTCAATATATCTGAGAGAGAAAGATGAATCGATTGCTGCCTTCTATGGGCCCAAGGCAAGCAACTTCGTGATTGATAGCCTTGCAGGAAAGCAGATCCACGTTAATAGAGAGACAGCAGTAACAAAACCCGATCCCGGATTTATGGTAGTAGAAGCGTGGTTTCTAACCCGCACAAATGGTAGCAGTAACCGTGGTTTATTAGAGAGGTTAAACTAATTCTCCCTCACCCCTCCCGCACAATCTACTTTCCTCAAACCATGTTATTCTCCCATCTTATTCTTGGTTTAACTGCTGGACTCTTTCCTTCTAGTTTTTCTACAAGGATCCATGCCCCGGTTTCATTCCAAATATCATGTCACTGTTTCCATTCGACTTTTGTTCATCTTCCTTTGGACCAAAAATGTTTCTAAAATTGTATGCTCAAATAATCGAGATATTTTCTTCTCCCTTAAAGTATGAGTCCATACATCCCATGCATATAACAAGGAGAATAACATTTTTTTATATTTTGAGTTTAATGATTTGTTAGATAAGTTGGGGCGACAAGAGTCCCTGTAACGCATAATAGGAAGCATTTCCAGAATTGTGCCTGTGTTTAATTTCTTTGTCCATCTTATTCCTATTTGTAATAATTGTTCGTATTACCAGGAATTCTTTAAAATTTTCCTCACATATAATTAATTCTCCTTTCCATTAGGCCTATATATATAATATATATATATGCCTATATATATGTTATATAATCCACCCTTAGTAATTCTGCCCGAAGACAGGTCTTTCAATGCAATCATAGCATTTTCATGCTATGCTTACAGCTTTACTAGGGAATTGTAGGTGTGGTAGCTTCCCGTTGCTTTCCACACCGGTGAAGGATGGTGATGGTGATGATGATAGTAATGATAATGATAAGGATGATGATGATGGCCATATGATTTCGGGGCCATTTGGGCCTTAAAGTTTTCCTGACATTTGTCTTTCAGGTGAGGAAAAACCCCGATAAAAACCTCACCCAGAAAAACTGCCCCGACCGGGGATCGAACCCGGGCCCGCTGCGTGAACAAGGCAGCACACTACCTCGAGACCACAACGGTGGACATGTTATATAATAATGTTTGAAAATTGAAGACAATACAAATTAAATTACATACATTTCTGTAACGCAATTACAATATTATAATAAATGTATAATACATTTATAATAAATTATAATAAATCCTGAGTTACTTACTTACTTACTAGCTGACACTATCGAACCCATAGGTTCATGGCCGCGCGGACATAAGCTCTCCATACATCCCTATCCTGAGCTAATGTTTTCCAATCATTCCCTGTATAATCTACTTCCCTCAAATCATAGTTAATGTTGTTCTCCCACCTCATTCTTGGTCTACCAGCTGGGCGTTTTCCTTCTGGCTTTCCTACAAGAAGTTTCCATGCACGTCTTTCATTCCCCATACGCGCAACATGTCCTGCCCATCGCAGTCTACGAGACTTAACTGTTCTTATTATATCTGGCTTCCTATAAAGACCATGTAGTTCATTGTTATGTAGTCTTCTCCATTCACCTGTCTGTTCATCTCTCTTTGGTCCAAAAATTTTCCTAAGAACTTTATTCTCAAATACTCGTAATCTCCTTTCCTCCCTTAAAGTAAGAGTCCATGTTTCGCACCCATATAATATAACTGGTAGAATAATAGTTTTATATATTTTCAGCTTAACGTTTTTTGAAAGGAGTTGGGACATCAAAAGTCTCTGCAGTGCATAATAGCATGCATTTCCAGAATTGAGCCTATGTTTAATTTCTTTGTGCGTCTCATTCCTATTTGTGATTATTGTTCCTAGGTATTTGAATTCAGCCACTTCCTCAAAATTTCCCTCATTTGTCATTAGCTGTCCATTTCCATTATATACTGAATTTCTACGTGTGGACCATATATTTAGTTTTACTGATATTTTCTTGCAGTCCTAATTTCTTAGTGTTACTCAATAGTGTGTGCGTGTTGGCCTTTAGTATCTCCTCGCTATCGGCCAGTAGTACTACATCATCAGCATAAACTAACAGCTTATTAATACCATTCAGTTGTAAGCCTTCCTCATTCTCTAAAGATTTAATGGCATGCTCTAGTACAAAATTAAATAGTAGAGGAGATAGTGCATCTCCTTGCTTCAACCGATTCTGGATTTCAAAAGTGTCTGAAAACTGTTTGCTTACACGCCACCCTACTCTTTGAGCCATTTAGACACATTCGTATTAGTCTAATAAATCCTGAGTTAAAGTTTTCAATTATTCCCTCTATAATTTACCTGCCACACATATAATGGATGAAGTTATTCTCCCAACTCATCTTGGCCTACTACTAAGTGATTAACTCATTATGGATGACTTCTACGAACTTTACATGCGAATGAGGCCTCTGCATTTTCTGAACCAACTGGGCGCTTACCTCAGGTTTTCCTATAGTAAATTTCCATGCTCCTCTCTCAGTCTCTATTCGTGACAAATATCCTGTTCGCATCAATCTACCTGACTCAACTATTTTTATTATATATGGTTTCCCAAAATGATCATGTAATCTCATTAATTTACAACATTATTAATACAATTATAAAATAAAATTGAAGAATATTGTTACGTGTCGCGCATAGCGACGTTTGAATTGCGCGGGTAAGTCGACCCTGGCGAGTTAGATTACCCGCAAGCCGGCTAAATTGTCTGGAGTGTGTTGCCATGTGGTTCTACTGGTGTCTCTCTCTCTCTGTCTCTCTTCTTTGGAGAAGGATCCATTTCTAGAGGATTCTAGGCGTCGAAGTTAGTCGAAGCCGTTTCCTCGCGCTAAAAAAAGAGCGGAGGAGAAGGCCAGTCAGTGAGTTTTTGTATTTGGCGCCGGCGATAGCAGTCAGTTTGCGGGAGCGAGTCTTGTGGTGAACAGTGTGACGATAAGTAGCGGCGAATTTATTTATCAGTGAGTGGAAAACTGTTCTAACTGAGATAACAATTAAAAGAAGATTCTTAGTGGTTTGTAATTGTGAACAGTAGTTTGTTGATAATTGGAGAATTTAATAAAGTGTTTAAGTAAAATTTTAATAAATTCATTGTGCTCATTTACGGCTAAATAACCTAGAAGAAAAATCGAGGCTATCCCATCACAATATACAAAACTCTCTTTAAAAATACACGGTATATGTAACAGAAAAAGAAAGGCTGAACTTAGAACAATAAGGAAACCTGTTATTTAAGCCTGCCGAAATACATTTTTCTTTCTGGGCTGAAGAGATGACGATTATTTATTGATGACAATAATTACTTGAATCTACGTTAGACCATTTCTATTGAGATATGTATTGCGAAGAAATATAATTTATACAATCATCTATAGAAACTTTGTCCGGAAGTGGAAAAACGTTAGTTCTGTTACAATTAATTTTAAACCTTTTTATTATATACAACTTTCCTCATTAGAGGATTGCCTCAAGGACAAAGTGATACAATAAACAATTATTATTAATTGCCAGTAAACATACAACATTTGAATAAATAAACATTGTAAAATATAATATATTTGAAACCGAATAAGAGCAACCTGGGAAAATGCAGAGATTAGGTTTCCACAATTACCTATATAATAAAAATATAAATTTCTTACCTTGGATTAAAAGTGCAGACTGCGTAGAACGTGTACTGATCTGAAAAGATACAAAATATAAATAATTAATATTTTCATAAAGGGAATGATTAAAATTATAGATTTCTTAATAGTATATCACGATGCGAGGTTGGGAAATGGTTTTTACGGAAGCGAGGGAAATGTTTAAAAACCGAGCGATAGCGAGGTTTTTAATTTCCGAGATTCTGTAAAACACTTCACAAACGTGAGTTGTACATTATTTTTTGCGCGATGGTGTTTTCAAAATAATAATAAACAATAGTACAATAATAACATATACATTATATATCTAATATATAAAAATAAATGTTTGTTTGTATGTATGAGTTGTGATACTCAACTCTTACACCCTTAAAAATCGCCCTTTGTAGTGGAAAACGTGAAAAAAGTAGCTCTTTGGACGCTGAAATGGCTTACGCTGCCTAAACCATAAGAATTACACAAAATGAATGTACACAAAAATGAATATATCAAGAAGCTCTACAAAAAAGTCCGCGACAGCATATGTTTATCTCTTACGGATAACTCACAATAGCCATTTTTTGTCTTTCATTGATACCAAGAAGATCGAGACATTACGTAGATTCGTGTGCAAGTATAGCAGCACATGGCGGGTATTCTTTTACCGATAACTCAAAATAACGAATTTTGTCTTTTAGTTCATTAATGCTAAGGAGATCGAGATAAGTAGATTCCCGGGCAACACCGGGTAATCAGCACGGGGAAACTTAAAATAATTACGATATACATTTATAATTATTTTTCATTTTACCTATTCAACTAATCATAAGAAGCATATTAATTTTTGTCTTTCAGCTCATTTATGCCAAGAAAATCGGGATGAGTAGATATCCGGACAACGCCGGTTAAACAGCACGGGGTATTTAAAAATAATTACGATATAAATTTTTCCATTTACTTATTTACCAAATTTACTTCTGCAGAACATACAACATATTTACAAAGACAACACCATAAAGATTAAATTAAATAACAGATTTTCTGAAGAAGGAATTATAAATCGTGGTGTGAGACAAGGCTGCCCCCTATCCCCAACACTGTTTGCAATTTATATCAATTAAGTAATATGTTGCTGGAACAAGACATATAAATTTGGAATAAGAATATCAAAAAATAGAAAATTAAACACCCTATTGTTTTCAGATGACCAAATAATAATAGCAAATTCCGAAGATAATCTACAGAAAGGTCTGTATGAACTTTACAAAATTACAGAAGAATATGGTTTGAAGATATCTACAGAAAAAACAAAAATTATGGCATTTCAAGGTGTAGATCCTGTCAGAAGTAAAATTGTACTGGACAATAAAATTTTGGAGCAGGTGAATAATTTTACATATCTAGGATGCAATATCTCATATGAAGAAGAAAAGGATGTAAATGCAAAAATATCTAAATTTTTAAAGAATTTTAGGGTTAATCAATTCCATCTTCAAGCCACAGTTAGTCCAAAAGCATTCAAGATTAAAAGTGTATAAAACACTGGCTCTTCCAACTCTTTTGTATGGTAGCGAAGTATGGACGTTGAAACAGAAAGATATACAGAGACTTAGATCTGCTGAAATGAGATACGTTCGGAGGACTGCAGGATACACACACTAGATCGCAAAAAGAATGAAGACATCTTAGAAGAATTACACATGGAACTTTTAGAAAATAGAATTTCTGATTATAAGTCAAGATGGATGCAACATGTTCATCGAATGGAAGATCACAGGATACCCAAACAAATGTTAAGATATCAACCTGCGGGAAGAAGAAGACCAGGACGTCCACTCAAAAGACTTTTGGATGGTGTTACTCTTGAGGCCGAAACAGGTCAACAAATGGCCCTAATTCGTGAATGTACTATGATGATGATGACTTATTTAACTTAACATAAAACACATTAATTTTCGTATTCCAGTTCATTTATGTCAAGAAGATCGGGATATGTAGATTCCCGGGCAACGCCGGGTTATCAGCACGGGGTATATTAAAAATATAAATGTATAATTATTTTTTTCCTTTTACTTATGCAACTAAACATAAAAGCACATCAATTTTAATTTATTTAGGCGTAGCAGCGCACGCCGGGATTAACTAGCTATATATATATACCTGGGTGTCTGTGAGTCTGTCTGTCTTTTGTGGACACAAAAACTACTTGACCAATTTGAATGGGGTTTTCACCATCATATAGAGACTTTTTCTGGGACAATAAACGTATAAACCATATTCCCATACGTATTATAGGGCCGGAGCTAAAAAAAAAAAAAAAAAAAAAAAAGGGTATCGGTACACTAAAAAATCACTTTTGGACGCTTAAATGGTTTATGTTGCTTAAACCCCAACATATATACCAAATTAATGTACACAGAATTAAATATCTGAAACAAAATTCTACAAAAAAAGTCCGCGCCAGCATATGTCTATCATTTACTGATAACTGACAACAACTATTTTTGTCTTTCAGCTCACGTTGCCAAGAAGATCGGGATTGGTAGATTTCCGGGCAACACCAGGTAATCAGCACGAGGTATCTAAAAATAATTACGATATACATTTATAATTAGGCCTACTTTTATTTTTACTTATTCACCTAAACATATTTCTACTAGCTACCATTCGCAATCTCCCCAACAAACGATCGAGAGAAAATTTAACTCTAGCTTTCCTCTACATCGAACATCTCACTATTCCTCATCCTTCCTTATTTCAGCCACTCGACTCTGCCCGACTCAAAAACAGTTAAAAAGCCCGCTTCATATTTCTTTAGTCAATATTATCCCTCTTTGTGTATAACCGTGTTTCCATGTATACTTTTATGATTCTTTATATTTTAAACTTTCTTTTCCAAGCCAATTACTTAATAAAATAAATTATAGGTTATTATTATTATTGTTATTTTTTCCCTTGTCAACTCTATAATATATAGCCTATACCTATTATGTATCATTAATCAACATGTAGATAATTCATAGTTGTTATTATATGTATAAAATATCCCTGGTGAAGTGGAAGAAAAACTTTACGATCTTAACTCCATCAGACAAATTAAATACATAAGTAAACATAAAAACCCGTTTAATTTATTTGAGCGTAGAAGCGATGAATGGAGACTACATAACAGTGAACTATATGAATCTTATAGGAAGCCAGATATAATAAGAACAGTTAAGTCTCGTAGAATACGATGAGAAAGACCTGTGGCACGAATTGGGAAAGAAAGACGTGCATGGAAACTTCTTGTAGGAAAACCAGAAAGAAAAACAAACGCCCAGTTGGTAGACCAAGAATGAGATGGGAGACTAACATTAACTATGATTTGAGGGAAGTATATCATACAAGGAATGATTGGAAAGCATTAGCTCAGGATAGGGATATATGGAGAGCTTATGCCCGCTCGGCCATGAACCTACGGGCTCGATAGCGCCAGTGAGTAAGTAAGGCGTAGAAGCGAACGCCAGGTATTATCTGGTGTACCATATTTTCATTGAAGGCCACAGCTCATTAACTAAACACTATCGTGTTGAAATTAAATTCCGTTTTATAAACGTCTTTAGTAAAAAAAAAATAAATTCCAGCCTGCAACTGAAGAGGGAGAAATGAGATTGGTTAAAGGCTGGAATCGGATTCGACTTAACTCCCACTAGTATAACATTTTAACTTTCTTTCTCGGAATTCATCATTTTGATTTTCGTTCTGGGTGGAAGGAGAAATTGGATTTGAAGATTTATGACGCAAGTTGAAGCTCGCGTGCAGTGAATGAGCACTCGTCCCTCAACTCTGGAGATGTGTAAAGAATATCAACATTATTAAAGATTACTTGTTATTTACACCGAATTCCGACAGCAGAGGTATCTTGTGGAACGAATTCCAATCCCTGCTCAATTAGGTTTCTGGTCCGTTTCCTCGAGATTTACGTGAATCCATCCATAGTAATTCTGCCCGAAGGCAGGTCCTTCATTGCAATCATAGCATTTTCATGCTATGCTTGCAGCTTTACTAGGGAAGTGTGTAGGTGTGATAGCTTCACGTTGCTTTCCACACCGGTGAAGGATGATGGTGATGATGATGGTAATGATAAGGATGATGATGGCCATATGGTTTCGGGGACCGTTTGGGCCTTAATGTTTTCCCGACACTTGTCTTACAGGTGAGGAAAAACCCCGATAAAAACCTCACCCAGAAAAACTGCCCCGACCGGGGATCGAACCCGGGCCCGCTGCGTGACAAGGCAGCACGCTACTTCGACACCACAGCGGTGGACATTTACGTAAATATGAGAACAATATAGGAGTTGATATTATTTATTGCTCTTTACCATAAATAATGTGACGAGTGATTTCCAAATCATCGATACATTTGACGATGACGACGATGATGACTGAATAATAATATTCTTTTTTTTTCTTTTTTTTATTATTATATAACATTATTTCTTATTTTTTCCAATTTTGAACATCTTGCTGCTTCCCACAAGAAATCTGTTTCCATCGACATAAGTTTTTGATGAATTTTCATGCTTCATCTCCATATGTGACAGTATTTATTATTGAATACTAAATAATTAATTATCGAATACTAAATAATTCATTATCGAATACTAAACAATTCATTAACGAATACTAAATAATGCATTATTGAATACTAAACAATTCATTATTGAATACTAAGTAATTCACTATTGAATACTAATTAATTCACTATTGAATACTAACTAATTCACTATTGAATACTCAATAGTCATTCAAAAATACTCAATAAAAAATGGCATTTGACAATTTAGTTTAATTAATGAATCACGATGCAAGCACAATATTCAAATGGAAATAGAAACAAAAACAAAATTTTAACTACAATTGTCCGCAAAATAACTTATATTGAATAGGGATTCATGGGATCCACCAATTTACAAAAATGCAGTACAGTAACTTACGAAAACTACTAACACTTGCCACTAACGAACACAGAGGTTCATAGCCTCCTGAACTACTGTTTTCTAATCATTCCAAGTACAATTCTCCAACACCATAAGGGTAACTACCCTAGAAAGATTTCGAACTACCAACAGCTGCTGGCCTCAAATTCAGATGTATTAATAACAATTATTCAGTCGGTACATGTGTTACATGTGACCAGCATGTCGCGCACCTCAGCCGTTATTCCTGGTTTTCTCTCTCTCTCTGTAGCATCTAGGTATTGTAGCTGCCCGTATTACATAAACCCATACATTATAATTATTAAAGAGCAGGTTTCTATACGAAATACTATTTGAAGGAAACTTAGACCTGCGCGAATATTTGTTTCAATATTGGACGCGGCGTAATTCGATTTTGTTTAATAAAGTTGCTTTTTGTGCAGAGTAAGTCGATTCAAGATTCAATTGCGTTTGTCATATAAACATAAACGAGATTTTTTTTAATAATATAATAACGTAGTCTTTTTAACTTTGCTACGGATCAAGCGTGAAAACTTTTTTAATATGTTTCACAAATAGTATATTGAAAATTACTTTGCAATTTTCAAATGCATATTATTAAAAATTCTGAAGAAAGATTTATGTAGGAAAATGGGGTGGCGCTTTTATGGTTGCAACACAAAGGAATTTGAAGCATAAATTTGATTAACATTTCCTGAAGTTTAAAAGTTTTTAAGCAAGAATCACGTTTAAGGTAATGTAAGGAACTGAATTTATGCCGCTATGTCTAAGGCATGATTACTCAACACAATAAAATTAGAATTCAATTGAACAAAAACAGTACATTCTTTGCAACATTAATTTTATGATTCACATATATTTCGTTCAGTTCAATGTTTCATTTTAACTCCATCTTCGTTTAAAAATTGAAAAGGTAAATATGTCAATAACTAACTCACTGACACTATCGAACCTGTAGGTTCATGGCCGTGCGGACGAAAGTTCTCCATATAATTCGTATCCCCAGCTAATAATATCCAATCATCCCCTATATAATCAACCTTCTTCAAATTGTTAATTTTTTTCTCCCATCTCATTCTTGGCCTACCTACTGGACGCTTTCGCTCTGATTTTCCTACAAGGAGTTTCCGAGCTCCTCTTTCATTCCCCTTCGAGCTACGTGCCCTGCCCATCACAGTCTACTTGACTTAACTGTTCTTATTATATCTTGTTTCCCATAAAGATCATGTAGCTCACTGTTAGGCAGTATTCTCCAATCGCCTGTCATGAACACGTTATCGTCACGGGTGACTTCAATATAAATATACTAGACACTGTCAACAGACATACACAACAGCTTATGTCCGCGTTCCAAGTTTGTGATATGACTATCCTTCCCTTACAGCCTACACATCACACCAATCATTCTGAGACTTTACTTGACTTAATTGCTACTAATAATCCAGACAGAGTACTAACCCACGGTCCAACTGTCAGCTCCCGGAATATCAGCACATGATATTATATTCTTAGCATATTCACTGCAGTGCCCTAAAACTAGCTCGTAAGACTATCACATATAGAGACCTAAAACATATAAACAATGCAGCTCTACTTGAAGACGCTATAAAATTACCCTGGCATACTATATGGACGTTGCATTCTGTTGACGAAAAAGTTGAGGCATTAAATAACCTTATATTAAAACTATATGACAGACACGCTCCACTGAAAACTAAACTAGTGAAACGACACCCTGCTCCCTGGATGTCTGCTAACATTCGTGACTTGATGACTGAAAGAGACGCAGCATATCGGAAATATAGAGTCGACAAAACTGATATAAATCTTAATCACTATAAACGGTTACGTAACAAGACTACACAAACTATCAGAAACGCCAAACTTAGACATCTACACAGCCTTACTGAACCTAATAACAATAACCCAGATATTTGGAAAAATCTGAATAAAATGGGCGTAGGAAGGAAAGACACACAGGTAGAAAAACTACCTGTTTCTCTGAACACGCTTAATAACCATTTTACAAGCACATTCTTTACTCATAAAGACAAAACACATACAATAAGTGAACTACTATTGACAAATCCACCAGACAGAGAACATTTCCATTTTTCATATCTTACAGAAAATGACATAAAGAATGCTCTCAAACGAATAAAAACAAAAGCAGAAGGTACTGACCGTATAAATATCACTCTACTTAACAAAATAATCGACGTTATACTACCTACCATAACTCATGTTTTCAACTCCTCACTACAAACCTCTATATATATCCCACATTATGGAAGCAAGCAATTGTACGCCCACTCCCGAAAGTAAAAACTCCCTTAACTCCTAACGATTTTCGACCCATTAGTATTTTACCTACCCTTTCAAAAGCTTTGGAACGATTAGTCCACAAACAACTGACTGACTACCTAACTGAACACGACCTTTTAGATCAATACCAATCAGGCTTCAGGACAGGACACAATACAAATACTGCTCTACTAAATATATGTGAAGACATACGCGAAGCATCTGATAATCGAAAACTTACTATTCTTACACTACTTGACTTTAGTAAAGCATTTGACACGGTAGACTTGGACTTATTGTTGCTTAAACTAAAAAAACCTCTCACTTTCTGACAGTGTCACGCAATGGTTCAACTCCTACCTTCGTGAGCGCCAGCAATATGTTGTAGGAAATTCTACATTACGCTCTTCTTGGACCTACCGTAAAGCTGGAGTTCCACAGGGCTCGGTGCTCGGCCCATTGCTTTTTTCAATCTATATAAACGACATATCTGACTCCCTAAAACATTGCAAACATCATTTATTTGCGGACGACATGCAGATCTACCTTCACTCAGACAAATATTCTTTAAATGACGCGGTAACCAAAATTAATGAGGACCTTGACTCGCTAACGGCGTGGACAGAGAAATATGGACTTGAATTAAATCCTAGAAAGACACAAGCAATCATTATGGGCCATCAGAGACTATTATCCTCAATTAACACAAATGCAGTATTACATGTGTCACTTAATGGGGTTCAGATCCCTTATAGTGAGACAGTAAAAAATCTAGGAGTGTTTATGGATAAACATTTAATTTGGAATAAAACAAATAAATAACATTTGCAAAACTATCTTCTCAATAATACACTCATTAAATCGTATAAGAAATTGTTTACCGTTTTCTCTAAGAAAAATGCTAGTAGAAACACTTGCAATGCCCCATTTTGATTATTGTGATACTCTTTTTACTGACCTAAATACTGTTCTTACCCAAAGACTTCAACGTGTTCACAATTCTTGCATACGTTTTATTTGTGGTATACGTAGATTTGATCACGTTACACCATCCCTGGAACAATTGTCATGGCTTCGTCTTCAAGATCGTAGAACCATCCATTCCCTATGCCTTCTCTATAACATATTACACACATCTTTACCTTATTATTTATCACACCGCTTCACTAAACTCTCTGATACACATAACTTAGATACCCGATCCCTTGAGCCCAGTGTCCTTTATATCCCTCCTCATCATACTACCTATTATTCGAAATCTTTTACAGTTTCTCTTGCTAGAACATGGAATTCACTTCCACCCTATGTCAGAGACTGCCAAACTTTACCATCTTTCAGAAATAAATTGAAAATAAAATCACTAACAGAAACAACTCACTAATACTACTTTTTAAGAATTAATAATGCGTTTTTGCATTATTTAATAAAAATAGACTTAGGATTTGTTAATATATTTACCTAATGCCTTGTATAAAAAGCGTAGATTAATTCATTGTAGTTTATTACTTTCTTTGTATTTTTTCTTCTTCTTTTTATGCATAGTAGATTCGAGCTGTTATTCCTTTTTTTATTCATTGTATCATTAATTTAATTTTAATTGTATTTAGTTTCATTCTATTATTAGACATTAATTTCATTATTATTCAATATGACAGATAATTAATTGTTCAATGACTATTATTGTAACTTTTTTTTGTATTCATATGTAACATATGTTTGTCCTGTTTAATATGACTATTATTGTAATTTTTTTTGTATTCATGTGTAACATATGTTTGTCCTGTTTAATATGACTATTATTGTATTTTTTTTTGTATTCATATGTAACATATGCTTGTCCTGGTGAGTGGAAGAGAAGGCCACATGGCCTTAACTCCACCAGGCTAAATAAATCTATTCTATTCTATTCTATTAATCTCTGAAAGTAAAATACGTAATATGATAATCTTGTTTATGGTTCTCGATCAGTATATTTCATTAAGTGAAAAAAAAAACAAGCTAAACGTTATCCTTAAGACGAATATTCGGTCCCAGACGGGAGGATATGAAAATTGAAGAAGGCTTAAAATTGACGTTATTCCTAATTCATATCGACGTATTTAATATTGTAGGAATGTTAAGGCCAAAAAATTAAGAGGGTGAGGTCATTAAGGCCAATGGATGACAGTAAAAAATTCTTTCATATTTTCTATTGGAACATACTTGGGGAAACGGGTATTATACAGGCTTTAGGTATAGCAGAGAGAGATTATTAGGATGGGTCTCGAAGAAGTTGTTACCGGAGATATACATTGTTGTCTCAGAATATATGTCAGAGGACGGCATTAATGAGTGGATAATTGAACCGCGACTTCTTTTTACGCGGTCACTTGAAAAACCTTGTCTACGTATCTCCAGATATAATAAGAACAGTTAAGTCTCGTAGACTGCGATGGGCAGGCCATGTGGCATAAATGGGGAATCAAAGACGTGGATGGAAGCTTCTTGTAGGAAAAGCAGAGGGAAAACGCCCAGATGGTAGACGAAGAATAAGGTGTGAAAATAACCTTAACTATGATTTGCGTGAAGTAGATTAAACAGGGAATGATTGGAAAACACCTCAGGATAGGGATGTATGGAGAGCTTATGTCCGCTCGGCTATGAAACTAAGGGTTCGGTAGTGCCAGTGAATTAGTTAGTTAGTCAGTTATATACCTCCACCACCTCAAATTCTGCAAGAGCTACGACTTCGTATCACTGCCGCCATCGAACCAGTCCCCATAGATATTTTGGAGCGTGTGTGGTATGAGTGATAATATCGCCTTAATATCTGGTATGCAACAAGTGGAGCACACATAAAGTATCATTGAAGTAAGATCTAAAATTGTCTAAACTTTGCAATATGTTACAAGACATTTTAAGTACCCTAATAAACTCTGTCAAATTTTTCTCTTAGGGTTTTATTTTACAAGTCATTTACTACCATTTACAATGATGTTTACGCGTCTTCTAACGATTATTTGAACATATTGGACACTACGATATTGAACTAGATACGCACCGTGAAGTCGTGGTAGCCATATTGATTTCAATTAATATTCTATGCAGCCAACAAAGACTAAATTCCATTGCAGCCAACATAGAGTGTGTACTAACTAATTTTACACATGCAAACATCCATAGTAATTCTGCCCGAAGGCAGGTCCTTCACTGCAATCACAGCATTTTCATGCTATGCTTGCAGCTTTACTAGGGAATTGTAGGTGTGATAGCTTCCCGTTGCTTTACACACCGGTGAAGGATGATGATGATGATGATGATGATGATAAGGATGATGACCATATGATTTCGGGGACCGTTTGGGCCTTAAAGTTTTCCTGACATTTGTATTACAGGCGAGGAAAAACCCCGATAAGAACCTCACCCAGAAAAACTACCCTGACCGGGGATCGAACCCGGGCCCGCTGCGTGACAAGGCAGCACGCTACCTCGAGAGCACAGCGGTGGACAATCTCACACATATACTTTAGAATTTCAGAACTTACTATTTACACTAAGTATATTTGGGCTTTGCATTCTTTAACGTGTTAGAGTACTTAAATTGCATTAGGTTAGCTTTTATATTGGTTGGTAGAGTTCAAATATCGTGTATTTGTTGGCTGCATCCCGTGATTCCATAGTGTAAACAGCTTTGCGTCTGTTGGCGCTTGCCACATGGTGTATGGTTGGAAATTATAAATAATTTTCTAATCACAGGTTGGAAAGTATTTCCCTAAATTCTGTTTTAGTTTCTCTTTCTAATGTCACCAGTTTGGTATAAATTCAAAATATGAGGGCGACTCTATACCAATAGTTTCTGTATTATTTTCAAAATGATCTGTATGATCAAATGTCTCATATTTCAACTCGATAAATCAAAACTATCGAAAATGTGGATTAAGAGGACCACGTGCCACGCTACAGAATTTGAAACTGTACACGCGTGTTTGCGTGACCAGAGTAAATTATAGATTAGCTACTTTCTTATCGAACAGTTTTCCAGCCTGACCTATGGGGCACTATATTCTCATGTAATTTATCTTTGGAGGGAAAATAAAGAAAGTGAAATACTCGGGGACTTTGCGTGTTTAGCTACGTAATGGACCCATAGGGAATTGTATGTAAGCGTGAAGGTAGCGTACATATATCTATACACACACACACACACACACACTAGAACACATACACCCTATAATATAAAAATATTTTTAACACGGCCAAGCATGAGGGTGGATTTGAGTGAGGTAATGTAATATATAGACAAACGTGCAAGCACGTGCTTATTTCCCAAAGGGATGAAGAAATGCTGCACACTGCAAATAGTTAGGGAGAAGGGCAAGCATTTGTAATTGTATGTAGTTGCTATCAAAGAAGAATTTTACTTCCAATTGATTTATAGATGCTACGGATATATGGATGTGTGTCAGTAGTTGTATTTGTCTATTGTAGATAATTATGTTTTTTATTATGAATTTGTATACGATTCAGTTAATAGGGAGAAGTTTTATAGTATCCTTCTGGAGTTCGGAATTCCTAAAAAGTTAGTTAGACTTATATGAATGTGTCTAAATGGCACAAAGAGTAGGGTGCGTGTAGGCAAACAGTTTTCGGGTACTTTTGAAATCCAGAATGGGTTTGAAACAAGGAGATGCACTATCTCTTCTACAATTCAATTTTGTATTAGAGCATGCCATTAAATCTTTGGAGAATGAAGAAAGCCTACAACTCAGTGGCATTAATAGGCTGTTAGTCTATGTTGATGATGTAGTACTATTGGCCGACAGCGAGGAGATACTAAGGGCCAACACTCACACACTATTAAGTAACGCTAAGAAATTGAGACTGGAAATAAATATCAATAAAACTAAATATATGGCCACACACAGAAATACATTATGTAATGGAAATGGACAGCTAATGACAAATGAGGGAAATTTTGAGGAAGTGGCTGAATTCAAATACCTAGGAACAATAATCACAAGTAGGAAAGAGATGCACAAAGAAATTAAACATAGGCTCAATTCTGGAAATGGGTGCTATTATGCATTGCAGGGACTCTTGCGTCCCAACTCCTTTCAAAAAAACGAAACTGAAAATATATAAAACTCTTGTTCTACCAGTTATATTATATGGATGCAAAACATGGACTTTAAGGGGGGGGGGGAGAATATTACGAGTATTTGAGAATAAAGTTATGAAAATTTTTGGACCAAAGAGAGATGAACAGACAGGTGAATGGAGAAGACTATTATTAACAGTGAACTACATGATTTTTTATAGGAAACCAGATATAATAAGAACAATTAAGTCTCATAGAAAGCGATGAGCAGAACATGTGGCACGAATGGGGAATGAAAGACGTGCATGGCAGCTTCTTGTAGGTAAACCAGAGGGAAAACGTACAGTTGGTAAACCAAGAATGAGGTGGGAGAATAACATTAACCATGATTTGGGGGAAGTAGATTATAGAGGGGATGATTGGAAAACATTAGCTCAGGATAGGGATTTATGGAGAGCTTATGTCCGTGCGGCCATGAACTTACGGGGGTTGCATGTTTGGGTTCGTTTTCGTTTATCAGGCCGTCGTTGTTGTGAGCTGCTTTCATGATTCCCAACAACATTGACGGTTTTAAGTCCATGTATTTTTCGGTCTACCAACATTCCTGTTTCTTTTCGCCTTGTAATTAAATCAAATTTTAGGTATGCGTTCATCTTTCATTATTTGGACAGGTTATTTCCAGTTTTTTTTCTGGATTGTTTTATCTAAAAGATAAACAATGTTTAGCTCATTTTTAATATCTTCGTTTCTTCTTTTATCTAGAAGTTTGCAGCCAGCTACACTTCTCAGACATCTCATTTCAGCTGCTTCTAAGATCTTCTCTTCTCTTTTAGTTAAAACCCAAAACTCACTACCATACTATAGTAAGGGACTACCGTTGCTTTATAAAATTTTTGTTTTGTTTCCTTTCTTGTATTTTTTAAATATTCCTTTAATTGTACCACATTATATATTTAAATTTATTAAGCTTATTAAAAGATTTTCAATTTTAAAATAGGAGGTCTCATAACGCAGGTTTTTTTTTAATGACTGGAAAAATAATACAAAATACTCATTTCAATTCGATAAGTTTCTATGAGGAACTTCTTCAATACGACTCTCAACCGCTTTCTCTGGCGTGAATCAACTTTCTCGGTGAATAGTTTTACTCAAGTTGCATCAAAGGATTTCAAACCACTTCATCCGACATTATTATTATTATTATTATTATTATTATTATTATTATTATTATTATTATTATTATTATTATTATTATTATTGTAAAATATCAATAAATAAGTCAAAAGTAATGGCATTTATTGGTAGATATGGAATTAGATAAAAAATTGTACTGGATAACAAAATAATAGAACAAGTATCACATTTCCAATATTTAGGATGTGATTTAACTTATAGAGAAAATAAAGATATAGAAAATAAAGTAAATAAATTTCAGGCTATTTGTGGAACCATAAAAAGAACCTCAGGTCGGAAAACAAGGAAAGATACGAAACTTAAATTATATAAAACAATGGCTGTTCCTTTGTTGTTGAATGGAAGTGAAAATTGGATAATGAAATCAAGGGATAAAAGCAGGATACAGACTGCGGAAATGCTGTTTTTACGTAATGTGAAAGGATGACCAAGAGCGGATAGAATAAGGAATGAAACTATATGAGAAGAATTAAATATATATAAAATTGAAGATAAAATCAGCAAAAATAATAAGAAATGGACAGAACACTTAATGAGAATGAACAACGAAAGAATACCAAAATGAACCTTCCTGTATAATCCCAGAGGAACAAGAGATGTTCGCCGACCACGTAGAAGATGAACTGCACTTTTAACTTCGCCGGAACAGGCTGCATAGCCTAAATCTTGTAGTAGAAGATTATTATTATTATTATTATTATTATTATTATTATTATTATTATTATTATCCCGCTCTGTAGCCGACTGGTTAAGGCAAGATGCGTTGGCAGAGAACTACGGGACTTTCGCTGGATCAAGTCCCCAAGGAAAATAAACTTTGTCATGGAATTTGGCCAGTATGGGACCGGTACCCACCCAGCATCGTGAGGAATTTGGGTAGCTACAGTAAGTAGCGGTTGTAGATTAGAAAACCAACTATAACGGCTGGGGAACCAGACATGATGATCACGTACCTCTGTGATTAGCGCGTGTGGATGTGAGGACTGCAGTCGGCTGATAGGCGAAGGGCCTTCTAGGCCTGTCGCGCCGTGGAGTAATTATTATTGCTATTATTATTATTATTATTACTACTACTACTACGACGACGTCTTTATAGGAAGCCAGATATAATAAGAACACTTAAGTCTCGTAGACTGCAATGGGCAGGACATATGGCACGAATGGGAAATGAAAGGCGTACATGGACAGGGTTATGGTAGGAAAACCAGAGGGAAAAACGGCCTGAGTTGGTAGATCAAAAATGAGGCCTCGGTTTGGGGGGCGAATAACATTAAACCATGATTTGAGGGGAAGGAGGAGTATAAAGCTCAATGATTGGGATGTATGGAGAGGCTCATGACAGCACGGCCATGAAAACTACGGGTTCGAGAGTGGTGCAGTAAGTTAGAGTTTATTATTATTATTATCTATGATTATTATTATTATTATTATTATTATTATTATGGTTATGATTATTATATTAGTTCGTGTGATAGCAGGGGCAAGAATCAAAATCGCGTAAATAAAATAACGCGGATTAATAATCGATAACAACCACAATACATATAATTGATTATTTTTGTTATGATTCGTTCCAAGTGTACAAATCCATGAGTTAATGTTATGTAAGACACAGCGGATCGTTTACATATAGTCATACCAGCATTGTTGCTGTGTCGCACGGACGTCAGTAGATCTAAACAACCCATGTAAGGAGTCAGGAACAAATAAACAAATGAAGCACTTACTCAGCTTACTTAGTTGATCCACATCCGACGCCACAGACTAATATGAAGCGAGTGTACGCGGGGGATGACAGGAAAGTATTTCACAAATCATCCACAAAACGAAGCCAGATCAAGGTTCCACTGTGTCGGATAATATTGCCTTCCATGGCTGAATAGACTCTCTATACTATACAGAGTATAGTGCTTGGGAATAATACCCTTATGGAGGAATCACTAATTTTATCAGACTTGCCTGTGCTACGGCATTAACTTCGTTCCCTAGATTTGTAAATATCCCACACTCATTTATAGAATACTAAAGGAGAACTTTGCTGTCATACTAGTATTTCACATAATCATATTTTACAATGTATAGACATTTTTTTATTGATAAGGCCCAAACGGCCCCGATCGTAATCTGGCCATCAATATCATAAGTAATGCAACGAGTGACTTCCAATTTATCTGGAAGATTTGGAAATCAAGGGTGGCATTTGTTAGGACTATTTAACGAATAAAATCGAGCTGTTTACTAAAAATCACTGTTTATTTTTTTTTCCCCAAATGCCCCAGGTTTGTCTTTCGACATTCCTGTTTTCTCTCCTGGCATGGCGTACTTGTAACCCACTTCTCAGTTTGGGGCGCCTGGAAGGCGGGGTTACGTTGCCTCGATGATATGATGGGTGGTGACGATGATAATTGTGCGCCAGGAGAGTCCCTAATCCTAAGCTTAACCTAAGATGAATATGAATGATGATGATTGCGATGGCCATATGATTTCGGGGACCGTTTGGGCCTTAAAGTTTTCCTGACATTTGTCTTACCAGGTGAGGAAAAACCCCGATAAAAACCTCACGCAGAAAAACTGTCCCGACCGGGGATCGAACCCGGGCCCGCTGCGTGATAAGACAGCATGCTACCCCGAGACCACAACGGTGGACTAGTTACCGGTATTTTTAAATATTTATATATTTAATATATCAACTTTTATAAGATTCATGATGTGTTCCGTTGAGGTATTATTCAAAATTAATATAAAATTATGGAATATTCACCTGAAAGGTCCGTCTCCTCAACTTAATTAATCATTTAACTGTAGCGCTTTCGGGACTTGTCCCATCATCGGCAGGATTCAAAACTGGTGTTTCACTGAAGATCTGGTAGAGGGGGTTGCATGTTTGGGTTCGTTTTCGTTTATCAGGCCGTCGTTGTTGTGAGCTGCTTTCATGATTCCCATATCTTCGAGTACGTTTATCTTCGCTGGATTATTTTCTCTATGCATTACTGTTAGGGTGTTTTCAGTATTTAACATGCGATGTCCGTCATGGATAACGTGTTTTGCATAGCTTGATTTCCCTTCTGCGTGAATGAAGTCTCGAAAATGTTCTTTGAATCTGATGTTAAAACTCCCGTTTGTCCTTCCTATATAAAATTTGTTGCAGTCCTTACATGTCAGTTTATAAACTCCTTTGCTGTTGAAAATGTTATTTTGTTCAATGTTATTGTTTATTATGTTGTTTAATTTGTTATTGGTTCTGTATGCTATTTTTACGTTTTTATCGGCTTTCTTTAGTGCATTGGCTAATTTTGTCGTTTCTTTTCCTGTGTATGTAAGTGTTATCCTTGTTTTCTTGTTGTTGTCAGATTCTTTTTCTAGTTTAGTTATGTTGGTTATGTTGTTCTTCCTTTTTTGTTTTTTTACGAGCTTATCTATGAATTCTTCATTATAGCCATTGGTTTTTGCCATACCAGATCTTCAGTGAAACACCAGTTTTGAATCCTGCCGATGATGGGACAAGTCCCGAAAGCGCTACAGTTAAATGATTAATTAAGTTGAGGAGACGGACCTTTCACTTGAATATTCCATAATTTTATATTAATATTTAATATAAACGGCGATGTTTGAAAACAAATCAGAAATGTGTGGTTACGTTTATTCACTGCAACTTGAACATATTATTTATTGCTGAATAGGGTCGCTATCAGTGATAACCCACTAAGATAAGCAATATTGTGATATCTGTGACATTACTAACATTCAAGACAAGATAACATTTATCCATACATCCATATTAAACAAGACAAACATGACATTGATTTTTATTATTGATTTCGTACATCTCAATGATGGATAAATCATAATTTGAAGAGAAAAATTATACGCTCAGACCGGGACTTGAACCCGGGACCCTTGGTTCTCTAGACCAAGTGCTCTACCAACTGAGCTACCTGAGCAAGTACCGATCTAAACGCAAATCTTTCTCTATATACATTGTAATTCCCATCCACCAAATGCTGTGAAGCCATGCTTCTATCTTGCAAATGGCGGCTCCTTTATTAAGAAGACATATTTGGGAATTATATATTACAGCCAGTACGGCTTTTTCCAAGTTTTTATTATTGATTTCGTACATCTCAATGATGGATAAATCATAATTTGAAGAGAAAAATTATACGCTCAGACTTATGATTTATCCATCATTGAGATGTACGAAATCAATAATAAAAACTTGGAAAAAGCCGTACTGGCTGTAATATATAATTCCCAAATATGTCTTCTTAATAAAGGAGCCGCCATTTGCAAGATAGAAGCATGGCTTCACAGCATTTGGTGGATGGGAATTACAATGTATATAGAGAAAGATTTGCGTTTAGATCGGTACTTGCTCAGGTAGCTCAGTTGGTAGAGCACTTGGTCTAGAGAACCAAGGTCCCGGGTTCAAGTCCCGGTCTGAGCGTATAATTTTTCTCTTCAAATTATGATTTATCCATCATTGAGATGTACGAAATCAATAATAAAAACTTGGAAAAAGCCGTACTGGCTGTAATATATAATTCCCAAATATGTCTTCTTAATAAAGGAGCCGCCATTTGCAAGATAGAAGCATGGCTTCACAGCATTTGGTGGATGGGAATTACAATGTATATAGAGAAAGATTTGCGTTTAGATCGGTACTTGCTCAGGTAGCTCAGTTGGTAGAGCACTTGGTCTAGAGAACCAAGGGTCCCGGGTTCAAGTCCCGGTCTGAGCGTATAATTTTTCTCTTCAAATTATGATTTATCCATCATTGAGATGTACGAAATCAATAATAAAAACTTGGAAAAAGCCGTACTGGCTGTAATATATAATTCCCAAATATGTCTTCTTAATAAAGGAGCCGCCATTTGCAAGATAGAAGCATGGCTTCACAGCATTTGGTGGATGGGAATTACAATGTATATAGAGAAAGATTTGCGTTTAGATCGGTACTTGCTCAGGTAGCTCAGTTGGTAGAGCACTTGGTCTAGAGAACCAAGGGTCCCGGGTTCAAGTCCCGGTCTGAGCGTATAATTTTTCTCTTCAAATTATGACATTGATGATTATGATAGCCAGATGATGTTCGTGGGCTAATGTGGACGTTAATATTCCTTGACATTTACATTACAGGAAACATGTTTTGACCGGAGGTCGAACCTGGGACCACTGCGTTAGAGGCAATGACGTTATTCTGCACTTCGTAGCGCACACTAAACATTCGTCTTTAAATACTTGCATCATTTTTATCTTTCATGTGAAGGAATTGATCTCAAAAAGAGAATGTGTTGGGAATTGGCAAGCTCTCTGCTCTATGCGGTCTGTGGAAATTGACGCATTGACTTACTTCTTGTAGAACTTTTATACAGAAGCAACTCGTATTTTCTTCTTGTTCTATCTTCGCCTCTGGGGCTTCAAAAAGATTTCCTCTGCCCATCGAATCAACAGTATTCTGAATGGAATAAAAACCAACAGAGTACCACGTTTGAGCTAGTAGTGAGAAAGCTACAAGTTTTATGAAAGTTTAAGAAATGAAATAAATTTCTCAAGTTCCATTTCAAAATGTTAAATCATAGTTTAATGAGTCTAGTCCACGGCTGTGGTCTCCAGGTAGTGTGCTGCTTTTTCACGCAACGACCTCAGGTTTGATCCCCGGTCGGGACAAGTTTCCTGGGTGAGGTTTTTTTTTCGGAATTTTTTCTCACCTCTAAGAGACGAATGTCAGACAACTTTGAAGCCCAAACGGCCCCGAACATCACGTTGGCCATCATCATCATCATTCATATTCCCCTTAGATTAAGTTTAAGATTAAGGACTCTGCTGGCGCACCACTTTCATTATCGCTTATATCATCGGGGCAGCGTAACCTCACCTTCCAGGCACCCAAACCTTATAAGTGGATTGAAATTATAGCAATGCCAAGAGAGAACACCAGAAATGTCAAAATGACAATCTGAGGAATTGAATAAAATTATGAATCCAATCAGATCATATATGGAACTTCCCTCAAAGACAACAACACGGTTATACATAATACAGGCTAACTGTATTTCATCTGGAATACTATTCTTCATAATTAGGTATTAGGATTTTTTCACCAATATAGGCTTCACTTTTTTCATTTTCAATAATAATAATAATAATAATAATAATAATAATAATAATAATAATAATAATAATAAATAATATAATAATAATAATAATAATAATTATAATAATAATAATAATATAATAATAATAATGATGATGGTGATAATGATGATGATAAATAATAATAATAATACTAATAATAATAATAATAATAATAATGATAATAATAATAATTAATAATAATAAAAATATTAATGATGATAATAATAATATAATAATAATAATAATAATAATAAAAATTATAATAGTATTATTATTATTATTATTATTATTAAAATGTTAAAAATTTACACAATATTTACATAAGGCGAAATATCGTGTTTATTCGAATAATTTCCCCTCTTTTCAAGATTTAGGCGTGAAAATTTGAGGGGGGAATTATGCGACGACCATAAAAATATCAATACGATTTCACAATATAGACCACTATTATTAGACATCTACAGTGATTCCATCATGGTCATTGAAATTTACTCTCAAAGGCACGAGATACTGAAAGAATAAGTTGTATTTAATGTTTTTTTTATTTTCAGACAATCAAACCATACAAAGGATAACGGTACAGTAGATCACAATGAAGGCGTTTATCACTCTGTGTATCATGGTGAGATTTACAGCTTATAACTTAAAATTTGCAGTGCAGCTGTTGTACTTTCTTCCCATACTTGAGCTTAACAATGACGCTATGATGGAACAACACTCTTACCAATGCACAATGATACTTAACTCTATTCAGACTGACAACAGATGCGCGGGTGACAGAGACTGCAAGTAGCGTTAGGTCCTTGTAGAAGGGAATGGATTCGTCCTTGGGTTTTTCATGAATTCCTTTGTGTTGTACTTTAAATATTCATAAGAGTGTATAAAGTTGTAACTGAAAATTTTTGGTCTATGCACGTTGTATCAGAGGAGGATTTTAAATATATATATATATATATATATATATATATATATATGCAAAACCTCGGGGGAAATTATGCGAGACGGTCAAATATGCGAGTAAATACAGTATAAGCCTATACAGAATATTTATAAACTGCATAACTTCTATTTTTTCATAATTTTGGTAATATAAGTCAATTTTCATTAATATAGGTGTGAAATTATTAATTTTCTAGTCCAGGTGGTGGGGGTTACTTACTGTCAGGGCGCCGATGCGCTCACACATACATTGTCACACTGACTACCAATAAGATAAAGCACAAACCAGTTCAGTGTTGTACTTACTTACTCACTGGCACTATCGAACCCGTAGGTTCATGGCCGCGCGGACATAAGCTCTCCATACATCCCTATCCTGAGCTAATGCTTTCCAATCATTCCCTGTATAATCTACTTCCCTCAAATCATAGTTAATGTTGTTCTCCCACCTCATTCTTGGTCTACCAACTGGGCGTTTTCCTTCTGGCTTTCCTACAAGAAGTTTCCATGCACGTCTTTCATTCCCCATACGCGCAACATGTCCTGCCCATCGCAGTCTACGAGACTTAACTGTTCTTATTATATCTGGCTTCCTATAAAGACCATGTAGTTCATTGTTATGTAATCTTCTCCATTCACCAGTTCAGTGTTGTGTCTTTCAAAATTTGTATTCTATAGTACAAATGTTCAGGTGACGTAAAATGCTTTGTATCCCACTGATCAAACTTCAGCCGTTCACGAGTGCAACTAAGGGGACGAAAACTACACAAAGAGACACGCGCTCTCACTGCGTATTTAGATGCCCGTCCTTTTAACCTTTTCTGTGTGTGAAGGGGCTTTGGGTTTATCAATTTTAGTATCTGTTCTAAGTTATCAGAAAAAAATGTTAAAAGTATATCTTCCAAATTCTATCATAATATTTAAGAAATTTATGTACAGGTAAAATATAAGTCTACAGATAATTTTTATTAAATTGTATATTTTCTATAATACTTTAATAACACAGCATTTGCGCGCGTAATTTGCGC
Organism: Diploptera punctata; assembly: GCA_030220185.1. NCBI lineage: Eukaryota > Metazoa > Arthropoda > Insecta > Blattodea > Blaberidae > Diploptera > Diploptera punctata. The sequence continues at coordinate 347,857 of JASPKZ010007320.1, read as the reverse complement.
CTGGCGTATTTTACGCACCCTAATTTCTCCTTCTTCCTTCCAAGTATTAGGCCAAGGCCTCTTACGATCCTATAGAAATTTTTTCCTCCCCGGGAAATTCTCGTATAAGACTTGAAAGCATAATAATAGTCCCTTCGATTGGTTGCTGGCCAAAGGAAGGCAAGGCCAGTGATGGGGCTGCCATCTTATAGCCTCTGGTCAGGCTTTTCGGAGAAGAAAAGAAAATAAAGGAAAGAAGAAATGGAAGAAAGGAAAGACTCCCTAGCCCTCGGATGCCCTAATAGCGTCGGGGTCGAAAAAAAACAAGAGTTAACCAAGAGAGGTTAGATAGTAAAGTTAAAAGAGTGCAAAACACAAGTAAGTGGAAGAAATGTTTTGCTCAGCTTGGGCACTTTTAAGTGATAATTTTAACTATTTTGCTCCGAGTATTTTACGCACATATTTTAGGCACCTTTTCAGTGTAGTAGATATTTTCCTTCCCTGAATTCCATTGCCAATTTTTACATTCCAACGTAGGTCTTTTCCAGCAACTGAACTACCTGCTTCACAAAAAAATCCAAAATCCCGCTATTTTAACTTGCCTTTGGTAGAGACAAAGTTTAAAAAAGTAAATACCGGTGTTTCAGTTGACTTTCAACACTTATAATGTACACTTGGGTTTACACGGTATTTCAAGATGGGAAAGAAAAATAACAATTGCCCAGCATCATATACATTTAAAATGACTATTTAACTCATGCCACAAATGCTAGTCAATGACCAAACACGTTTCAATGAATGTTGTTTCACAACCAATGACAGTCGTGTTTCACTTCGCTCTTTATCGATTTCTCTTTATCAGCTCCTTCTTTTGTAATAAATAAAGCTCCTCCTTTTTAATGTTCTCAACAGGTCAAAGCATTATTTTTCTCCAATAAATACATTGAATATAGCAAGTAATGAAAAGATTCCTTGATTTTACTAAGTTGTTTACTAAAAAACTAAATGAATAACCCGTAATGTTGATTATGATATATAGTTTGATGTGTTTCATTATTTCTCCACTTGATTGCACTCTTACAATGTTGCGATCTTATTTGGCAATAAATAATATGATCAAGCAGCAGTGAATGAACATAACCTCGCATTTTCTGATTTGTTTTCAAACATCGCCGTTTACATTAAAATATTATAAAATAACTATAGTTAAACAATGATTTGTGAGTAAACAGCTTAATTTTATTCGTGAGTCGTGAATTTATCGATAATTTGGAAATCAAGAGTGGCATTTGTTAGGACTATTTAACGAATAAAATTAAGCTGTTTACTCACAAATCATTATTTAACTATAGTTATTTTAAAATATTTATATATTTAATGTAAACGACGATGTTTGAAACAAATGAGAAACGATTGGTACGCTTCATCTGCTTACTTTGTTTATCACTGCAACCAGATCATACTATTTATTGCCAAAGGAACGCAATATTGTAAGAATGCACTCTAGTGGAGAAAGAATGAAACATATCAAACTGTATATTAATACATTTCTGATGTCGTATGATGTAAATATGACAATTATATTTTTCTGGATTATTACCTGGGAGAAAATACATTTAAGAAAGTGCAAATAGTGGTTTCTTTTTTTGGTGGTATAATCAACTGCTACAAATGTTTTTATATTAACTCCTGCAAGCGCTATGTGTTGACATCCATGCACTATATATACAATCTGGTTGCTGTATTTCCTACAGGGTCAGTCACTGCAAAATAATGGTCAGACCTGTTCAAAATATTAAAAAGGAGGAGCTTTCTTTAATATGGTAAATGTAATATTGATAAATATTTGGTGAAACACGACTGTGATTGGTTGTAAAACAGAAATCATTGAAACGTGATTGGTCATTGACTCCCATTTGGGGCATGAGTTAAATAGTCTAGATAAATTCACTCCTTACTTCGTGAGTCGTGAATTTATCGATAATTTGGAAATCACTCGTGGCATTACTTATGATAAATTTCGTTCAACATTTTGGCTATCGTGCAGCAGAAAGACAATTTGGAGTTCTCGAACCCAACGTGCATTAAGGAAGAAACAAAAATATACCCTAAATAATTATTACGGTATTTGAATTGTTTCATTTGTATAATAGTAATATTATAGTTTATAGATGTATTATTGCGTAATTATTATTTGTATAATGCAAGATTACCTACAGTATTATGCTATAAAATTTTAAGAGATGTCAAAATTACTGTTTTCTTAAGAACTGTACTAACCTACCATAATTGAGATAACTCAGAACAGGACCTCTAATTTTAAAAATCCGCATGTCCGAGACTGTGATGTTCTACTAACTGACATATGTGACGGATTGTCGGACAAACTGCAGCGTGTCCATAATATGTGTATCAGATTCATATTTAATGTTCGAAAATACGATCACATTTCTCCATTATTCCACGAATTGTCATGGCTACATCTAAAAGAGTGAAGAAAATCGCACTGTCTAATTCTCCTATTTAAGATCCTACATACCTCGATTTCCAATTATATATCATCCCGTTTCCAGTATCTATCCTCAAACCATAACTTAAACATAAGATCACAACATAGTCTCTTTCTTAATATACCGCAACATAGGACATCACATCACTCCATGTCATATACCATCTTCACTTCTCGCAACTGGAATTCCCTACCACAAGAAATAAGGGACTGCCGGACATTGGCATCTTTTAAAAGAAATCTAAATTTATATTTGCTCTAAACTCGACTTCATTATTATCCAGTCTAAGGTATATATATTAATTGGTGTTTTCTCGTATAATGTATCATATTTATATTATTATTATTATTATTATTATTATTATTATTATTATCGTATCATTATTGTTATTACCCTATAAAATGTTGTTTGTACATGACATTCACATTGCTAGATTATTGTATCTCTAACTATTTATAATTAGTATAGTGTATATCTATATTTGTCAAATATTCATTTGTATTTGTGCTGGTTGAGTGGAAGAGAGGGTCTTATGGCCTTAACTCTGCCAGAATAAATAAAGTACTATTATTATTATTATTATTATTATTATTATTATTATTATTATTATTATTACTTAAATTTCTTATTGTTAGATAAATCAAACCATTTGCATCATGTTCAAATTTTCTTAAATGTGCGCTTTCATAAAAAGCAAATTCAAACTATTTATCGGTAGAATTGTCACCAACTTCTGAGGTTGGAGCGCTCGAAAGGTGGAGATAAATTATTCCCACAAAATGGTGAATGATAAATGATATTGAATCACCAGTAGAGTTCTTAAACCTTAACCTAAATACGAGACCATGGGCGATAACAGGAACAATTCCCAATAAAGGAAATCTCCTGTGGTCTAAACAAGAATCGATCCAGGAATCTCAAGAACTCAAGTCAAAAGTTTTGGATAAAAGCTTTTAAAATTCATGGTAAACTACTGCTGATGTTACAGATTAAAACATCATCGACATCAAAGCTTAGGCCCTCTGGCCAGTTCCAACTTCAAGAGATTTGGTGATTAAACATTAAAATTATAAAATCCGTACCCGATGATTGCATCAGTCGTTCTCAACTGAAACAAACTTCTGTTTAGAAGACTTCGTCAAAATTTTAACAATTTAGGCCTTTCAGAAAACAATGTTCCATCATCAGCACAACAAAATGGGACTAATATTACACTGGTCAACATGACTTTTGTCTCATGAGTACCAATAGTTGTACTTAATGCAGTTTTTTTTATCGTGTTTTCAAATATGTATTCGGAATTTCTCCATCACCCGCAGTTTTTTTATTTCAATTTCAATTTCAATTAATGGATTTAAATAATTATTTTTTAATAAACGTTTTTTCGTCCATTTTTTCATTGTAAAATAAAACCAAATGAGCTAACTCAAATGGTTTCAGCTATGGAAAAGATAATGAAGGCAAATGGAATCCTAATATGCTGGCCGATTATTGTTGGACCATCGAGAGGGATGCTCCACAGTCGAAATATAGCAGAAAATCGTCATTTTATACTTTCTATGTGAGTCCGAATGTTCGAAAATTGTGTAGTTATGAATGTAGAAAATATTAAAGCGTTTGAAATTATAAATTCCTGTCTCTCGGAAACCTTGCGTGATGGAGAAAACCCGATATCATATTTGAATTCAGGAGAAAAAAATACTATCAGAATCACATATATTTCTTTCTAAGACAAAAAAAAATATTTTCTGTTGCTCAATGTAATTTTTGCATCTATAATAGATTTTATTAATGAGTATCAACAGAACTGGTGTCAATATGTGGACCGTATGTCCAAATCTAGGATTTCTTAAGCAATTTTAAAATACCTACCAAATGGTTAAAAATCGTTGGGACAACCAAGGAAGTAATTATTCGATTTTTTTTGTATAGCGTAACAGTTTTCTCAGGACTACAATATGAAAGGAATATGTTGATTGCCAAAATAATGCTATTAATAATAATAATAATAATAATAATAATAATAATAATAATAATAATAATTTATAAACAGATTTTCAGTGTTTACACATCTTTCGGTGCCTAAAGTTTTATTTTCCTTTTCCACTAGTCTTCGTCTATCCACTCCATGTCCTCCAATCCTCTTGTTCTCATTTCAGTTCTTATTTCTTGCATCCACGAGTTTAGAGGTCTTCCTTTCCTCCTTCCAGGTGGACACCATTCCAATGTTTTTTCTGGGTAACCTTTCTTCTTGCATTCGTCGTACATGTCCATACCAATTTAATTGCTTATCTTATATACTCATTCATGAATAAATATATGCTATCAAAATGTAATACCATTAATTATTAACAATTATATATAAATTAATTAGTGTATAATGCTATTGTGTTATTATTTAATTGTAATATTAATGTGTTTTCTTTATGTAATTGTAATGTTAATGTTTTTCTAGTGTATAATGCTATTGTTTATTACTTAATTGTAATATTATTGTGTTTTCTTTATGTAATTGTAATGTTATTGCTGTTTTTGTTGTGTTTATTTTCTTTACACTAGTACCAATTATTACTTTATTGTAACGGACTGTCAACAGCACGTACGGCTTACTGGCCGTGCGACCCATATTTGTAAATAATATTGTAAATATCTTACTTTTTTGTCTAATAAAGTCCTACTACTACTACTACTATTACATAATCTACTATTGAATATCTAATATTAATTTTTTTCTCGAATGACAGTATTTCTTACTTTTTCTAATTTTAAAGATCTTGTTGCTCTCCTCAAGAAATCCATTTCCATCAACTTAAATTATAATAGTTAATAATACTAATAATAATAATAATAATAATAATAATAATAATAATAATATAAATAATAATAATAACCGAAGAAAAAACTGGAACAACTTGGACAGATGATAGAAAACGAGCTCATAGCAAAAGAATGAAAGAAATTTGGGCTGAAAGGAAACGCCTCTAAGTACTTTGCGTAGTCCCTACATGGGCTCATCCGCAATAAAAAAAAATATTATTATTTCGTAATTTATCCACAATACAGTGGTCACTCTCAAGAAATACTCCTCTAATTCTAGCGGTCTTAAACATCCTCGCTTGTAAATTTCAGTTCACTCATACTTCTTCTCACACAGTCCATTCAACCTTCTTTAGGTCGTCCCTTTCTTCTTTTTCCTATCTATTTTCCACTGTAAGATCTTCTTAGGGAATCTATCATATATCAAGATATTGAGATGTCCATACCATCTTAATCGTCTCTCTTCAATTGTCTGTAATGCATTTTTTCCAACTTCCATAATTTATCTAATTTCATCGTTTCTATTTTTTTCTAATTTGAACTTCGGAGATGGTCTTCTCCAGTAATCCATCTCTGTTGCTAATACCTTTTTAGCCTGATACCATTTTTGATTGTCCATGTCTCTGATCCACATAACACTTTCTTTTTATTATTATTATTATTATTATTATTATTATTATTATTATTATTAAATGGCATTTTCACGGGAACGTTAAAATGATTCGTAAGTTTATAATTGTAAATAAGGAGAACGATACTTATATAAGCATGGTATTCTGTATCCATGATGCAAATGAAGAGAAACAAGGAAACAATACATTAACGCATCTAGAGGCCATGTTATTGCTTCTTACTGCAAGAAAGTTCGCAGTTTACGACGTCTTCTGTTACACCAAAACATTGTGAAGCGTCATCTGTTGCGAGAAATACAAAGAAAGAGTATATTATGATGAAGTTTGTAAGGTAAGCAGGTGCTTGCAATATAATTAGCAGGACAAATAATGTTGCTCACTATCTGGGACGTTAACACGATACCACAACACATAATCCGAAGGAAGGGGATGAGGTGGCTTATCCAGGATATTATAGCCCCTACCCAACTGAACCCTTGGGACTTTGCACGTCCTACAACATCGTTATTATAAGGAAAACGAGCCATTAGCAAGGAACAAGCCCTGAATCAAGTAAATAACATTTTAGATTAAAAAAATGTTATTGTTGTAAGGAACCTGGAGTATAACACAACTCCGAGAGTGGATTCCACAATAGAAGTCCAAACCACGACTCTGGATTACCAAATGTTTAATGTTTACATCACAACAATATTCTTTCATTCATTTTGAGAGTTTCCTCCAACCAATATCAGTAATAAATAATAGTTAAAAAACTAAAACAACACGCTTTATTAGAAAACCGAACTAAAAAATGAAAATTAATTTTAATTTCCAACACGCTTGGGATAAAATTAAACTGGTCAACAAAAAAATCATCTCCAACGCATCTAGAATAAAACTAGAGTTATCTACAAAACAAATTACCATCAAAAGCCTGGGGTGCTTTTAATGGAGTTTACGTTTTCTTATCAGATACTTTACTTTTACCAATATCAGTTTATTATCAAATATATTAATTGATATAGAGCACCACACGCTTTTGATGGTAAAATTATTATTTTTTTGTAGATAACTCTAGTTCTATTCTAGATATGTTGGAGATGATTTTTTTGTTGACCTCTTTAATTTTATCCCAAGCGTGTTGGAAATTAAAATTATTTTTTTCATTTTTTAGTTCGGTTTTCTAATAAACTGTGTTGTTTTAGTTTTTTAAAACTATTATTTATTTTTTATTTTTTAGTTTGGTTTTCTAATAAAGCGTGTTGTTTTATTATTTTAATTTATTATTTATTATTTTAAATTTAGTTTAATAGATTGTCATAAACCGGAATCCCATGAAAATTTAATTGATTACGATATTTTTGGTGTCTAGGCACGAATTAATTATATATATTTTTAAATTATTATTATCTAACATCATTATAATATTTTTGAATATTTTAATATAGATAAATAGTTACAGTTAATCGTATCCTCATATTTTTTGAATAAATTACAATGTGGTAAGTTTACAAAATTGTCATTAATATTTTAAAGAATAAGATAAAAATGTAAATATCTTTAAATTCGATACTATTGTAGTATGAGCTAAAAGTAATACTCTTCTAAAAAAATCCTCCGGGCCGGATTTGAACCAGTGACCTATGGATTACTGAAATTATATACCACTACAGTCCACCGTTCTACCAACTGAGCTACCAGAGGATATAATATTAATTTTTTACAACGATGGACAAAAAAGTCGATACATCCGCTACCTATTATACCGGTCTTTATTTTTTTGATGTCCTGATGATCCTGACCAGGATCTTACAAAACATTTATGAAATTACTGTATTGTCATTGGTCCTTTAAAGTATACAAAGTTTCAAGTCGATCCAATGTTTTTAAGTGGGTGAAAATCGTGTTGAATGATTCCGTTACATAGATAGATACAGGTCAAGCTAATATAAAGCGTGTTAGCGTAGTGGTTAAGGCACTGCACTACAAACCGGAAGGTCGAGGGTTCGAGTCCCGGTGGGGGTCAGGATTTTTAAACTGACCCAAAACCTTCTGGCGGTACTATGGCCCTGGGGTCGACTCATCCTCTAACTGAAATGAGTACCAGACGCTTGCTCTGGGGTAAAGGCGGCCGTCACGCAGGGCTGGCAACCCGGCTGACACCAAGTGCCGATTGTTTCCTGCTACCCCAAGGACCTCTTGAGGCCTGTCGTGGGATCACTTTACTTAATAAAACATGAGTTTTTAAAAAAATACATAAATGACTATGGACTGTCAGTTTTAACAAACATTCACAAATGTAATTCCTGTTGGGTTTGTCTTTCGGGCTAAATGGCCGTGGTCTGGTTTTCTTGAAACTCAACGTTTCGTCTACTACTGCAGTAGACATCCTCAGGAGATTCTGCGTGCTCTATGAACTCCCAACTCTTCAACTGCAGACTACGGTCATTTAGCCCGAAAGACAAACCCAACAGGAATCAAGACACAGGCCGTGTAAGCCTACAACTTTACATTCACAAATTTCCCTTAATTAAAGTTCTCCGACGTTCTCTGACCTCTGTGCCTGCATCCGTTACGCCAGATTTCCTCATTGAATTCTGAATGTTATTCTTCCAGGTTGTTCTAGGTCTTCCTTTTCTGCTCCGTCTTTCAATGTTTCATGCATAGATAGCCTTTAGTAGTCTTCCATCCTGCAGTCTTCTTACCTATCCATACCACTTTAGTCTTCTGTGTTCAATCTCATCCATTATACTTCTTTCTGCATTCATCCATTTTATAATTTCTGCATTTCTAATTCTTTTCAGTCGAGATTTTCTGGCAGCTCTTCTCCAAAAATCCATTTCAACTGCAGTTATTATGTTGGCATGTTGTTATGTCATTGTCTCACAATAATAAAAACTGAAAATATACGGCCGTTACTTTCAAAAATAAATGTCAAACATGACGATTGTTTCATAAAATATTCTATGGATTTTCAGTTAATTTTAGAAGCTTCCATGCTCTTCATTCATTCCCCATTCGTCCCACATGTCCTGTCCATCGCAGTCTACGAGACTTAAGTATTCTTATTATATCTGGTTTCCTACATACATAATGTTGCTCACTGCTGTCTATGTGTGTGTGATTGCATGTCCTTTAACGCTATAGTTGCCGGAATTTATATTCCATCGAAACCAAACCTGGCACATAGAAATTAATTCAAAACAGTAAGGTCAAGTTCGTTAACTAGCATTAGGACCATTAGGTGTAGGAGTTCACCTGAAACGAAAATTTAAAAATCACTCTAGCTGTGGCAATATTCTCAATGAAACTCATTATCTACTATTAAAATAAAATGAGAAAGGTGTTTATTAAAACTCACCGAAATCCAACCATTATGAGTGGGGGTTTCCCAACACCCAAAACATAAGAAAATATCACTTTAGCCGCCCGCACCGCCATGTTTTCTTCGTCCTAATGTATCACCCAATATACAATACAGTTCAATTAACCATTAGATTGGGAATGTATCCTATAAAAAACATTAGTATAATTTTTTTAGTTTATTTTTAATATTGTAATAGTAAAATTATTTAAATTTGTGTCAAATTATAAAACAAAATTCAAAAGATAATAACTTACCGTTATGGTAGGTTTGTTTTCTCTGCAGTTCGAGAAGTTGTTCCTTTATATTTTAAACTTTATTTACTAAGCCATTTACTTAATCTAACTATAGGTTATTATTTTTGTTATTATTACTATTTTTTCTTTCTTTCCCTTATCAACTTTATATTGTGTAGTCTATAATTATCTATTATGTATCATTTATCATAATTATTATTGTATGTATAATTTAACCCTGTTGAAGTGGAAGAGAAGACCTTACGGTCTCAACTCCACCAGGTAAAATAAATAAATAAATAAATTAATTAATTAATAAGTTATAATAAGAAATTCAGTTTCTCGAATTTAATAAAATAAAATAATATATATATATATATATATATATATACACATTTCGTAAACCAATGCGACCGATAATCAGGAGTAACTGTTTGTATGAAAATGTTGGTAAAAATCTTTTTTATGATGGCTAATTCGCATATGGAATTAAAATACAAGGGTATTCGATAAGTACACTGTTGTAAATATCAGCGATCCTAGTGTTGATCACTGTAGTCTTGTAGTATGTTGTTGAGCAGTCTTGTTGTATAAATCTGTAATATTGAAAGTCTCTAAATATCAATATTTTATGAACACATTCACTGTTTCTCACATTTAGTAAGTAATACCGCCCTAAAAAGATATTCAGTAGAATTTGTTTAAAAGGTGGAATTGGGAAGTACTCAAACCTCCATAAAATTCAGCAGACATGAGCTCTTGTGACTATAACTTATTCTCAAAGATCAAAAAACCTCCACGAGGCATTCGGTTTCAATCAAGAGTTGATATCCAGAAAGTGTAGATCGATCAGGTGAGATAAATATCCAGAAATGATGATGCAGATGGAGTCTGCTGCCTTCCAAGGATTTGACAAAATAGTTGACTTGAGAGGAGATTGTAAATGAAGTTCGTAATGTCAGAAATAACCTAAATATTTTTTTGTGATGTTATAGTAGTGTTGTCATTACTTATCGAATGACCTGGTATATTTGTGAGAGGTTGTTTATGATACTAAAAGTAACTACACATATTTTCTCATATACAGTATACTGGATAGTTACGTAAGGGCTGCAGAGAACAGATGAGTTACTAAAAGCCACGTTTAATTAAGATAAATTCATGTTATTAATAGGCCCCTACCTGTTTGTTTCGATTCGAGTCTATAAATCGATATCAATATGTAACTACATGACACTAATTAGAATTAAGTGAGGATAAGGTAAAATGAACAAGACAGAAGCGCTGATAGTTAAATAGTACCTATTGCTAATGTTTCCCAGAGGAACATTACTATATCTATGTGGTTAAGTGGGTCCTTGTATACAAACAAAATTCTATCATATCTAACTAACTCACTGGCACTACCGAACCTGTAGATTCATGGCCGCTCGGACAAAAGCTCTCCATACATCCCTATCTTGAGCTAAATTTTTTCCAATCATTACCTGTATAATTTACTTCCCTTAAATCTTGATTAATATTATTTTCCCATATCATTCTTGGTCTGCCTACTGGGCGCTTTCCCTCTGGTTTCCTTACAAGGAATTTTCATTCACCTCTTTCATTCCCCATTAATGCCACATGTCCTGCCCATGGTAGTCTACGAGACTTAACTGTTCTTATTATATCTGACTTCCTATACATAACATGTAGCTCAATGAGATGTAGTCTTCTCCATTCACCTGTCTGTTCATCTCTCTTTGGTCCAAAAATGTTCCTAAGAACTTTAGTCTCAAATACTCGTAACATTTTCACCTCTCTTAAAGTAAGAGTCCATGTTTCCCATTCTTATAACTGGGAGAATGACGGTTTGTATTTACAGTTTAATGTTTTTTGAGAGAAGTTAGGACAAGAATTCCTGTAATGCATAATAGCACGCTTGTCCAGAATTGAGCCTACTCAATTTCATAAATATTTACCGAAAATACTCAATTCTTACTTTTTTTTTTCATTTTCAAATTACTACATTGTGAAATTAAAACTGTAATATTGCCGACCAGCATTATATTTTAAAAAATCTGAATACTCCATATTTCTGTTTGTTTTATAGGTAATGTGTTAGATAGATATTTATTTTAAAATTACAAACTATTTATATTCATATGTATACTTTCATGTTGAATGATCCCCATTCGTCCCGCTGGGGACATGGTGCTTCGCTGGTGGGAATTTTCTTAACTAGACAAATTTAGTTACACCTATTTCGCCACAGATGTCTAAAAAAATGTAATATTTGTACTGAAAGCCTGAATAGCGAAGATGGTATCGCACTGACGTAGCCTATAGAGTTAGAGGTCTGTGATTAAAATCTCTGGTCAGGTGTTAACTTTTATTTTCACATATATATATATATATATATATATATATATATCCATCTATAGTAATTCTGCCGAAGGCAGGTCCTTCACTGCAATCATAGCATTTTCATGCTATCCTTACAGCTTTTCTAGGGAATTGTAGGTGTGGTAGCTTCCCGTTGCTTTCCACACCGGTGAGGGATGATGATAATGATGATGATGGTCATATGATTTCGGGGACCGTTTGGGCCTTAACGTTTTCGTGACATTTGTCTTACAGGTGAGGAAAAACCCCGATAAAACCTGACCCAGAAAAACTGCCCCGATCGGGGATCGAACCTGGGCTCGCTGCGTGACAAGGCAGCACGCTATCTCTAGACAACACCGGTGGACATATATATATATATATTTATTTATTTATTTACTTAATAGGTCTCACAATGTTTCACAACATCTTCCTACGCCCAATTAATCTGCTCTCATTCTTCTCCACACGTCTCTATCGTTCCAATCTCCATCGTCGTATCCTTTTTCTCCCCTCATGCTGCTCAAAACACTATCAATCCACGGCATTTTGACCGTCCTCTTCTTCCTCTACCAAATGGCGCACATTCTAGTATTCTTCTTTGGAATCTGTCGTCTGTCATTCTTTTTACAGGACCATACAATTTTAATCGTTTGTTTTTTATGAAATGAAGTTTTAAACATTCATCTTTTGTTTATATATATATGGACACACACCACACACATTTTGTCATGGACATCATTGGTGTCCACTAGGAAGGATCGATTACGATATGTAAAAACTATATCAGTGTATTACAATGCTAGACTGGGAACTGGTTTTTACAGAAATGATTAAAAACTTCGCTAACGCTCGGCTTTTAATCATTACCTCGCTTCTGTAAAATACTTCACAAACGTGTATCGTACATTTTTTTTTTTGCACGATGGTGTTTTCAAAATAATAATTAATAGTAAAATAATAACATATTTGTTGGCAATATTTGCATTCATTATAAACAACTGACTGATGTTAGCAGTCTGACCAATTTATTAACGCTGAATGCCGAAAATAATTTAGTTGTGACTACAGTAGGCCGTGACACCAATCAAACATAAAATGGTAGCAAGTACGAATTTATTGTTTTGCATTGTTTCAAATAAAGTTCAGTTCTTTTAAAATTAAGTGATTTGTTTCGTGTAATATATATTAACACTACATTTTGGTTATAATTTTGTATATACATTGTACGTAGTATACATAAAGGACAGTGGTGTTACTTCCCGCCCTAGTTAGGTAATTTGTAATATTACAGCATAGTTATATAGTTACTTATAGATTGGCAGCCCCGAAATTTAAGAAATTGAACTTTCAATAGGCTTAATGGTCGACATTCCTGTAAGTACAACAGAAGGCACTATCTTGCATAAAAATATGTTCATAAGAACAATCTCAATAGCTTAATTTCTTCGGAATTTGCAACAACACATCCTAAATATATTTTAGATCTTCAAATGTTATAGATGTTCTCATGGATCAGACAAATGTCCGGACAGACACCTAGAGAGTGCGTTAATGCATTTACTTCTTCTTGTAAGCCCATGTTTCCCTTAACAGAGATTTAGGGGCTTTCCCCCTATAGGGGAAGAGTTTGAACCCGCATTCAAATGGAGAGGATTTTTCTCGGTCTTCAATTTTTTTTTGATAAAATTGAGGCTAGACTTATTACGAATAGATGTCCTTTGAGTGGTCCATGGTCAGCGTTCCGCCTCATACTGACATCTAGGAAATCAAGGTAGTGCTAGGACGGGAAAATTCGGTAAATTTTGCTTAGAGGCCTTTCATTGAGGCTTAAGGATCTTTTACGAGTCTGAAAATCTTCAGACTCGGGACCCACGGCTTAATGTCCCTCCCGGAGGACTTGCTCCTTGGATTTCCCCGTCCTAAAAAGGCAAGGAGCATAACCACTAGTCCACCGCATTTACTGTAAGACTAATTTTATGTGAAATGATAAAGGAGCTTGCTACGCTAGCCTTAATAATGTCACTTACGTAGTTTTTGCTGGAAACTCAGATATAATATGTGACTGGATTTGGTATGAGGAATAACTCTCTAATTGTACAAAGTGCAACCCTCTGAGATGATTTGCTTTTCAAAGCCGCCTGCCTAATTAAGATGCAAGAGAAATTGTTCATTTTATGTCTCTATCGCTTTGATCTACATTCTACTGTTTTCCGCAAAGTGCGTTACGTACTATAGAAATATAATGATCTTTCTCACATTTATAATAACTTAGAAGCAGATATTATAATCTTTAATATCAATACTCGTTGAAATAATCTTATTTCAAGATCATGATCCAAAATGTGACCACATTAAAGAATATAACTAGTCACTGAATTTAATTTGACAATTTCAGTGAACATATTTTTATATACAATCAGTTCATTTCTCTAGTAGAAAGTAAGATTGGATATCCCGCTCAACTCTACCTCTCTCTCTCTCTCTCTCTCTCTCTCTCTCTCTCTCTCTCTCTCTCTCTATATATATATATATATATATATATATATATAGACTGCGGAAAGTGAGTCATCAATGCGCGCTGACCCCAATATTTATATGTATATAAATAAATAAATATATATATATATATATATATATATATATATATATATATATATATATCACCTTTTCTCGCTAGCTGCCTCAAGACGAGTGAGACGCATTGTGTATATATATATATATATATATATATATATATAGTAGATTTTCGAAGATATATGTATGCGTCACGCATATACAAATGCATGTTGTTAAATAATTTATTTTTCTCGACAACTAAATGCATTCTAACTCGTTAATTTTTTATCTGATTATTCTCTCTTGTATCTCTCTCTCTCTCTCTCTCTCTCTCTCTCTCTCTCTCTATATATATATATATATATATATATATTGACTGCGGACAGTGAGTCATCAATGCGCGCTGACCACAATATTTATATATATCACTTTTTCTCGCTAGCTGCCTCAAGACGAATGAGACGCATTGTGTGTGTGTGTATATATATATATATATATATATATATAGTAGATTTTCGAAGATATAAGTATGCGTCACGCATATACAAATGCATGTTGTTAAATAATTATTTTTTCTCGACAACTAAATGTATTCTTACTCGTTAATTTTTTTATATGATTATTCTATCTTGTGTATTTTATATTTCAATCGTTAAATCTAGATTGAATCAAAATATGTATCTAGATGGAATTGAAATATTTTGTAAATAATAATATTATATTGTAGATGCACCATGTATATTTATATTTATTGTAATTTAGATCTAAGAATAATTTTTATATTTTTTTAACCTGGTTGAGTTGTAGAAAAGGCCTTAAGACCTTAAATCTGACAGGTAAAATAAAGCTATTATTATTATTAGTATTATTATTATATATTAATTATTATTATTATTATTTATTTTATCATTATTATTATTATTTATTTTATTATTATTATTGTTATTATTATTATTATTATTATTATTATTATTATTATTATTATTATTATTATTATTATTATTAAAGGTTTCTTGAGTTTTCCGCGTCATGGAATCAAGGTTGCCTTTGGCCACTGATTCCTACCTTTCGACATGATCCCACATAAAAAAATTAACTTGGTCTAGTAACTCCATACAAAGGAGAGGCTATGGCTCAACATGGGCTACGCTATTTTAGATAGATTCAACGTTTTAAAATTCCATTTTCAGCACAGAGTAGGCTATGTCATCATCAACATCATCATCTTCAAGGTATGGGCCTGATGGCCCGTTCCGCTCCCCGGCGCACTACATGCCGCAGGCGCAGGTCGTCCTTCCAACGACGTTTTGGTCTTCCTACATTTCTTCGGCCTATGTGCCATAATTTTTCTATATATCTGTAGGTCCTGTATCTTCTTGTAAGACATATTTATTTTTAAATATTTAATGCCAGATTTTTATTGACTTCCCAATCATACAATTATTGCAATAATTATTTTATGTGACTACGAATATTTATCAGAGATGTCTTTGACAAAAAGAAATGTAAGTGAGAAGTCTGACTTAATATGAAACAATATGAACATATCCATTAATTTAAAGGCACAAAGCTGAGATTTTTATGTAATAAATTGCCTACACTTTTTAATAGTACATGGAGATACGAGTGTGGTAAGCACTTGTTAAGGATCGAGGAAAAGTTAAAAAAAAACGAGGAACTTGCGCCAAGTATTTTTTTTTTATTTCCGAGATTCCGTTATGCGTTTACCACATGTGTATTGAATACTACTTTTTGCACTATGTATGTTTATTTTAGTAATTAAGATACTAGCGTCCCGCGCCGTAGCCGAGCGGTTAAGGTAGGAAGCCTTGGCGCAGAGCTACGGGACTTGCGCTGGTTCGAGTCTCCATGGGGGAAGAAGTTTTCTCATAGTATTTCGGCCAGTATGGGACCGGTGCCCACCCAGCATCATGAGGCAATTGGGTAGCTACAATAAGTAGCGGCTCCAGGTTGAGGAACCAGCTATAACGGCTGGGAGACTCGACATGCTAACCACATGTCACCCCTACACTGGCTGTTGATATTCTACCTCTGTGATTGACACATGTGGATGTGAAGGGCCAGCAGCCGGCTGGTAAAAGGGCAACCGCTGAAAAGTGGAAAGACCCTCAATCGGAGATACTAGCTATAATATTAATAAATACAATTGAATATAAATGATAGATTTCAGAAAGTGAATCGGCTGTATATGTTGCTATTGATAAATAATAAGTATTGTTGGTCACGCCATCTTTTATTTGTTAAAACTGTTAAACCAATTTGATTTGGGATTTATTTCTGATTATGGAGAAAGTTTTAGACAATGTATGTAGTGATGATGAAATAGAAGAGGCTTGGGAAGCTGGATGTTGTGAATTAATACCGAAATTAATACAAATTGCATTATCACTATCAATATATTTCAAAATAAATGTTTTTACTTACCGCACTAGTGCTTTTGGTCATTTTTAATGTATTGAGATTTCTTTTGTTTTCATAGCAACCAAGATTGTATGCAGGAACGTCAAATTACGATGCACATCAACAATAACAGTAAGTATACAATATTAGTTACATAGTGCAAAAACATCAAGAAGGTATTATGGTTTTGTAATTTGTTCAGCATTAATCTATTCTTTACCTCAGGAAGTGATCCTAAAACTAGCTATAAATAATACTCCGAATTAAATATGTATTATCTATAAAACATTAAAATGAGTTTTACAGAACATTTAGGTAAATTTATATACGTACTTCAGATATCGTTCGACATTGGGTCTCCGTTGGAAATAAATTCGAGGGCGTGGTTTCCGAAGTTGGTGGGTGGGCGTGGTGGTTTACGACCCTCGTAATTTCTTTTCGGAAACTTTGGCTATAAAGTTTGCTTACCTTATTCAAATCAGACCGTTTTATTTACGTTCCCCTAAAACTAAAAATCTAACCATTATTCTAAAGTTGTCACAAGGTATACCTTCAACATCGCCAATCCTCCTCAGCGCAAGGAGCAAAGATAATCACGGTCATAATACTAGAACAGTAATACAATCTAACTTGCGAATGAAACTTTCTGAATTATTATTTCATCTTATTTTTGTAGTCGATTTGACGTCAATATCATATCGCGTCTTACAATCTTCACGTATAACTATTCGTCTATGTATTCCTATGTGTATTTTACCCCAGTGGAATCCATATCCACGTTTCATGATAGTTATATATTTTTAGTGAAAGATAGTTAATGCTTCCCCCAACGTACTTCTTTTTTCTAACTTATCGCGTATGAGTAACGCTTTTAGCAGCAAAGCTAAAACAAAGCCAAGCCCATTAGAGGTTGAAATGGCAATAGAATAATTGAAGATATAAGTCAGGTTTAGATGGGATTCCTGGAGAATATATGCCTCATGGGCTAGTGGTCAGCGTTTCTAACTACAGTTCATGAGTTCCCGGGTTCGATTGTGAAATTTATATCTATTTGTTATTTAAGATTTATTTTTTTAAGATTATTTAGTATTAGATTAGTTTTTTTTAAGTGTATACTTTATTATAAATGAATTAATCTATTTCATTGAATGGGGTCAAAGCATAGAATGTTTTCGTAAAGGTTGCCCATGGTCTGCAATTTATGTTAAGTTTAGGTTAAAAACTCTCCTGGCGCTTCATTATCATTTATTACCCATCACATCATCAGGGTAACGTAACTCCGCCTTCCAGGTGGCCCAACCTAAGAAATGAATTGCAATTCCGCCAATGTCAGGGGAGAAAACCTGTCATGAAATACAACCTGGTGGCATTAGACAAAAAAACTTAAAATTCATGGTAGAACATAGTTGAGGTTGAAATTGTGTTAAAATTTTAAAATTCGTACCTGATAAAACAGTCGTCCTCAACTATTTTAAGTTCTGTTATTATTAAAGTGATTTTAATAGTGTGACGACGTTTTATGACAGAACTTAATATAGTTCAGGACGACTGTTTTATCAAGCACGAATTTTAAAATTTTAATCACAGCAGAACTGATAAAAAATGGGGGGAAGAAAGTTTATAAAGTAGATACAAACCGGTTTCTTAGTATGGTTTAGGGTAAAGCGGCTGTTTCAAATAAATTGAAAGAATAGATAATCGTACCAATTTATAAGAAAGAATATAAAATGATTGCTTCAACTACATGGGCATCTCATTACTTTCAAGTCTTGTACGGAGGGTTGTTCACGATTCCTGGGGACATGTTTGCATCACTAACGTGCTTATGAAAACCGTGTTTCCACCAGCGGTTGTGTTCGATTGAATGGCCTTGGACCATAGCTATCGCTCTGCAACGGAGTTTCCACTTCAGAAGTGCTTTAAGAAGAACAGCGATGTTGTTTTTGGACCACTCCTCCTTGCAGGCTTTCCATAGACCTTCAATAGAGCGTGGTCTCCTATTTCCAAGTGCTCTTTTAGGATACCAAACGCACAAAAATCCATGGGCGCAGCATCGGGGACTTGTCAGGTATTTCACTGAAGGGCACTGCATGTATTCCACTTGTCTGCTCCATTGTCTCGATGAACCGGCGTGTAGCAGCAGAGGTGTGGCTTGAAGCTTTATCCTGAAGAATCCAGACGTTGTTGACTTTTATACCATAGAGGGAAGGTATTTCAGAGGTATAAATTGGTGACAGGACATTCCTTTGGTAGTAGGCAGAGTTAACTTTAGCTTTTTTCTACTCTGCGGATGATTAACTTTCCATTGTAGCAAAATCCTGCAATTATCACGAAACCGCTTGAAAAATTTTCCCTGTAATCGGTTTACCACTTTTCAAAACCTTTTTCACCTCTTGGACGGTAAAAAAATTGCTCGTGGCTTATTTGTACCATTAAGGTATACATATGCCTCATCTAAAGTCACTATAAACTTCCATTTATCACCCGCAAGATGGCGTTCATAGAGCGTTCTACTGTTGGTGCGCCTTTCTGCAATGTGTCTCGGTAGGAGCTTGTGAACCCAGCTTTAATGTCGCTTTTCTAAGTTTAAATTTTTTGTTTATGGTTGCTAGAGAGATTCCCAACTTCACTGCTATTGCTCGTTGAGTGGCTGGATTGCTTTCTGTCACAAGGGCTTTAACCTTCCTGACCACCTCAGGAGTGCGGCTTGTAGCAGGCTTAGGTTGTGCTTGTTCTTTTCCCCTTAGAAATCAATCCCATACGAGTTTTACCTTTTTGTTAAGAACTGAGTAAATCCCATTCTTGGATATATTGAAACCACGCTTTTTGCGCATTTCGATGATAGCACTATAGCTGTAATTAGCGTCGGAAAGATCTGTTAAGTATCCCTCCCAGAAAGGATCGATTTTCCTTGGCATACTAACGAGTAAACCAGATCCGAACACTGTGGCAGGTAGCACTCGACTGAATGAACATGTGCTGTAACGAGCAGCATTTCTGCATAAGTAGTAGTGACGTTATCACCTTTCGAACGTGTCCCCAGGAATCGTGAACAACCTTCCGTAAAATTCTAAAAAGTGTTACGCTCTACATATTGACATAATTCGTGATTGTCAATGAGGATTTAGAGAATGTTTTTTGTAGAATAGATCAGATCAATAAGTCAGATTTTAGAAGAAAAAGTAGCTCTTTACATCAACTTTATGTAGACTTTAAAAAGGCATTCGATTCAATTAAGAGGGTTAGATTGAATATTATTCTGCTGGAATTCGGGATTCCTAAAAAAGTTAGTTGCACTTAATCGAATGTGTATATATGACATAAAGAATAGGGTATAGACAGGCAAATAGTTTTCAGATACTTTTGAAATTCACAATGGGTTAAAGTTAGGCGATGCACGAGATTCACTATCAATCTGCTCTTCAATTTTGTATTAGAGCATGCATCAAATCTTTAGATGATAGATAAAAGGTATAACTCAATGCGATTCATAAACGTTGGTACATGCTAATGATGTAGTATTATTAAGCGATAGCCAGGAGATACTAAAAGACCAACACAATTATATTAAATAAGACTAAGAAACTGGAGCCGGAAGTTAGTATCAATAAAACAAATAGTATGGTCAAATATATAAATATATCATGGAATGGAAATGGACAGTTAGTGATAAATGAAACAAAAAAAATTGAAAAAGTGGCTACATTCAAATATCTAGGAACAATAATTTCAAATACAGAGCGATTTTTAAATTTTCACTTCACGTGAACTCCTACACCTAATGATTTTAGAACATAGTAGATAACGGCATCTGAAAACCTGTATATACAAATGTTCACCGAAGATCGGTTGAACGGTTTAGAAGACTATAAAGAATAGACACACACACACACACACACACACACACACACACACACACACACACATACATATATATATATATATATATATATATATATATATATATATATATTATACCTCACCCAGGAAACCTGTCTCTAACAGTCATCGAACCGCTTGCTCTAGATTACAGTGGAGGACTCCTGTTTTGAAACTAATATTGGTCACAGTTCAACGTAATTTCTCACTTTTTTTATTAGAGAACGTTCAAATAAGTTTGACATTTAATTAAAATCTATAGGAACTGTGAACGGAAGGTTAAGTCAGTGATGGAGAATGAAAATTAGCAAAGAAAAACTGATGTGTCATTGACTCAACGGGTCTTGTAACTTACAAGTTTTCCTCGCAAAAAAGAAACCTGGCTGATGTTTCCCCTTAGGATGTCAATACTAGAATTCCCAAGAAACTGAGAGAGAAAAAATTAACAGTAATGCATCCTCGCTTTTCTGCTAGTTCAAAAATTACCTCTCTGCTTATCTTCCGTAAGTATACGTCTGTATGCAAAACCTTCTCTAGTCCGTGCCTGAAGCTCCAGTTTACAGATTGCACCTAATTAAGTTTGGCCAAATTATTTTACTTGCAATTCACATTAGATTAGTGAAAACCCAAAATGAAGAAACTCGAAAACAATGCCCAAATAAAAGTTACTAAACTAAATCTAATGTATTGAACATGCCTAAATATTATTCCTTGATATAAGATAATAATAATAATAATAATAATAATAATAATAATAATAATAATAATAATAATAATAATAATAATAAATTCGTCATCTCATTCAAATACTCAATTTATTCAATCATTTCTCGACGTTTCAATCTCCTTGTGTAAGATAATTTTCAAGGCATTTGACATTTCCAGTTATATATTTTGTATGGTTGTTTATACTACATTGCCAAGACAATTTTATGTCTTTTTTTTAATTTAAAAGAACAAATTCAAAATTTCAATGTTATGATTAAACATATTTTAAGAAGGAATCATATGTATTACACATTCATTTAACCCTTAAATTGGCAATATACTAATTTCTCATACGGTTATTTAAATGTGTCGGACCGCACTGAAAACGAAATCATGGATAGCTGTTATAATTAGGTATATTGCGTCATTTGACACATATTTAAATAATTTATATTCGTTCGTTTTTTTTCTGTTTTATTACATACGTATATTAAATAAATACATACGTATATTAAATAATTTAAACCAATTGATGTATCTCTCAGGATAATTTACGAATTTAAGGGTTAAATCTGTTAGATTATTCAATGCTTTATTTTGTTCTTTTTTTATAAAGGCCATTTCCATGTTAAAATATTTTGTTCTTTTTTATAAAGGCCATTTCCATGTTACAATATTATTTTGTTCGTCCTCCGCTGTGGTCTCGAGGTAGCGTGCTGCCTTGTCACGCAGCGGGCCCGGGTTCGATCCCCGGTCGGGACAGTTTTTCTGGGTGAGGATTTTATCGGAGTTTTTCCTCACCTGTAAGGCAAATGTCAGGAAAACTTTAAAAGTCCCAAACGATCCCCGAAATCATATGGCCATCGCAATCATCATCATCATCATCATCATTCATATTCATCTTACATTTAGCTTAGGATTAGGGACTCTCCTGGCGCACCACTATCATCATAATCACCCATCATATCATCGGGGCAACGTAACCCCGGCTTCCAGGCGCCCCAACCTCAGAAGTGGGTTTACAAGTACGCCATGCCAGGAGAGAACACCAGGAATGTCGAAAGACAACCTGGGGCATTTGCAAAAAAAAATATATTATTATTTTTTTTATATAAGTCATTTCTTTGTTTAAATATTTTAATCATAAAATTGCAATTTTTGAATTTGTTAATTTAAATTTGTTAAAAAAAAACAAAATTGTCTTGGTAATGGAATCTATAAAGTATAAATGACAATACAAAATGGATAACTAGAAATGTCAAATATCTTGAAAATGATCTCACACAAGGATATTGAATCATCGACTTGAACAAATTGAATTGACTGAGATAACGAATTAATTATTGTTATTAATACTGAAACTAAAATTAACATTTTTAAAACAATAGTTAGAAGTATTATGACATGTTTCAGAGGTTTGGACTATAAATTATCAGATGAAAAGAAAATTAATGGTAGCATAAATGGACTATTGGAGAAGATCTGCTAGGATATCAAGGAGAGATGAAGTTATAAAAGAGAACATGAATGTACAAAACTCAATTTTAGAATTTATCCAAGAAAAGCAACTAAAATGGTACGGGCATATTAGGCGAATGAAGGATGAAAGATTACCAAAAAAGATAATGGAATTGACACCATCAGGAACAAGTAGGAAAGGACGACCAAATCTCACGTGGAACTAAGGGATTAGAGAAACGTTCAATTGAGAAATAGAGGAAGAAATGTGTTATAATAGAGGAACTAAGGGATTAGAGAAACGTTCAATTGAGAAATAGAGGAAGAAATGTGTTATAATAGAGGTGAATGGAGGAAAATTATAAATCGAAATTGAAGACAAATCATTGGTGCCGGAAAAATGTATCAATATTGTTAAAACCTGAAAATCTAAAACTTGTATCAGATCTGAATTCTAATCTAACTATTATCCAACATGATTATAGTATATTTACAGAAAGAGAAGAATACGTAAAATAGTCGTCATTGGTTCTTTGGAAACGTTAATAATTGTAGTTTATTGCTATATGGTGTGGAAAGTGTATCTTAAAAGAATGGAGGAAGAGTTTGAAAAACAAAACTAAATCGAGTATTTCTTTGCCCGAGATTATGCTAAATAATATATCACGATGCGAGGTTTGGAAGTGGTTTTTACAGAAGCGAGGATATGTTTAAAACACTTCACAAACGTGCGTTTTACATAATTTTTTGTGCGATGGTTATTCAGAATAATAAATAACAGTAAAATAATAAGATATTGCGTTCAATATAAACAACGAACTAATGTTAGCAGTGTGGGCTATGTTTATTAGTTGAGACTACAGCAGGCTGTGTCACCAATCAAGAATAAATGGAGGCGTGTACATATTTATTGTTTTATGTTGTTTTTGAAATGAAGGTCAGTTCATTTAAAATGCAGTGATTTGTTTCGTATAATGTATATTAACACTACCTTTTGGATATATTTTGTATATACATTGTACGTAGTATATATAAATGACAGTGGTTTTACTTTACTTCCGCACTTAGTTAGTAATATGTAATATTACAGTTATTTAGGTTGGCAACTCCGAAATGTAGGAAGTTGATATTTCAATTGTGAGCGCCATTGCTGTAAGTACGACAAAACGCACTATCGCGAAAAAACACTGTGTATTGTATACTATTTTAAGACGATGGACATTTTTTCGGACAATGGGCATTCTTATTAATTAAAATGTAATAATAATGAAATTAAATTCATCATCAACACCATCATAAGTCATGAATTAGACCTTTTTAGACCAGTTTCGGTCCCATCTGGTAATCTTATAAGATGTCTTCCTGTACTTTAGCTTTATATTGCATCATCATTTTTGAGATTCTTGAATTAACCATTCTTTTTACATGGTCTAAAGCCACTTTAATTTATATCTGTTGATTTGTTTCTTCTACTGACTCTACTTCTAATTGTTCTAAAATTGCTTCACTCGTTTTTTGGTCAAAAAGAATGTATTCTGCTGTCATTCTAAGAAATTTCATTTCCGTTGCTTTGATTCTGCTCCTGTCTCTTTTTCTTAATGTACAAATCTTACTTCCGTATAAAATGGAAGGTAATGCTAAAGTATTTTATATTTTTGTTATTGTGGATTTATGTACTAATTTAGCTTTAATGTATTATTTATTATTCCTAAGATTTTGGTAAATTAGGTGATTTTCTTGATCACATCTTTCTCATTTTGAAGAAGATGGGATAGGAAGCTTAACACATAGCCTCTCCTATCCAAATTCCATCCTCACCTTCTTGTGGTCTACCCTGTTTCTACAAACGAGGAAATGGCGACCAAATCACAGCGGTATAACAGTTTCATCAATTACAGAGGGAATTCTGCATAACAAGCATGCCCAGAGGCTAAAAACGGCCATGAACCTAGGGTGTCATAATGCAACGAGTTAATAATAATAATAATAATAATAATAATAATAATCTGCATTCCGGTATGGGGCATAAGGTCAGTTCCACCTCCAATCAAAACTGGTCTCGCCATCTTTTTGTTGGCCTTCCTGGGTTTCTTCTTCCGCGAGGATCGTATATTGTTGTGGTAATTGATGTCTCTGGCATGCTTTGTACGTGCTCTCTCCAATTGACTTGACGTCTTCTTATGTCTATAATGTTATGTATTTCTAGTTCTGATCTAACGTCTTCACTTCCCTTTTTATCAAATAATGTAAGCCGGCTACAAACCTCAGAAACCTCATTTCAGCAGCTTCAATTTTTCTCTCATCTTTCTTCCTCAAAGCCTACTTTTCACATCCATACAATAAAGCTAGCTAAACCATCATTTTGTAAAACTTTAATAATAATGTTCCTTTTCGAACTTTACAATAATAATAATAATAATAATAATAATAATAATAATAATAATAATAATAATAATAATAATAATAATAATAATAATAATAATAATAATAATAATAATAATAATAATAATAATAATAATAATAATGACAATAATACTATTATTGTTATTATTATTATTATTATTATTATTTATAAACAGGTTTACAATGTGCCCAAAGCGTTTTTAATTTTTATCTTCTTTCTCCATTACTGTCCATCTTGCCATTCCAATTCTTCCAGATCCATCTCCCTCATACCACTTCTTACATCATTCATCCATTTAAATCAAGGTCGATCTCTCTTTCCTTTCCCAGGTGGAATCCATTCCAAAGCTTTTCTGAGTAATCTTGTCTCTCACATTCTACTTATATGATCATTATAGATGTCTGTATCTCACAAAATCTAATATTGAATTTTGAACTTTAATTTGTTGTCTGATGATGTGTTTAAGATTTTTTTTTCAATTTAAAATGTCTAGTTGATCGTCTAAAACAATCCATTTCAGTAGACGTAAGTTTTAAACTCAACTTTATATTTAACTGCGAAGTTTCGGCACCGTATATTAGCGTGCTTCGAATTATGGATTTATAAATTTGTAATTTGGTATTTATTCTTATTACTTACTTACTTACTCTTACTCACTGGCACTATCAAACCCGAAGGTTCATGGCCGCGCGGACATAAGCTCTCCATACATCCCTATCCTGAGCTAATGCTTTCCAATCATTCCCTGTATAATTTACTTCCCTCAAATCATAGTTAATGTTGTTCTCCCACCTCATTCTTGGCCTACCAACTGGGCGTTTTCCCTCTGGCTTTCCTACAAGAAGTTTCCATGCACGTCTTTCATTCCCCATACGTGCAACATGTCCTGCCCATCGCAGTCTACGAGACTTAACTGTTCTTATTATATCTGGCTTCCTATAAAGAATTTGACCTCCGGAAAATTTTACCCCAGATGAACCCATGTCCGCATTTCTTGACGGTTGTATTTTTACGGTGATAGATCGTCACTCTTTCGCCCAAGGTACTTTTTTCGTCTGGCTTATCACCTTCGACCAGTCCGGCATGGGTAAACCCTATCGGCAGCAATGCTACCGCCGGCATAGCTCTCAGGATCATTTAAGCACGCAAGCCACTCCACCACAAGGTAAAGATGCCATGGTTCTTATTATCCCACAAAACTCCTTTTATTATTGTTATTACCGAATTGCCTTTTAATAATAACAATAATAATAATAATAATAATAATAATAATAACAATAATATAATAATAATAATAATAATAATAATAATAATAATAATAGTAATAATAATAATAACAGATAGATCATTGGTTTATTAATGTATTTGACAACGTCCGATTCATAATAGCCAATTTTGTCGTTCCATTCAATCTCCTGGTTGTAGATGTTTATCCCTCAAGTATTTCCTGCCTCAGGGAAGATTTAGGTCTTCCTCTGCCTCATCTTCCCTCAGGTTTTCCATTCCAAAACACATTTTGGTTAGCTGATTCTCTTCCATTCGCTGGACATATCCCTAACATCTTAATTGCTGAGTTCTAATATAATCTCAAATAGTGTCTTCAATCTTCATTTTCTCCCTTATATCTGAGTTTCTAATTTTTTCTCTTCTTGAAATTCTTGCTGCCCTTCGTAGAAAATACATTTTCGTTGCCAAAAAATGCTTATTTGTATTGGTTGTTAATGGCCAAAGTTCTGCTCCATAAGTAATGGTGTTTTTAACAATCCATCCATATAATTCTGCCCGAAGGCAGGTCCTTCACTGCAATCATAGCATTGTCATCCTATGCTTGTAGCTTTACTAGGGAATTGTAGGTGTGGTAGATTCCCGTTGCTTTCCACACCGGTGAAGGATGATGATGATGATGATGATGACCATATGATTTCGGAGACCGTTTGGGACTTAAAGTTTTCCTGACATTTGTCTTACAGGCGAGGAAAAACCCCGATAAAAAACCTCACCCAGAAAAACTGCCCCGACCGGGGATGGAACCCGGGCCCGCTGTGTGACAAGGTAACACGCTACCCTCGAGACCATAGCGGTGAACTTTTTAACAATAATGTATGATATACATATTTTATTTTTATTACTTACATTTTGATCCCACAATATTCCATTAAGGCAAACTATTGCAATTTTTTCTTAATTATTTATAATAATAATAATAATAATAATAATAATAATAATAATAATAATAATAATAATAGTTACAATAATAGTTATATTATTATTATTATTATTATTATTATTATTATTTCATATTAAAATATATCATAATTTACTACAAGCCAAAGGAATGTCGCTAACACCACAATTTATCATGAGTCTCATTTGGGAGTAATGTGTTAGGATAAAAATTGGAATGGAGATCCGCAATAACGTGTGACTGTGAGTGTACAATTCCAACACCGCGAAACGAAGAACACACTGTTCTCTCTACCTTAGTGAGTCGCCACTGGTACACAATTTCTGTGGTAAATGTTTCCAGGCGGACCGGCACGTAAGCAGAAGCAATTTTCCTCGTTCGACCGAAATAACAGCACATGGAGAGGTACGTGGGGAATAGAAGAGCATGTGTTGGATACTCGATGTATATTTACATCCTGATCACACACTTCCTTCCTAAGAGTGCTCAGGCGAGGCCCGATCAATAGCACTCTTCATTACACTACGTCTATATAATTTCAAGACTTCTTTTTTTATATATACAGGCATAGCAGCTCCGTGACTCAAGCGGTTACACGCTCGCCTCTCACTCCTGAGGTCCCGAGATCGAGTCTCGGTCACTCCATGTGGGTTTCGTGGAGCTTGGGCTGGTTTCTCCCGTTTTCTCCTGTAACAATTTCATTCCACCATTTCTCCAACTCATCTCATACATTTCGTTTCATTCCGTTCATCTGCCCCTGTGACCGGTGCGTCAGGCGTGGTCGGCTGGCACCCTTTCATTCACAGACCTCTATATAAGGGACTTCATATAATTTCATTCCTCGACCCGACCCCGAGTTAGACACAAGTTGAAGATATTTATTTTATATTGATATTTTTACTTTTCGCGTCTTGTTCAGATATTTGACCAAGTTAATCCAATTTTTAGTAGTACCAGTAACTCGTAGCATGTCATTCTACTGTATCACAATTTAAATTTAGAAGTTTAATAGAAGTAGAGATATTTTTCTAAATGAAGTTATTGCAATACATGAACAAATCATAAAATTTGATATTGATTATATTTAATTAATTTTTATTATAAGCGCGCTAACGTATAGAGTTAGAGGTCTCGGGTTCAAATCCCGGCTCAGGCATTTAGTTATGTTTCAATATATACAATAGAGAATATGTATAAGAAAAATAAATGTTTGTTCTGGATTCGCCTGGTAGCGTAAGTGGTAGCGCACAGTGATATCAATTCAGAGGTCCGGGTTCAAATCCCGTCCAGGCATTTATTTTTCTTATCTTGTCATATATAGGTATATATATACACTAGCTGACCCGGCGAACGTCGTATCGCCTTTAAATATTTTACGTTAATTTTTCCAATGTTTTAATAGTTATCTACTATTCGGGGCGGAAACAAATCCAACAAATCAAAGATCATTAAAATCGGTCCAGCCGTTCTTGCGTTATAAATAGTGTAACTAATCCGATTTTGTTTTTTGTATATATAGAAGTCCCGGCCACGCGTTGCTGTGGCTAAGGTATACGTTAAATTATGTTGTAGTAAACAAGTGAGAAATCTAAATCAGAAAGTTTTTGTTTTACACAATTTTTTAGTTCTGGTACTACACCCGGTATAAATATGGATGGTGGTTTATGTGGAAGTGGTTTTGTTGATTGAGATGAATTTATGTAGTCTGCATTCTCAGTATCATCCATAAGTGTATCATAAGGATTATATACATTTATTGATGGAATATTTTGAGGAGGCTTGCTGATTTCATTATACTTTCGTTTTTTTTCCTACGAACTTGTTGGCAGTTTGGATTCTCATCATCATCATCATCAAGAAGTCTCTGTATAGTAATATCATCTTGTGATATATTATAGTCATCTTGTTTTTCATTTAATTGTCATGGAGATTGTCTCTGTAATATTAGGCATATTATTATAACTAACAGACTTACTTACAGTTCTGTTATTCCGTTCCTTAGGACATTCATATGTTTTTAAATTGACATTCTTCTTAAATGTAAGATTTATGTCACATAGGCCTATACCAATTTGCGGAAATTCACTTGATATCTTATCATTCATGGTCTCTAGAACTGATTCGCCCTATTGTTCAATGTTCCTTCTCGGTCCAGTTAAATTTAAATTAAGTTGCTGTCTTTCAGCCAGATTACATAAAACTCATACTTGCACACGAAATTAATATTATTATCATCAATATATTGAAAATAAAATAAACACTGAACACACTTCAATTATGAAATAATCAATATTTGTAATTGAATTGAAATTCGCGGTTGCAACAAAAAGCACAGCCACCTGGTTAAATATTAAACCAATTACCTTACACCGTCATCTGTTAGAATCGAATGGAACTCACAGATAATTATAACGCTTTGTTAAATAATAAACAAATAATTTGCAATAAAAAATAATGCGACTATAAATTTAGTTATAAACAACCGCAGGTCTCAAGTTGGATCAAACAGCACACAGTGTGCAAAATTTTATTAAAATCGGTTCAGTAGTTTAGGACTCCATCGCGGACTAACAACGTGACACGTAATTTTTATATATTAAGATATATCTTTTTTCTCAAATGTAAGTAAACAAATGATCATTTTGACGTAAAAGTATTTTCATCTTATTTATAAACAGCTAATTTTTATTTCATTTTAAGACACTTAAACATATTTTAATCGGCCGCGGTGGACAAACGGTTATGCTCCTTGCCTCTGGTTCCGATGGTCGTGGGTTCAAACCCGGCCGGGGTCGATGTACTTTTTATGACGGAAAAATCCAAGGAGCAAGTCCTCCGGGTGGGACTTTAAGCCGTGGGTCCCGAGTCTGAAGATTTTCAAGCTCGTAAAAGATCCTTAAGCCTGAATATATAGGCCCCTAAGCAACATTTACCAACATCAACGGCCTAGTAATACATTAGTTGCCGGTTAGATGTCTCATTGGGTCCGTGTGTGTTGACCGCACAGCATCTATGAACAAATAAGGTAATTAAAATTAACTTGGTCTAGTAACTCCTTATAAAGGAGAGTCTATGACTCAACATTATAGAGAGATAGATAGATATATAGATAGATAGATGAAGTAAAGTGATTCCACTACAGGCCTCAGGAGGCTCTTGCGGTAGTAGGAATTTAAGGCTCCCACTTTTTCTAGAAACTCCGCAGCTTGATGTCAGCCGGGTTGTCATCCCTGCGTAACGGCTACCTTTACCCCCAGAACAAGGGTCTGGTACTCACTTCCATTAGAGGCTGAGTCGACCCCAGGACCATAGTGCCACCAGAAAATTTGGGTCAGTTTAAAAATCCTAATCCCACCGGGACTGGAACCCTCGACCTTCCGACATGTAGCGTAGTGCCTTAACCACTATACTACGGCATGCCCCGATAGATAGATAAACATATTTTAATTATTACTTTCTTGTAAATAATGTCAACTTCTATTCAACTACAGAAAATTTGGAAAAGTAAGGACCTATTTAAAGTAACAACTAATGTTTTATAATAAAAATAGCACATAATTCTGGTCAATATATAACATTTTATACGTCTAAGCTTTTTTTAAAGAATTTAATGTGAGATATTGAAGTTTTGAGACATCAAAGCAATGTCTCCCTGAGGGGATAGAGATGGAATGCTGAATGTTATGAACGCTCGAGGCATAAAGCTCCTCTCCACTCATAGCATTAACTTTGACGAAATTGGGAAGGACGTTTCTTTAAAAAGGGGAAGGTTTCTGTTCTTAACTTTGTATTTAAGACTTGGGAAATATTTTAAACTCTATCCAAGTAGATGTCATTTGCAATTCATTTTAAACCCCATTACTTAATCCAGCGTGCTTTCATCTTGGTAAAGAATTTTTTTCAAGACATTGTACAAAATACTAATGACAAAAATAGTAAATTCTTCAATGAAGAGTTCGATCTTAAAAACATGTGGGCTTATATATACAATACATTCGTAGTTCGGCCGGACCGTTCTGCGGCGGCCATCCGCCAGAATTACACGTACATGACCGGCAAATCATTGGTAGGAAACATTAACTGTGCTAAAATTACAAATCACTACTGTACTAGCTTACATTAGGCATACCTGTATCGCAGCATATGTTGAAAGTGATGACCTTGATATTATTATTATTATTATTATTATTATTATTATTATTATTATTATTATTATTATTATTAGTTTAGAACAGTAGGTAGTGCTCCGTACCAATGACTTCCCGGTCGTGTATGTGTAACTCTAGCGGAAGGCGCGCCAATTATCACCCAGTCCAAGGCCGCCGCGGAACTTTGCGGCCAAGCTACGAACACATTTTATAATAGTAATGGAATGGAATTTATTGACATTTCGAAAGAAAGGACATAAAATTTAATTTAAATTGCGCACGGGCCTGCTTGGCCGTATGTGCATTTTTTGCATGAATAAAATAAACATAAAAATATATGAACAAATACATACATGGCTACACATCTACACTCATACATAAGAGAGAGTTATGGCGTAGCCCATTATTGAGCAAAAGCCTCTCCTTTGTCAGAAGTTAATAGACCAAGTTCATTTTAGTTACAATATTTGCTCAAAGATGTCATGAGTGGCATGTGGTCAATACACCGACTCAATGAGACGTCTAGCAAGCAACTAAGGAATTACTAGGATGTTTGGGATCGACAAAGTTTGCTTAGAGGCCTCTATCTTCAGGTTTAAGGATCTTTCACGAGCCTGAAAATCTTCAGTCTCGGGACCCACGGCTTGAAGTCCCCCCCCGGAGGACTTGCTCCTTGGATTTTTCCATCGTAAAAATTCCATCGACCGCGGCCGGGTTTGAATGCCTCATAGAGGTTCTTTGATCTTCGAGAATAAGTTATCTGGTGAATTTGGTGGATGTTCGAGTACTTCCCAAATCCACCTTCTAAACAAATTATATTGACTATTTAACTCATGCCCCAAATGGGAGTCAATGACCAATCACGTTTCAATGATTTCTGTTTTACAACCAATCAGAGTCGTGTTTCACGAAATATTTATCAGTGTTAGGATTATCATATATTAAACAAAGCTCCTCCTTTTTAATATTCTGAACAGGTCTGACCGTTATTTTGCAGTGACTGAGCCTATAACAAATACGGCTACCAGATTGTATATAATAGTGCTTACATGTCAACATTTGTAGCAATTGATTATACCACCAAAAAAAGAAACCACTGTTTGCACTTTCTTAAATGTATTTTTTCCCAGGTAATAATCGAGAAAAATATAATTGTCATATTTACATCATACGACATCAAAATGAATTAATATACAGATTGATGTGTTTCATTTTTTCTCCACTAGAGAGCATTCTTACAATATTGCGTTCCTTTGGCAATAAATAGTATGATCTGGTTGCAGTGATAAACAAAAGAAGCAGTAGAAGCGTACCTATCGTTTCTCATTTGTTTTCAAACATCGCCGTTTACATTAAATATATAAATATTTTAAAATAACTATAGTTAAATAATGATTTGTGAGTAAACAGCTTAATTTTATTCGTTAAATAGTCCTAACAAATGCCACTCTTGATTTCCAAATTCTCTAGATAAATTCACTCCTCACTTCGTGAGTCGTGAATTTATCGATAATTTGGAAATCACTCGTGGCATTACTTATGAACATCTTTTTAGGGCGATATTACTTAACACATGTGAGAAACAGTGAATGTATTCATAAAATACAATATTTCCATTTCGAAACTTAATATTACATTAAAATATATATACAGTCAATATGCCCATTTCACCAATTAATGTTTAAAAATGTCAACAAGTTTCCACAGCCAAGCTGTCATTCTCAAGACCAATATCTGGTCTTGAGACCAATATCTGGTCTTGAGAATGACAGCTTGGCTGTGGAAACTTGTTGACCTGTTTAAACATTAATTGGTGAAATGGGCATATTGACTGTATATATATTTTAATATTTGATCACCAAGAAGATCACTTGTGTATTAATATTACATATTTATACAACGAGGACTGATCAACAACATACTACATTGCATTGGTCACCTCTAGGATAGTTGATTTACAACAGTGTTCCCATTACTTATCGAATGCACTAGTAATTTATTTCATTCTTTTTAATATGCTCTAAATTTCTATGTTTTTATAAGCCCTTGGATTGAATAATTTTAGATCATAAAACTGTGTTTTTGTTCAACTTATTAGGTACAACATGTTAAAATATATTTTAAATATATTCGATTTTTGACGTGAATACGTCTTCAAATTTGCGTCCATAGTGGGAGCCAATTCAGATAATTGATAACAAAATGGGGGATACGGTTTGGTGTTGCAGCTACATATGTAACATGTACATTCAACATTATTGCACTACTTAATAGATAAAAGGGGGAAGCGCCGCAATTTTGAGGTGGTTTCGCTGCGTCACACATAATTTTTGTTTAGTATCAATTTTGATGTGGAAAGCAACGGGAAGCTACCACACCTACAATTCCCTAGTAAAGCTGCAAACCATAGCATGAAAATGCTATGATCGCAGTGAAGGACTTACCCTCGGGCAGAATTACTATGGATGGATGGATCAATTTTGACTCTGAGAAGTTACGACGTTCGTTTGAGTTTCAATCGTCAGCTCTCGTCAATACCTATCGATTGCGTACATAAAACATTAGTGTAAAATAATTGTAGTGAATATGTTCCATTCTATAGTAATTCTGCCCGTGGGAAGGTCTTTCACTGCAAACATAGCATTTTCATACTATGCTTTGGAGCTTTACTAGGAATTATAGCTGTGGCAGCTTCCGGTTGCTTTCCACACTGGTGAAATGATGATTATAATGATAAGGATGATGATGGCCGGATGAATTTCGGGGACCGTTGGGACCAAAGCTTCCAGACATTTGTCTGGAGCCTGTTCCAACCGGGAATCGTTCCCGGGTCCGCTGCGTGACAAGGCAGCACGCTATCTTGAGACCACAGCGGTGGATAATGAATATATAATATGTGTTAAAGTAAAAAATTAAAATAAATAATGCAATATTTGAATATACTCGTCAAAAGCCAAATCAAAATATAGAGATCGTATAAGGTTGAAAAGGCGTCTGAAGTGCAATCCAGTGATACCGATAAAACACCATATAACAGAGTGAAGCGGTGCCGGAAACGTGAAAGAATGAAAGCATCCGAGCGGATCAACGACGGCGCCAGTATATCTGCAGCTGGGGCGGGCGAGCCTATGCAAGTGGATGATGTAATCGGTTCTATATCAACGTCGAAGGACTTCTCAGTGTTCAAAAATTATTATGACGTACATATAATACACTCAAAGAAAATATAACCCGTTACGTTCACGTTTACACCTAAAACACACGGCCGTTTCCATGACACAACCCACCACCCGATTTTTCTGAAAATTCTGGGGATCGTAATGCTAAAAGTACTTTCATTAAATTGTATTGCGTAAAATTTTGTGACGTGATACAGAGTTGTTATGCTGACTTGTGGTGTGTATGTGAAACACGTAACAACCGCCGAGCGAAATAAAATTCTCTTTATTCATGAGGGTACATGTTGCTGATGAAAGTAATGCATTGTGTGAACAACATTGCGGATCGACTCATCATGTCTACAAATCGATGTCCCAGATTTCTAGCTGTCAACTCTCACCAAGATAAAATTTGCAATTACAATTCATCATTGTCATTAGTTTAAAAGCACGTCCATACCTTTTCATGTTTTCATCATCTTTTATCAAAATCTGACAATTTAAATTTCACTGCATTCAGAACAACACTAGCCTATTATATTCACTTCAATAGGCTTCCGTACAGTGAGTGGAAAATATTGTCAAATACTGTTCTGCGATCCCATGTGTGTGTGTATATATATATATATATAATATATATATATATATATATATATATATATATATATGCCTGAGTCGGATTTGAACCCGAGTCTCTAAACTCTATACATTTAGCGCCCTAACCATCTGAGCCACTAAGGTATCCTAACACAAACATTTATTTTGCTTATATATGTAGTATTCTCAGTTCACACGAAAGACAGCGGGATATCGTTCCAACTGCCACTTGTGGCCACCATAACAGGAAAGCACATTTTAAAGAGAATATTTACCTTATTGCAATGACGCTTGTATATTTAGATGTTATACGCTAACTATATTATAAAAAATATAGTTATAACATCTATATATATATATATATATATATATCTATATATATATACCGGGATTTGAACCCAGGACCTCTAAATCGATACTTCAGTGCGCTACCACTTACGCTATCCAGGCTTCTAGCACAAATATTTATTTATTCCTTTATATGTTTTTTTTTCTAATGATAGAGAATATATATATATATAGCCTAAAGGAAAAATAAACGCCTGAACCAGGATTTGAACCCAGGACCTCTGAATTAATACTTCTGTGCGCTACTGCGTACGCTATGCAGGCTCTAGCACAAACATTTATATTTTCCTTTGTATATATTTAATGATAGCAAATAAATAAATAAATAAATATATATATATATATATGACATGTTAAGAAAAATAAATGCCTGGAGGGATTTGAACTCGGAACTCTGGGTCAGCGTGTTATCCATTACACCAGGAAGCGAATCCAATTCAAACACTTATTTTTCTTATATATATATATATATATATATATATATATATATATATATATATATAAAGGAAAAATAAACACGAATGGACCAGATAAGAAACGAGGATATCCGTGAAGAACTGCAGATCTACTCCATAAAAGAAAATATATTTAACAACAAGATACAGTGGAAAGAACATGTAGAAAGAATGGAAGAAAGTAGATTACTAAATAAAATCTTCCATTATTTTCCAAGAGGAAAAAGAGATGTCGGACGTCCTCGGAAGAGATGGTCTTAGATCTATTAGTGAAGACGGAACAGGCAATTCTTGCCTAAACCAGGAAGTGAAGAAGAAGAAGAAAAACACCTGAACCAGGATTTGAACCCAGGGACTCTGAATTGATACTTCTGTGCGCTACCACATACACTATCCAGGTTACTCCATAATTAGAAAAAATATATACATTTCCAAAATTATTGCTAAATTATAAACCGCACAGAAGGAGAAATGTTAGACGCCCAACAGAAGATAGTCTGAACAATTTTAACAATTCTAGCTTTCATGAAACCGGAACGAGCCAAGAGGCTTAATCTCTGGATGATGATATATATAAAGGAAAAAACTAAATGTTTGTGCTAGATGCATGGATAGCGTAGATGGTAGAGCACTGAAGTATCAATTCAGAGGTCCTGGGTTCAAATTCCGGTTCAGACGTTTATTTTTTATTTTCATGACACACATATATATATATATATATATATATAAGGTAATATCCGGCGTGCGCTGTTACGCATAAATAAATTAAATACTAAGTGTTAATTAAATTATTAATTGGACAATAATATAAAGACATGGAGTTTATGTTCAGGAAATTATTAGGTGAATATGATAATTGAGTTTGAAAATAATTTTTAAAACATATGGGGAATTGGACCAAAAACAGAAGATCAGATGGGGTATATTAGAGGATGTTTTATATTATATTAGTCTTATTCTCAGAAAATACTACTGCTACTCGTTTCAGTTAGATGGTATGTCCACCCAGGGTGATAGTTCCGACTAAAAACACTGTTCAACATGATTTTTGTCTCATGAGTACCAATAGTTGTACTTAATGCACTTTTTTATCGTGTTTTCAAATATATTTCAACATTTTTTTAAAATTTCAATTTCAATTAATGGATTTAAATAATTATGTTTTAATAAACGTTTTTTCGTCCATTTGTCCACTGTAAAATAAAAACAGGGAACACTCTCATCAGGAGATTTCAGCTATAGAAAAAATATATATCAAGGCAAATGGTATTCCTAATATACTGGCCGATTATTGTTGGACCATAAATAAGGATGCTCCACAGGCGAAATATAGCAGAAAATCGTCATTTCTTACTTTCTAGGTAAGTTCGAATGTTCGAATATTGTGTAGTTATGAATGTAGAAAATATCAAAGTGTTTGAAATTATAAATGCCTGTCTCTCGGAAACCTTATGTGATGGAGAAAAACCGATATCATATTTGAATTGAGGAGAAAACATGCTATCAGAATCACATATGTTTCTTTCTGAGGCAAAAAAAAAAAAAAAAAAAAGTTTATTTTTTGTTGCTCAATGACATTTAAGCCAGTTTAAAATTCTACTTCAATGGGACTCGAATCCTTGATCTTATGGCTTGTAATGCCTTAGCCAGCTTCATTACAACTTTCCCTCATTCTGTTTCAGATATTTAAATTATCGATTTACACGCTTTGATTCGAGTTTATATAAAGCTTTAAATGAACAATATGGACCCAAAAGCCCGAGGGAAATGCGATAGGGAGGTTTCTGCTAATATACCAACACAAGTACTGTGATATCATTATATGTGTGCTGTACATTTTGCCTACTGCACGCCTTTGTTGTACTTGGGAACATCTTTTACAGTATTATTTGCTGCCGGCGCATGGCATATCTCATACATCATCCTTAACAACGACGTATTTAAATTTCGATTCCACGATAACTGCTCTCCGAGGATTTCTTGCCTCTACTCCAAGCGCACATTTTGCTATACAATATGGCCGTTCGCTCACCTTTGCTCGTTCTGAAGATAATATTGCTTTGCTCTTCATGACTTTTATTCTAGAAGTGCCTCAAACTTCCCATATAATCGTGTGAGTTAGAATGCAAAGGGCTTAAAGATATGAATAACTTTATCTATTATATAAAAGCGAATGTGAATATGTTTGTGATATATAGACTTCTGAACCATGCAATACATCTTTACGACTGTTTAACTCATGCCCCAAATGGCAGTCAATGACCAATCACATTTCAATTAATTTTGATTTACAACGAATCACAGTTGTTTTTCACATCGATGTTATCATTTTCATTTTACCGCTTTTATTCAATCAAGTGTCTCCCAGATTGTATATATATTGCACGAATTTAACCAGATTCTGCTTGCGAGATATAATAGAAAAACATTCGTAGCAATTGAGTGTACCAGAAAAAAAAAGAAACACTGTTTGCACTTTCTTAAACGTATTATTTCACAGGAATTAACATCACAGAAAAATATAATTGACATATTTACATCATAGGATGTAATGATGTGTTTCATTTTTTTCTCCACTAGAGTGCATTCTTACAATATTGCGATTCTATTTGGCAATACATATGATCTGGTTGCAGTGATGGACAATTCAAACATAACGTTTCTCATTTGTTTTCAAACATCGCTGTTTACATGAAATATATAAATATTTTAAAATAACTATATTTAAATAAATCCACCGCTGTGGTCTCGAGGTAGCGTGCTGCCTTGTCACGCAGCGGGCTCGGGTTCGATTCCCGGTCGGGACAGGCTCCTGGGTATTTTTTCGGGGTTTTTCCTCACCTGTAAGAAAAATGTCAGGAAGCTTAGGGCCCAACGGTCCTCGAAAATCATCCGGCCATCAACATTATCATCGTCTTTCACCGATATGGAAAGCAACGGGAAGCTACCACACCTATAATTCCCTAGTAAAACTGCAGAGCATAGCATGAAAACGCTATGATTGTAGTGAAAGACCTGCCCTCCGACAGAATTACTATGGATGGATATTTAAATAATGATTTGTGAGTAAATAACTTAATTTTATTCGTTAAATAGTCCTAAAAAATATTACTCTTGATTTCCAAATTCTCTAGATAAATTCACTCCTCACTTCGTGAATCGTGAATTTATCGATAATTTTGAAAATCACTAGTGACATTACTTATGAAAATGTGTACATACACGTTTTGAGGTACGGCGAGTGTTTAGTCGCTATCTATTGTTTTCAAACCCCATTAGGAATAGGAGTTCGCTTGAAACGAAAATTTAGAAATCTGTCTAGCGGTCGCAATTTTTGATGTTTCACAACGACTCTCAGTATTATCATCAACATCCGGTATCATGAGATCTGCCGCCATCATCCGGAAACCAAATGGCATTCACCTATGTCCATCCATTGATCTTCCTCCAATCCTCTGATAATCATAGCCGCATGCACACCTTCTATCCAGGTTTTCTTTTGGTCTTCCTTTCTTTCTCCTTTCCATTGGGATCCATTCCATAATAATTTTAGGCTATCATTGCTCTGACATTCTTTTGACATGGCCATACCACTGTAATATTTTCATTTCTATAATGTCTATGATGTCTCGCTCCTCTTGTACACTCATAACGTCCTTTATTTCTTTATTTCGTATCCTATCCATCCTAGATTTTTAAGCTGATCTTCTTAAAACACCCATTTTTATACTCAACATTATTTTTATTTCCCTGGTAGGAATTTGCCAAACTTCAGCAGTATATGTTAAAACGCTCATTTTATTAAAATAAACCGAAGTAGATATTGTCAAAAAATCAGCGAAATCCGCCATTACAAGTGGGGGTTTACCTGAAATCTAAAGTTAAAAATGTATTCTAGAAACTGCCATCTTCGGTTCGTAGTAATGTATATCATACAATGTAAACATCTACTTTTCATTTTACGTATTCAATTAAACATAAAAATAATTTATTTAGGCATAGCAGCGCACGCCGTGTATTACCGGTAGTTAGTTTCTTATAAGAAGGAATGAAACATTTTAACAAAGAAATTGAATGAGTTGATCGTGACGGTAGCATTTGGTACTCGATTTTGGAAGAACTTTTATTAAAATTCCGAGCCAGAAAATTTAACTTACTGTATTTTTTAGTTATTTTTCTTAATCGTCAATGCAAACGCTGTATTTAATTTTCATTAAAACAAATAATTTCCGAATTAACCGTACTTCATAATTTGTTAAAAATTATGAATATATACAGAATTTATTCACTACAACGTTAGATATTCTCAACCTAATGGTATATAACCAGTGTGTTGACATTCAGGACCGGTGGGCATAACAATATATTTAAATATAATTATGAAGAAACGCTGTATGAACGATTAAATAATAAATGAACGATACTTGACCATTTTCGTTCGCTTGAACTAGCTCTTTGAAAGAAGAAATTGAGTACACTTTTTGGTACAAGATGTCTCTCTCTTTTTTCCTATTCTCCCTTCATCTATCCTATTTTCTACTTCGAGTCTACCGTACTTCTACTTACGGTACAATTCCTTGTAATTCAAACTATATTACTACATGTAATGAATAACATTATTATTTACCATGGATCTTAGCAAGATTCGAACCTTGAACCATCAGTTCTATAGCACAACGTCTGAACGATCTGGGCTTACTAGCCATGTTAAAAAAGTCATATTTTAATAAGTTGTGTATGTTGTGGCGGTAGGGATACCCAAACCACGCTTCTGCGTAACCATTTGTGGCGTTTAAAATTACAAAACCACGGTCTGCCTACCATTTGTGGGTAAGTGAACCACACTACTGCTACCATTTGTGGCTCTTTTGAAAACCACGCAGACTGCTACCTTTAATCCGGGATCGGGTTTTTGTAATAGCTGTTTCTATTAATGTGGATCTGATTTCCAAAGAGGATATCTATCAGGAAATGGCTTACCTTGGGCCCATAGAAGGCAGCCGTTGATTCATCTTTCTTTCTCTGATATATATATATATATATATATATATATAAGAATACTGATTATTAAATACATACAGTGAGTGAACAAGATAATAACTGTGTTTCCAGAATGCTAATCATCATGATAGTTGAGGAGCTCGGAATAGTTTCTTACTTGAGTGATTTTCATTACAGGATAGTAAACAACTACTTATACTTGAACAATGAAAGAGGGGCGTTGTTCAAAAGATAACTTTTAATATAAACAAGTTGGCTGAGTAAAAATAAATTAACAACAAAAAATGATAGTATTTGATCAAACGATCAAAATAGCCATACAGATAAATAAATGAATAACATACCATACATCACGCAACACTCATACATGCGTCCGAGTTTCGGGGATCACCTCTTCCCTAGACTGCCGGACTAACTCAAACAGGCCTCTTCTTGGCCTCAGATCAACTTGTCTATGTAGAGTTCCATTTTAACCTTCCAGTCGCATCGTGACCTGGAATCGGATTCCACTCTTGAATCCGTTCAAACAACAAAACGCCGATTGCTAGGATGATCGAATGCTACTGTTCTGTTAGTGCACCATGTATATAAAGGTTCCGAAGTAGAGGGGAGATGCGCCGTAGACATGCGCGGCAGGAAGGATGAAGAGGGAAGGGGTAGCTACCAGAAGAACAGGATATTGGCATATTTCATAAATGTTTCAGTGTAGGGAGGAGAACGAAGATACCATACTGAGCCGAAAAATGCACTTTCGGTTCAATGTTATTGTCCGAATTTTGGAAAATTTAAATTATTTTATTATTTTCCACAACACGTAAATTACTTCTCATGTACAAAATAGCGAATGTACTTGGTTTTAGGTAAGAAAACGAAGAAATATGGACACAAAATAGAATAAGTAAAATTGTCATATAACCGTGACGTCATTCTCATTGTTTATCTTATAAAATCATATGTTTTACTAATGCAGGGGTTGCAAAGTAAGGAAAACCTATGAAAAAACTAATATATTGTATACAGTCCAAACGTTTAAGGTATTTTCAACCCAGATCTCAATTCTCCTTAGAATTTTTTTATCAATGTAACAACATTTTTTTTTCACAAAGTAAATTCAATGGGAAAAAGTATTAATTTTTACTAAAACATATTGTGTATTGGTCCCTTGTTCCATAATGAAATTAAATTAATAGTAACGAATTTTCCTTGCAAAAATATTCAACTTTTCATTAAACCTTCATAAACAGGAAATATCAAATCCTCAAGTTAACCTAATATTGAAGAGAGAATTCAGTTAAGCATGTCAAATCTATTGAAATTAGCTCTCTAAGCTATATAGAAAAGATGGAAAAAGAGAGAACATCAAAATATCTTTTGTTAAAACTATAATAGGAGTTACAAAGAAAGGAAGACCTAGGAAGAAATAGCTACAGGACGCGAAAAGGATTTGAGAAGAATGGGGGATTTAGAAGATGAAAAGGGGCTGACGCAGGAGAGAAATGATTGGAGAAAGATTGTGAAGAAGGTCAAAGCTCAACAAGGGCTACAAAGCTACGGACGATACCAAGGGGTTTAATATTTTAATCAAAATGACTGGTATTTTATATCATTCATATGATATAGGTATCATCTCAAAACATAAAATAAATTTAGATGAAACTAATATACAATATTATACAATATACTGAGTAATGTCCCGAAAAAACGTTAAAAATTCCGTCACGCACCAACTATTTAAATAAAAAAACCTCAGTAAGTCGAATTTATGTTCCAATTTTGC
Organism: Diploptera punctata; assembly: GCA_030220185.1. NCBI lineage: Eukaryota > Metazoa > Arthropoda > Insecta > Blattodea > Blaberidae > Diploptera > Diploptera punctata. The sequence continues at coordinate 304,875 of JASPKZ010007320.1, read as the reverse complement.
TGGTTTAGAGAATATTTCTTCCCTTTGTTAATTCAATCGATCGTATTCAGGCGCTTGTAAAGTGGTGTATCTAATGATAATAAACGTTTATGAATATTCTATACGACTATTTAACTTATGCCCCAAATGGGAGGCAATGACCAATCACATTTCAATGATTTTTTATTTACAACCAATCACAGTCGTGTTTCGCCTAGAATTTACCAACTAAAGTTTATCATAATAAAGAAAGCACCTCCTTTTTAACATTCTGAAAAGGGCATAGCATTATTTTGTAGTGACTAATTCACTAAGAAATACGGCTACCAGATTGTATATATATAGTGCATGAATGTCAACACATACCGCATGCGGGAGTTAATATAAAAAACATTTCTAGCAATTGATTATACCACCAAAAGAAAACCACTGTTTGCACTTTCTTCAATGTGTTTTTTTTCAGAAAAATATAATTGTCATATTTACATCATAGGACATCAGAAATGAATTAATATACAGTTTGCTGTGTTACATTTTTTTCTCCACTAGAGTGCAGTCTTACAATATTGCGTTCCTTTGGCAATAAATAATATGATCTGGTTTCAGTGACGAACAAAAGAAGCAAATGAAGCGTACCAATCGTTTCTCATTTGTTTTCAAACATCGCCGTTTACATTAAATATATACACATTTTAAAATAAAATAAATCATAAATAAATAAATAAAGCCTGATATGTCCCTTTAGGGCAAAGGCCTCCCTGTACAGGGGTTAAGCTCTATTTGAGAGTGTCACCCGGTGAGCTACTCCGTGGTGAGAAGTTGACTTGGATGTAGCACTTGGTTTGTATACACTGTCTGTTCTGTGATTAGTTAATACACAGTTGGCTCTCCATCGTTCTCCATCTTTTCCTGCATCTGGCGACTCTGGACCATTGCGCCCCTGCTCGTTCTTTGAAGATGTCAGCCCATCGTCGTCTTGGTCTTCCGCGCTGTCTCTTGCCTGTGTACGGGTCCCACATGGTTGTTTTTATTTTCCACCTGTCGTCCTGTATTCTTGCGACGTGGCCTCCCCACTTCCATTTTTTCCTGATGGCTTGTTGTGCGGGATCAGTTGTTGAGGATATCGCTTGAAGTGTTGTATTCGAGATTCTGTCCTTCAGAGTTATGCCTAAGATTTTCCTCTCCATTTTCCTTTGGCATACTTGGAGTGTGTACTTCAGTTTGGCAGTAAGATTCCAAGTTTGGCAGCCATATAACAGTGTTGGAAGAACACAGGTTTGTAGTGTTTCCATTTTGAGTTTCCGGTTGAGTGACTTGTCCAGCAGTATAAATTTCAGTGACCAGAACGCCTTCCAGGCGAGAGCTATTCTTCTGCTTATTTCCTTCTCTACTTTCTGATGGAAGGAGAGTAGTTGTCCTAAGTATATGTACTCGCTTACATATTGAAGATCCATTCCATCGACTTTGATTGGGTTTTCCGGACCATTAGACATAATTTGTGTCTTGCTTTTGTTCATCGAAAGGCCTGCAATTTTGCTAGTTTCTGAGAGCTCTTGTAGCATTGATTGGAGTTGTTTAGGGGATCTGGCGAACAATACCACGTCGTCAGCAAATCTTAAGTTGGATAGCCTGCTCCCGTTTATATTTACTCCGTATTTCTTGTTCCAGTTTAGTTTTCGAAATATGTCTTCAAGCACGCATGTAAAAAGTTTAGGAGAAATTGGGTCGCCTTGTCGTACTCCTCTTTTGAGACTGAATGGTTGTCCCACAATTTCTTGGCATAGCTTTGGCTGTAGATCTTATCCAGAACGCGGATGTACTTGTGTTCGATTCCTTGTGTGTGTAATGCCTGGAGGACACTTGAATGTTCTACTGAGTCGAATGCCTTGTTGTAGTCGACGAATGCTAGATATAATGTGTGGTGGTATTCGACTGTCTTTTCTATTATTTGGTTAATTGCTTGGAGATGGTCTGTTGTACTAAAGCCTGAGCGGAATCCGGCTTGTTCTGTTGGCTGGTTTTCGTCCAGGACTTTTGTTAGTCTTCTTGTTAGCACTTTTGAAAATAGTTTGTATAGATTGGACATCAGGCTTATGGGTCGGTAATTATTCATGTCATCTTTTGTGCCTTTCTTGTGGAGAAGAATGATTGTGCTTGATTTCCATTGCTCGGGTATCTCTTCTGTCTGCAGAATTTTGTTAAAGATGTTTGTGAGTGATGGTAGTATTTGATCTGAAGCCAGTTTTAGCAATTCGTTGTATATTCCATCCTCTCCGGGTGTTTTGCCATTTTTCATTTCATCTATTGCAGTTCTAATTTCGCTGGCCAGTACTGGGGGAAAGGTGTCGACGTGGTTTTCGAGTTTAGCATCGAATATGCCTATGTGATTTGTTGCCTGGGAGCTTGTATATAGGGATTTATAGAAATCTGTGGCTGACTGGATTATATCTGTTCTTAATGTGTTGCGGCCTCCTGCTTGGTTCTTAATTCCTAGCATCCATTGTTTGTCACCATTTCTTTCCCTCTTTGCTTTCCTTATCGATTTGGAGGTTTCTATTATTTGCCTAGTTATGGTTGTGCGGTACTCTCGCAGATCTTTCCGTATTTCCTTTTTCGTCAGTTTGTCCATTGCGGCATACTCGGTTCTATTCGACTCCGAAGCGTCTCTGGTTTGTAGCATCTCCGATCGACGTTCGATTAAGGCAATGGTTCCTTGACTGAGTTTGCCTTCTTTCTGAGCTTTCGTATTTTTGCTGGAGTCCTTGGTCGCCTGTTTTTAAAATAACTATATTTAAATAATGATTTGTGAGTAAACAGCTTAATTTTATTCGTTAAATAGTCCTAACAAATGCCACTCTTGATTTCCAAATTCTCTAAATAAATTCACTCCTCACTTCGTGAGTCGTGAATTTATCGATAATTTGGAAATCACTCGTGGCATTACTTATGATAATGGAATATGTAAAAATATATACCTAGCCGTTAATTTGTGAACAAGATCTTATTAGAAATGTTGTGGTTATTTCTGTTTGGAACAGATTACTGAACTTTTCTAGTGACTAATAAATAAAATTGTCACTGATTTTGCTGGAATTAATACTTAGTATGCAACAAGCTTCAATAAAAAAAAAAGATTTATCTCATATATATTAATTTCTGAACCCATGTTTATTGGAACGACCCGACCTGAGTGGGACACTAGTTGAGGATATTTGTATTTATTTATTTTGCTTTAGTCTAATAAAGTACTACTACTACTACTACTACTACTACTACTATTTCTACTACTATTATTAAATGTTGCAAATATATACATTTAAATAAAATAGCATAACAATAGATTATTGTAGATAACCCATGGAACTTATGTATTGATTTGCAGTAAATTGCTGCGGTGGTTTTCATTCTGGTTGAAACGTTCAACACCACCACAGCCTGTCAGTAAGCTGCAAGTTGTGTGCACAGAAATAATAGGATCAGTTCAATCTACTGTGCGTCCCTTTTCAGTTGAAATGAAACTCGCTGCCAAAATACACTGGCGAGGTCCAATCTTAATCTGAAGTATTCTGTAAACATGTCTACAATCACAGTTCCGAAATAGACCAAACACAACTCTCTTGAGCGAAGTGCACTGATTTCCCACTTAGAGTCATCATAATATAACTTAATTAAATAAATTAATCAAAAGGCACGTACTATTATAAACTGTTTCACTTACTCTCTGGATTTATCATCATCATCATCATCGTCTTCAAGGATTAGAACTGTTGGTTTGTTCCGATTAAAAATTGTTCACTTCATCTCTTTAAAGTTCGACCTATATTTCTCGTCTCTCTCGGAATATAATATAAAATAATTCTTGCTATCTTAGTATTTGGCATTCGTGGAACATGGCCTTTCCATTTGTTATATATTTTTCTATTAATGTTCTGATTGGTTCTATAGTGAATTCCTTTTTTGTATCAGTACTTCTTTGGATTTATATATGCAATAAATCCCTGGAATCCCAGCTCCTCCACCAAGACAAGCCCAACTGAAGTTGGTGCCGTTTCTTGCTAGAAAATGACTCGATGACTATATGGAGAGATATAATAACAATAATGATAATAATAACAATAGCAATAATAATAATATTTATTAGGAATTTCTCTACAATAGAGAAGTTTTCCTACAGCTCATTTAAATTTTACTCCTCCATAAATCCCTACTCTCTACATCACTCTCTGTTAATCCTCTCGACACCATACTCCTATGCACTCCTTGGCCCACTGTTGTTTTGATCTCCCTTTCTTCTGTTACCCTCAACTTCAAAATTTAATATCATCTTATGTATTCTGTCATCTGACATCCTCTTTACGTGGCCAAACCATTTCAGTCCTCTTTCTTCAATAAATTGTAAAACACCTTTTTGAACATCTATTATTTCTATGATTTTACTATTTCTAATTTTGTATTTTCTAGAAGCCCTTCTCCAAAAGTATTCGCCTATAATTTGTGAATGAATGAAGTATCTTATCTTAAATGTTACTGTTGTCTTACAGGTGGCTCTCGCATTGGTCATATCTCTTATCCGAGAAGGCCTCTATGTTCTTGTATCAACAAAAATTATGTATGTGGTCCAGAATTTAAAACTTCTTTCCCATGAGTTCGTGTTCCTATAAGCCTCGTATGACGTGGAACATGTAAAATTATCTATAAAGATAGAGGTTAAAGTAAGATAAATAGAGAAATATACTCCACACTCAGAGAAAAAAAAAATAGTAGAGCCTACAACGGGGGAAACAAATCTTGAGATTCTAGTCACAAGTTAGTTTCTATTATATATATATATATATATATATATATATATATGAAAATATTCACTGGCTATTTAAAGGGTAGGGGCACGCCGTAGCGTAGTGGTTAAGGCACTTAGCTACAAGCCAGAGGGTCGAGGGTTCAAGTCCCGTTGGGGTCAGGATTTTTAAACTGACCCAAACCCTCTGGCGGCACTATGGCCCTGGGGTCGACTCAGCCTCTAACGTAAATGAGTACCAGACGCTTGTTCTGGGGTAAAGGCGGCCGTCACGCAGGGCTGACAACCCGGCTGACATAAAGTGCCGATTGTCTAGAAAAAGTGGGAGCCCTAACCTCCTACTACCCCAAGGGCCTCCGGGTCTGTTGTGGGATCACTTTACTTTAGGGGCACGCCGTAGCGTAGTGGTTAAAGCACTGAGCTACAAGCCGGAGGGTCGAGGGTTCAAGTCCCGTTGGGGTCAGGATTTTTAAACTGACCCAAACCCTCTGGCGGCACTATGGCCCTGGGGTCGACTCAGCCTCTAACCGAAATGAGTACCAGACGCTTGTTCTGGGGGTAAAGGCGGCCGTCACGCAGGGCTGACAACCCGGCTGACATAAAGTGCCGAGTGTCTAGAAAAAGTGGGAACCTTAACCTCCTACTACCCCAAGGGCCTCCGGGTCTGTTGTGGGATCACTTTACTTTTTTTTATTTAAAGGGTAATTTTCGGATAAATACTGACCTTGGGTTACTGAAAATTAATTACCATTATGGTATCTTTACCTTGTCGTGGTGGAGTGGCTTGCTTGCTTAAATGATCCTGAGAGCTATGCCGGGGGTAGCATTGCTGCCGATAGGGTTACCCATGCCGGACTGGTCGAAGGTGATAAGCCAGACGAAAAAAGTACCTTGGTCGAAAGAGTGACGATCTTTCACCGTAAAAATAGAACCGTCAAGAAATGCGGACATGGGTTCAACTGGGGTAAAATTTTCCGGTGGTCAAATAGTCCCCCATTCGGTTCTCCGGGCGGGGACTACTTCAGGGAACCCATGCCAAAGACCAAGAATGAGGTGGGAGAATAACATTAACTATGATTTGGGGGAGGTGGATTATACAGGGAATGATTGGAAAGCATTGGCTCGGGATAGGGACGTATGGAGAGCTTATGTCCGTGCGGCCATGAACCTACGGGTTCGATAGGCCAGTGAGTAAGAGTAAGTAAGTATATAAAACTCTGGCTTAATCTTCTTTATTTTCTTTTTCTTTTTATTGTTTGTATGTTTTATCGCTTGTAGTGTTTTAAGATGTATCGCTGCATATTTCCAAGAATCTCTTTCGATTACTTCTGCGATTTTGTCTCTTGCTACCTTTAACAATCATTCTAATGACATATTTAATATACGTATTATTCCATTCTTCCTAAGATTCTCCAAATTAATCTGTTATTAATATTTAACTTTTTGTTTAATGTCACAGGCTATTTCCATCACAAATATTTAATCTTTCGAAGCATTCATATTCATGATATGATTGGTGATAATTGTATCTTACATATATTAATATTAAAATCCAAATCACCGAACAGAAATTTAAAAATCGCCAACGCGTTTCAATAGAAAAGCTATGATTATCAAACTGAAAATGGTACTTTGCTATTGAAACACGTTGATGTTTTCATTTTATTTAAATTTTTTTGGCGATAGGGATTTTAATGGTAATATATGTAAGATTGCTAAGGATTGTTTTTCATAGTTTTAGGAAGAAAAGCAAAGTTAAGGAGTTAGTAGCCTAAAAGTTTGTCGTTCCAACTCCTTTCAAATAACGTTAAACTGAAAATATATAAAACTGTTATTCTCCCAGTTATGTTATATGGATGCGAAACATGGACTCATACTTTAAGGGAGAAAAGAAGATTACGAGTATTTGAGAATAAAGTTGTTAGGACAATGTTTGGGCCAAAAAAGAGATGGACAGAATGGAGGAAACTACAGTGGCCTAATAGTGAGCTACGTGGTATGTACGGTATATGGTATGTATAGTAAGCCAGATGTAATATGAAATGTTATGTCTTGTAGACTGCGATGGGCAGGATATGTGGCATGAATTCGGAATGGAAAAGGTGCAAGGAAGCTTCTTTTAGGAAAACCAGAGGGAAAACGCCCAGTTGTAGACCAAGAATTAGGTGAGAATAACATTATCCACTTTTGAGGAAGTAGATTTTGCAGGGGATGATTGGAAAACATTAACTCAGGATAGGGATGTATGGAAAGTTTATGTGCGCGCAGCCATGAACCTACGGATTCGATAGAGCCAGATTATCCACTTTTGAGGAAGTAGATTTTGCAGGGGATGATTGGAAAACATTAACTCAGGATAGGGATGTATGGAAAGTTTATGTGCGCGCAGCCATGAACCTACGGATTCGATAGAGCCAGTTAGTTAGTTAGTAGCCTAGAAGAATAACGTCTAAATCCGAAATACCAGATAACAAATGAGCTCTGAAACTGTTGGATTATGTCGAGTTTGTTTCCGTGAAACAGTTGATTTAAGCTTTGTTCTTGAACAAGCGTCTTTATTTAGTTTCATTAGATAATTAGAAGAGCAAGTAAATGAGATTTAGTTGTGTTGAGATTAACAAAACAAGCACAATCCTAGAGTTGGCGACGAAAAGTTACCTCTGTTCATTGTGCTACCAACTTTTGTGAAACACAATTCCAACTGAGGAACCTGGAGAGAAGTGTACACACTGTCTTCACTCTACGTGTTGTAACATTGACTATTTAACTCATGCCCCAAATGGCAGCCAATGGCCAATCACATTTCAATGAATTTTGATTTACAACCAATCACAGTCGATTTTTATCTCGATTTTATCAGTTTAATTTTATCACTTTAAAATCGAGCTCCTCCTTTTTAACATTCTGAATAGGTCAGCCCATTATTTTGCAGTGACTTGACTCTCTAAGAAATATGTTGAATATAACAATTTATATATTAAGATGTAAGAATTTCAGAACACATGTGGCTACCAGATTGTATATATATTGCACGAATGTAACCAGATAGTACTTGCGGAAAATAATATAAAAACGTTTGTAGCAATTGATTATATCACAAAAATAAAGAAACCACTATTCCACATTCTTAAACGTATTATTTCCCAGGAATTCACGTCCCAGAAAAATATAATTGACATATTTACATCATAGAACATTAGAAATTAATTAACAACCTATAATGTTGGTTCATTTTTTGTACACTAGGCAGCATTCTCACAATATTGCAATCCTTTGCAATAAATAATATGATCTGGTTGCAGTGATGGACAAGTGAAACATAACAAACTTTTCTCTTTTGTTTTCAAACATCGCCATTTACATTAAATATATAAATATGCTAGATTTTTCTTTAATTAATATAGTCTAGTGGATTATTACGTAGGGTTTGCAGTGGAATGTATTAATCATTAATGTAAGTTAGAGTTAGTTATTATTTTAAGTATTGATAAAATATACTATATTTAAATAATGATTTTTAAGAGAACAGCTTAATTTTATTCGTTAAAAAGTCCTAACAAATGCCACTCTTGATTTCCAAATTCTCTAGATAAATTGGAAATCACTCGTTGCGTTACTTATGGCAAAAAGCCATTCTAAAGAAAATTGAGGTCTCTGGAAAATTTCTAAACTGGTGTTTAGATTTTATATATTGAATGTTTTATATGAGTAACAAACTAACACCCGCTGCTACACCTAAATACATTAATAATTGAGGATTAATTAATTATATACTTTACACTGCGACGAACCAAACATGGCGGTGACTAGAGTAATTTCTTTATTTCAAATTTCAGGTAAACCCTCTAACGAACGGATTTCGCTGATTTTTGGATAATGCATACCTCGGTTTATTTTAATAGGATATTCGGAGCTTTGTTGTTAAACATATGAAATTGCGATCGCTAGAGCGATATTTAAATTTTCCTTTCAGGCGAACTCCTATATCTATCGGTTTTAGAACGTAATAGATAACGGTTAACATTCGCCGCATCTCAAAATATGTAGTCTATATATTCGTACAAATTTTCACGAAAATCGGTTTCACGGGTTTGAAGTTTTTAAAGGGCAGACGGATATACATTCGTTTACACACACACATGCACACACACACACACACACACACACATATATATATATATATATATATATATATATATCATCACCCATGCAAGTATTAGGCCATGTGGCCTGTTACGGTCTCAAAGAGGAGTCTTCCATCCAGCGCTTTTTTGGACGTCCCAGCGATCTTTTGCCTTGGGGGCAGTAACGAAGCATGGCTATTAGAATTCTATGAGATGGCATTCGTCGAATATGGGCTTTCCAGTTGTTCTGGTAGTTTTGTATATGGTGAAGAATGGGTTCCACATCCAACTCTTCCATAATTTTCTATTTTCTTTTATGGTCCCACTTTGTATAGCCTGCTGTACGGCGTATAAATCGCATCTCATTTGCTGTTATTCGGCTTTCATCTCTTCTTCGTATTGCCCATGATTCACTACCATATATCAATACTGATCTTGCGAGAATCTTATAAAGCCATATATATATATATATATATATATATATATATATACATGTATTATTAATTATTATAATTAATCTTGTTTCACAGTTTGTCGCATAATTACTTTCAGTCACTGATGATTCCACTAGGCGCCATTTCTTTCGATCTCAGTTCACTTTATCGCTATCACATCACAACTGATAACTTCCGACCCTGATAACAGTTTATAAAATCAAGGAAAGTTATCGGCTTCCAATTGAGGCTTTTTTTAGTGTGGAAGCTTCTGTCATCCAATTTTCCTAACATTGAGAGTAGATGCATAGAGAACCTTCTGGAATACAAGCCCAGACACATATCAAAATTTCTGCTCGGGCCTTTGAACAACTCGCGATTTTTCCATACACTAACAATGCGAGGTCCCTACCCTCGTCGTAGCCCACGAAATTTAAATGCTATTACGCAATGCTTCATAGCACTTCTGGGTAATATTTTTCCATTCCATTTAATTTATTTGACTATTTAACTCATGCCCCAGATGGGAATCAATGACCAATCACGTTTCAATGAATTTTGATTTACAACCAAAACACAGTCGTGTTTCACCTGGAATTTATCAAATAAGTGTATCATATTAATGACAACTTCTTCAAATTTTTAACATTCTGAATAGGCCAGAGCATTATTTTGCAGTGACTGATTCTCTAAGAAATACGGCTACCAGATTGTGTATATAGTGCACGAATGTAAACAGATACTGCTTCCGGATGTAATAGAAAAACATTCGTAGTAATTGATTATACCACAATAAAAAGAAACCACTGTTTGTACTTTCTTAAATGTATTGTTTCTCAGGAATTTACGTTCCACAAAAAATATAATTTATATCACAGGACATCAGAAATTAATTATTGGTTATAAACAGTTTGATGTGTTTCATTTTTTCTCCAATATATAAATATTTAAAAATAGCTATATTTCAATAATGATTTTTAAGTAAACAGCTTAATTTTTTCGTTAAACAGTCCTAACAAAGGCCACCTTTGATTTCCAAATTCTATAGATAAATTGGAAATCACTCGTGGCATTACTTATGAATATTGTTTGGATAATTTGAAAAAAAAACATTGTTACATAATTATAAATTATTTTAATGTATAAAAAGCCAGAAATATTGTGCCAGCGAAAATTTATTTTATGCTATTTGATAATATATAGTTACACTATAAAATTTGTCATAATAACAAATACTATATTTTAGTTATTATTTGTTAAATGGTGTTTTTTAGAAGTTGACACTGTGTTTGTGGAGAGGGTGAAGTTGAAAATGGGTTCACCAACTGCGAAGCTCAGTCCAGTGTAAGAGAAGGTGACGCGACACAGCCACGCAGAACAAGCGATTGAACTCTGCTTTCACACATGGCCTATTTTCACAATATACTCTGTGGACAGCAAAGATGTTCACTGTTTGAAATCTAAAGATGCGATTTTAGAGTAGGACAAAATCGAATCCGAATCGCAGCAGTGGAACAAGGAATACTCCATAACTAGTAGATAATGGAATTTATTGCCTTTTTTTTCAGAATAAAGAAAATACATATGCATTTATATTGCGCACGGGCCTGCTTGGCCGTACGTGTATTATTTTTCCATGAATAAAAAATAAAACTAATAATATAAACAAATACCTACAAATACACCTGTATCAAGAAACAATAACAGGCTACATATAAGTAAAATCTATGTCTACACTAAATCACAATAATACATATCTACATTCATCCATATTCCGTACATTAATATTAAAAAATGCTAGAAAACAAATTAGAAAAAAAAACACACACACATACACTCACACACCCCACACATATACACACCGCACGCTCATACCCCCCTCCCCCCGTCCCTGCAGGCATCAAATACACTATCAGATTATTCAACTTATCGGACCTGCTTATTATATAACATAATTAAAGATCGAAAACAAAGACCATATTGAGATTCTTCTTATTGTTAATACATATATCCTTAATCTACAATTTTGTTATATCTCAATTTTCTTACTGTACCCAAAAATTTGCATGTTTTTGATTCACTCTCGATCCGTCCTAAAAGATCCCAACACGCCACTCTCCCTCGATCCGACCTGAGAAATCTCTCCGGCAGCATCTGTAAACTAAGTTGTTCTGTCTCTCTACAGAATGCTATAATATGCTGCCAGTTTTCATGGTCATCGCATAGTGGGCATAGTTTAATGCCTTCATCATTTGTTAAGTTATGGGCCATCCATCCCCCCAAATGAAACCATGCAATAGCACTTCTATCATCCCCATCCAAAGAGTCAATATATTTCTCCCTTCCCTACGAAAGTTTCAGTTCCGTCTGCAGGATGAGCGATATTTTCTGGCTACACTCTGCTTCTATATACTGCCTGTCTATATCGATTAGTCTCTTCTTAACTGTCCTCCAAACATTTCTATTATTCCGCGTACTCCTCTCCCATACCCACCCATCCCTATGCCCTTCAATCCCCTTCTACAACACCGATTACCCAATCTCCCGAAACACACTGCCTTTTCTGTTCATTGTAACACTCTGCTCTAAGCGAGTCCTGATTCCCGTTTATTATGTCCAACCAATACTTAATAGCCATAATTTTGCCCCTTATTGTGTCCGAAAATGTACCGAATTCTTTCAGTATGCCACAATTTGAAGTCCCCGTTGCTAATCTCATCGCTTTCTTAAGAAACATAGGTTGAATTTTATCTAGTGTCCCCGTTCGTTCCCAACCTCATAATTCTGAGCAATACAGCATGGTCGCTCTCACAGTCGAAGAATAAACCTGTTCTAGTGTACGCATCGGTATGTTTCGCAATTTTGACATATTAGTAAGAATTTCGCTTGTCCGGCACCTAGCTCTCATTGTTGCATTCTCGATGTGTCTCGTCCATTTTCCATTCATTGTCAAAGTCATCCCCAAGTAGACAAAGTTTTTAACATTTTCTAAATTCTCACCACGGTATGTCCACCTTTCCCTACTCCATAACTAACTAACTCACTGGCACTATCGAATGCGTAGATTCATGGCCACTCGGACATAAGCTGTCAACACATCCCCTGTAAAATATATTTCCCTGAAATCATGGTTGTTATTCTCCTACCTTACCAACTGGGCGTTTTCCTTCTGGCTTTCCTATAAAAACTTTCATATCTCTCATTAATTCCTCATTCGTGCCACATGTCCTGCCCATCACAGTCTACGAGACTTAACTGTTCTTATTATACCCGGTTTCCTATAAAGACCATGTAGCTCACTGTTAAGTAGTCTTCTACATTCGCCTGTCTGTTCATCTCTCTCTGATCAAAAAAAAAAATACCTAAGAACTTTTTTCTCAAATATTCGATTAGGCTACTCTATGGCTTTGGCAATTTTCTTAACAACTCATCCAATTATTGTATTAGAAAAATATTTACGTGAAAATTTAAATTAATGACAAATTATATTTCTAATTATTCTGTAAAATTAACAGAGTATTCAAGTAAATACTTTAATTTCTGAGAACCATCATATTTTTGGAAACTCCACTATTACAGAGAGCAAGGACATGGTGTTGATTCGCTTCATTTAGTCCTGAAAGCAAAGGTACAGTCAATCAATCCCTTTGTTCGCTCTCTAATCATGGACCTATGATGCAGCGGTTTAATTCAAAATGATTAACATCTTTGACATATGCAATAAGAGAAGCTAACCTCCTTAATTTCTTCACATTTTCTTTCCCATACACAACAAACTTTTTTTATGTAAACGTAGAAAATGTAACTTGCATTTTGATACGTCATGAATAGGGCTATGATTGTTATGTAATAAAAGATAAGATTGCAATGCAGATAGTAATATATTATTCAACTGTTTGTGTGTGAAACCAAAACAAAAGACAATCAGAAGTGTAACTGCTCTTTATACTATTCAACTGTTTGTCTGTGAAACAAAAAAACAAAAGACAGTCATAAGTCTAACTTCTCATTATACTACGTTGCAATCTTAACTTTTAATACATAAAAATCCTAGCCCTAGTCTTAAGTTTCAAAGGATCGTCGCCGTGGCGTAGTCGGTAGAGTCCCTACCTTCTACTCCGGCGACCTGGGTTCGATTCTCGGCGGGGTAGGGGATTTTAAATCTCCACCTTGTGTCTGGGTGCGTGTCCTGTCTTGTGTTTGTATGTGCGAATAACATAAAAAGGTTAACAAAGGTAAAACAAAAAGGAACAACAGTGTAAAACGAAAGAAAACGACAACGAAAAATAAAATGTAAGTAAACATAAAAAAGAGTATAAGCATTATTTTTTATTTTAATTGTAATCGCATTAACAACAGTGTGCATGTAGCGACTATTATGTATATTAGGTTTATTGTCTGGTCTTCGAAGTATACCATTCTGTCTTCCTGTAGATTAATTTGATGTTTGACAGGAGTGATTTTTCTTTTATCACTACATCCGATATTATGAATGGACATTTCAGCATTAGGAAGAGGTGCTCTCTATCAATATTTCACTGCATATCTAGAGCCTGAACACTTAGAAAAGATCGTATTCAACATCCAGACAATTCAACTCATTTTATAGAAGATATCGTTTAATCTATAATTGAACTAAAATGAATGATTCAATTGTTGTGAATTAAATATATACTCTCTTAATTAATTTCTTATGAATATGATTAGTCCAAAATTCAGACAGTTTCCTTGCAGTAGAAGAACCCTCGGGAACTTCAATAAAATAATTATTCCTATTACTGTAATTGTTATTATTATTTTATAATACAGCTCGTTTCATGAGAGGTCACGATGCTACCCCAAACTATAGCGGAGGCAACGATTTATTTTTAATTTTCTGCGGTGGTGACCGAAACTTGTAGAATATGTGTTATTAGAGGCTGGTGCTTCTGTGGTATATGAACGATATTTAAATAAACATTATGCTGTATCAATAGAGAATTTATAGAAGTATAGAGAAAGGCTTGCATTACATAAAGTATTATGTATCCTATTTTTTTATATTTGCGGTCTCCATGTTTATCTCGACATATGGCGTAATAACCAAAAATAAGAAATAACGGTTTCCTGCAAAACGTTTGTTGTGATATACCTTACTGCTGTATTTTAGTGCAAAAATGTGATTTTATATTTTATATTATTTTATTTGACGACGTTATTTAACAGCTAATATCATTAGTGTCGCAATTCAAATATAAGCGTGATAGAGGCAACAAATTTTGTCTAGACATATCTTTTTCAGGCTTAAGGTTATTTTTTTAAGTACCGTAAATCTACAACATGGAACCCAAGGCCTTAGTTCCCTTCCGGAAGGAATCCATTCTCAGGACTTTCATACCCTGAAAAATCACAGATCCCGGGTTTGAACTCACGAATCACGGAACGAGAGTCGAGTCCATGAGATATTTGGTATACTGCACAATTTTAGGAAGATCTGCAGTTTTTGTAATAGAATCTTCTATGATACCATTCTCATACCTGTACCTTACGTGGCAAAGCGATCTAAGGTGTCCTGCCTGGCGGACAATGATAGGTATTTTTTATAGTTTATAATTAGGGTTCAGAAGTTGATGACCTATAAAATGCCTATAAAATGCCTATACAATACCTTTAAAATACCTAAAATTATCCTAAAAAAGACCTAAAAACTGGAAATGGGACGTAAAAAGTGTCGCAGTTGCTAAAGAGTGAATAAAGACAACCTCGCTGCCTTCACCCTCTGCCGCCTTCACCTCTGCTGGAGGCAATTTTCAGAAAGTGGAAACTTATTAGAAAATTTGAAGTCGAAATACAATAGTTCAGACGGTCAGTAGGCTGGTGGTTAAAAAACTATTTTTGTGAGTTTTCAATAGTTTTTTTGCGGAACAAAAGTGTTTGGAATGTGAAAAGTCTATAGAAATTAAAACTAGATAGTGTTTTTAAAGAAGTCGGAATTGAGGCTAGACTCCGCAGATTCTTGAATTATACACATGGTATAAATGTTGTCAAAAGAAGGTAAAATTGAAAAAAAAGACCCATTATGACCGAAAAAGGTCAAAAAAGACCAATAAAAACAACGTCGAGAAATGGCGCAAAAAGGACAAATAAAACGTACCATTTTCCGGCCTCAAATGATCAAAAATGTATATATATTATGTTGGACCTCTTCTTCTGACATAAATAGAAAAAGGATTTTTCCCCACTTCCGAGCGTTACTTACAATATTGATATAAATATTTCTTATGTAAAATATATTAGGGAGAGCACAATTTATAAATATTCCCTTAACACAGTAAGTTTATAAATTACATTACGGATCCGTGGACTTTTATTGTATGCATAAAGTTTTATTTTAGGAGGTAGAATTTGAATTGGAATACATCTAAATTAAAATTTTAATTGATAGCATTGAAGGCTGTTAACTATAGGAGCTACAGGACGCGCAGGTTTTCGGGAAGAAAATTGATCACGAATTTTTGGTTATTTCATTAACTACTTTCCCACCTGCATCGTGAGCGATTTGGACAAATATAATTAGTATTAACTCTAGGGGGGCATTCAGTAGCCAAAGCGCTGCAAAAGCGCTTTAGCGCTTTATCTGCAGCATACCATTCAGAGGGCAATAAAGCGCTCTAGCGGACTTGCAGCTACTGCAGCGAAGTAAAAGTAGGCTGCAGACAGAAAAAACCGCTGCATCCATTGTGATTGGCTGGTTCATTCAGTTTAAACATGGCGTCTTTGTCCATAAACAATTTATGTTTGATGTACAAATTTTGTGTTATTTATGTCTGGACATTAATATATGAGTTATTCGAGGTGGCTAACCGTTTTAGACGAACATAAGTGATATATTAAGTAAAACTAAAAACAGTGATAATTTTAAGATTATTATCAAGATCAAGAATTTACGATTATAACCTCTTTTCATGCAAATCATTGTGTTATTGACGAGTGAATGTTTTTATTATGAAAATTGTATCCGCAGATGATTCATTCGCTAATACCTGGTGCCAAGTTAATTATAATTTTTGTTTTCAAGATATATGAAATAAATTAGAATAGTATGATTGTGTTCATGGGGTCATTTCTGGAAGTGCTACAGTGGTTGTCGAACCAATTTTCTCTACAGATAAAACGAACATTTGTACTATTCTTCAAATGTGCAACACAATAAGAAATTTGTGTAATGGACAAAGAGATGAACTGTGTATCTTATGTTTGTAATCATTTCTGAATAAAGAGTTTTGTGAAGTATCGGCCATAACTTGAATTCAAATATTACAATATTCTAGATTTCTTATCTAAATTTGACCAGTGAAGATACAAATACTCTGTGTGATGTGCACGAATAAAATTAAATTACAGCTAGAGTTGGTTAATGTATTAACAAAAAAATTTTGCACTCTGCATAGGATTTTAATCACAGCTGATCCATTATTATTTAATCTCCAACTTTTTATATACTATGTCCTATCATTGAGATACTGAGAGCCATTTCTTGAACCAGGTATGAATAATTTTCATTTTAATTCCCAATTTATCGTAAAATGAAATGTGGTCTTATATATTTTAATTCAAATGCATGTAGTCTCTCTTATGGGATATTGCTATTCACTGTATACTACCATTAATCTTGGTGGTAAATGTTTTTCATATTATTATAAATGATTCAGTGATATACTATTTAGTGTAACACTTAACTTTACTAAGAAAGTGGCATTGCTAATGTTAGTGATTATGTTAAATAATGTCTTTAAGCATGGTGACTGAGAGATTATCTATAATTAACTGCTGTTATGACAGAATTTCACATATAAGGTTGGAAATTACATATAATGTTTTGGTTTTATTTTAGCCATAAAGATTATGGTAGTTACTCTTACAAATAATTAATATTTTCAGATGATGCAAAAAAATTAATTAATCAATTATTAAGAAAACTGTATTTAAATTATTATAAATTGATATTCTTCTTTGTTTTCATTTCTATTCCGAACAAATTTAAAATAAAGATGAAGTATGTTTGAGGTTTAAAAATTACAATGATGCCTTCCTATATACAATTGTTTGGTTGCTGTACTTAGGTCATGTCTTGCACCACTTATATTCATTTTGCACATATGCCTATATTTCCTGTGTTTTCTAATGTAACCCCTATTCCTCATAGATTTAAATATAGGCCTAAAAGTGTCAAATATTATGTAAGAAATGATATGAATAAAATGGCTGAACAATTAAATAAATTTTTTTTTTTTAGTACACAATTGATCTTCTTGGTGATATAATATTAAAATATATATAAAGTCAATATGCCCATTTCACCAATAAATGTTTAAAATGGTCAACTAGTTTCTACAGCCAAGCTGTCATTCTCAAGACCAGATATTGACTCAATATCTGGTCTTGAGAATGACAGCTTGGCTGTAGAAACTAGTTGACCATTTTAAACATTTATTGGTGAAATGGGCATATTGACTTTATATATATTTTAATTAAATAAAATTTGCCCCACAGCCCACCTGGCAATACTATTAGTGCGGTTATTAAATATATACAGGGTGGACCGCTCGAATGGACCTAATTTCAATTGCTTGTTACTGGCAAACGGTTGAAGATAGAAACTTAAAACAACGTTCATATTACAGAAAAAGTCACCAAGTTTTGATATCCAGATCACCACATCTCTATATGAGCCCCAGCAGTCACTGTGACGATATCAAAGCGATGAACAATTTCTTGCCAAGTACGTGGAGTATGTCTTCTGGAATGTTCTCAATAGCCTCTATGATGCGCTCACGAAGATCACGAAGGTCTTTGACTGGGGTGGTGTAAACTTTATCTTTGACATAGCCCCAGAGAAAGAAATCCAGTGGTGTTAAATCGGGAGATCTCGGGGGCCACGCGATTGGTCCTCCCCTACCAATCCAACGGCCAGGGAAAATGTTGTCCAAAGTCGTACGAACTTCATTGGACCAGTGGGGAGGAGCACCATCTTGCTGGAAAACGATGTTAGGCTGCAGTTGTTCAATTTGTGGAAAGAAGAACTGCTCCAGCATGTCAAGATATGTGGTACCACGAACAGTTTTCTCGGCGAAGAAAAACGGTCCAATGACCTTATTATGTGACAAACTGCACCAAACATTCATCTTCGGACTATCACGAACATGCTCTTGAATAGCGTGAGGATTCTCCGATCCCCAGATCCGCACATTATGCCGGTTTACCTTGCCTGACAAATGGAAAGTGGCTTCGTCCGAGAAGAAAATCTTGGTCATGAAGTCAGGATCAGCGCCGAGACGGTCCAGCATCGTATTGGCGAATTCCACTCGTTTCGGCATGTCATTCGGCTCCAGACGTTGCACTAACTGCACTTTATATGCGTGCAGTTTGAGGCGTTTGTGGACAATCCGTTGTAATGTCGATTTTGGTATTTGAAGTTCCCGCGAAGCTCTTCTTAATGACTTCCGGGGGCTTCGCTCAAATGCGGCTTGAACATTTGCTACCATTTCATCGGATGCTCTGCGACCACCACCATGCTTCTTCAACACAGATCCTGTAGCTAATAATGTATCACGCCACTTCTTTATGCTTCTAGCAGTTGGAGCATCACGGTTAAACACACGCCGGAACTCCCTTTGAACTCTAATGATTGATTTAAACTCCGCATACCACAAAACAGCTTGCGCTTTCATCTGCGGAGTCGCCATTTTCACAAACAATTAAATCTAAGAACGAGAAACGTATCTTTGTGCCATCTACCGACAGGATTCGAAACTTGGTGAGTTTTTCTGTACTATGAACGTTGTTTTAAGTTTCTATCTTCAACCGTTTGCCAGTAACAAGCAATTGAAATTAGGTCCATTCGAGCGGTCCACCCTGTATGTGTTATGTGATGATGAAGGAGCAATATATGCATCACATAGGGAATTCGCAGGAGTGATGTTTAAATATAATAAGATAATTTCAAGTTGAGACCAATTCAGGGTCAGATCGAGAGATTAAATTAAGCCCATATATTTATATAGGTCTATAATTAACTAGGGTGCAGGCTGACTACATCTGATGAACAAAATAGATTAGATGAAAATGGGGAAAGGTGGAATAAAATTGTGGTAGGGGAAAATGGGAGAAACCCCGAAAGAATATGCCGCAGATCCGTTTCCTCCACTACAAAATCTATGTATAATGACCGAGACTAATCAAGATAAAAAAAGCTACTCTTACTAAAACACAAATTAATAATATTAAACTAATAATAAATATTATAAATAAGATTCTCGAGAAACCAGCGATGAGAGGCGAGTGTCTAATCGCTTGTGTCACGGAGCCGCCTGATACATTAATAATTTAAAAAAATACAAATTTTCTCGTTATATTTTATTTTAAACGATCTATTCGTCAATTTCGTAAATTACATACATTAAAATAAATCGTAAATTCTGTATGTCCCTATTAGTATTATGATTAATTTCAATAGCATCGCGTAGTAATATGAGTAATGAGCCAATGAATAAATTCAAATTTGGCGGTATAGCTGCATGCAGCGGTCCATTCAACAGACCCCTTAAATTTCCGCTGCAAATGGCAGCCATTTTTGCTAAAGCGCTAGAGCGCTTTATTGGCAGCTGAATGCGCCCTAGGTTAATTGTCTGTTAAGAGGACATCTTAAATATATATTCTTGCGAAATGAGTAAAAGTTCTTGTCAGTTCACTGGAAAAAAAAAAATATAATATATAAACGAATGTATGTCTGTCTGTTTGTTCTTTATGCATTACTACACCATTCATCCGATTGTGATGGGGCTATTTGCAAAATGTTCAAGAGTTTCCCGGGAAGGTTTTTAGGCTATAAGAGAGTTGTAATACTCAACTTCTTCACCCTTAAAAATCACCCTTTTTAGTGAAAAACGTGTTTCCGGAATTTTTTGGACGCTTAAATGTTTTACGCTGCCTAAACCATAATATATACACCAAATTAATGTACACAGAATGTAATATCTCAAAAAATCTATTAAAAAAGTCCGCGACAGCACATGTCTATCTTTTACGGATAACCCATAATAACCATTTTTATATTTCAGCTTATTGACGCCAAGATCGGGATGACTAGATTCTCGGACAAGCATTGCAGCGCACGGCGGGTATTCTTTTACGAATAAGGGTCGGTTTAACCAACAGAAGTAACTGTATTATGCCAGTTTTCCCCATATATAATACATAGCTTAAACTGACGTAATGCAGTTACTCCTGTTGGCGAAACCGACCCTAACTCTCAATAACCATTTTTGTCTTTCAGCTCATTTATGGCAAGAAAATCTCTAAAAATAATTACGATATAAATTTATAATTATTTTTATTTAACTTATTCAACTAAACATAGAAACACATTTAATTTATTTAGGTGTAGCAGCACACGCCGGAAATAGTTTAGTTATAAATAATTCAGAGACGAATGTCATGAAGTTGTATTTAAAATTAAAATGATTAAAATACAAAATTAGCTGAGATCAGCTTTGTTGTTCCTGAGAAACCCATGAAGATTTCAGTATAACTGCCTATGCCTCAATTACCATATTATCGTGAAGGCACGGATGGAATTTCTGGTTATGGATGCAGTTTTGTGTAAAATGAACACTCCCTTAAAGGCAGTGTGTGCCAACACTGAAGAATGTAGGAGAATGGAGGAGATAAACAATTGCTAGTTGGAACTAAGGAATGAGCGTGTTACAACAAACACAGCGCTGCTCTAATTAACACAGAGAATGCGATATCACACGGCAGTGACGTCAGCGGCTTCCATTTGCCTAACTTTATGTCTTACAACATTCCCCATGTGCACTAAGATGCAATAAGTCCTCGTAAAATTCCAACCAGAACAGGCAAGAATGTAATGTGAAATTAAAGTTAAGTTTATATATTTTTACATTAAGTTTGCGATGTAACGAAGCAAATTACGAAATATTTTTAAGTATAGTACCTTAAAACTACATTAAATAAGACAAATAAAAAATGTAACACTGAATATAAAAAATGTTCTACCTGGCCATGGTAACGATAATATAGACTAATATAATGTAATATAAAGTAATATAATACATTTATCTTATCCCAGACCTACAACGTTCAGTCCACTCTTTTCACCAAATTGCAATAAACTACAACATGGAAATCTCAACAGAAAAATCTGAAGTCATGGCTTTCCTAGGAAAAGACCCAGTTCGCAGTAAAATTGTTATTAATAATAAAATATTAGAACAAACCAACACATTTAACGATCTCGAATACCAAGTTACATACGAAGAAGAAAAAGATTTTAGTCAAAAAATTATAAAATTTAACAGAGTAACAGGAATTATAAATAATATTTTCAAGCCAAACACAGTACAGCAAAACACACGAACTAGAATTTATAAAACACTGGCCGGACCCATATTATGTTACGGCAGTGAGGCCTGGACAATTCGCAGTGTAGATGAAAAGAGACTAACTGCGGCAGAAATGAAATTTATGAGACGTACTGCGGGCTATTCAAGGACAGACCATAAAAGGAATTCTGAGATTCTCAAAGAATTACACACAGAATCAGTCAAGGAATATGTACAAAAGTACAGAAACAACTGGAAATCTCACGTACGAAGAATGAGCAGAACAAGAATACCACGTCAGATCTTAAATTACCAGCCACCAGGCAAGAGATCTTTGGGCAGACTCTTCAAACGTTGGATTGAGACCGTAACAGACCACTAGGTCTATCACATGAAAGGAAGAAGAAGAAGAAGAGGAAGATCTTATCCCAAATACTTAGTATATTTGTTTATCCATAGAATTTCAATTGGACAGTGTTATTATTTTTTTAGAGCCCCACCACCACCCCGCGGGTTACCTTGGGCATAATGCCCTTATCCCCGGGTCTACTCTATGTCTCTAACTACTATCTAATCTTTATTGAATAAATAAGCATAATATTCCTACATACAGTTTTCGGGTATGTGAAGTGTAGATGAAGTAAAAAGTGTTGTGTGTTTGTTTGTTTCTGTGTATGAGAGTCTGTGTCTAGTGATACATAAAATAAATATACATAATACTTAAAGTAATGATAATTGTTTTGATGATAAGTGATATGAGAATAATTATGTTGTGTTTGTTTGAGTTAGTGTGTGTATGAAATTTGTGTTTGCTGCTTGTTTGTGATATGTGTATATGTGTGTGTGTAATTGTGAAGATGGGAATTTTAATGACGGATCATTCATCTTCTGCCATCTTCTTCAGTTCTTAATCGTAGAACTCTACCGATGTAGCGTGTGATTGCTTTGTATGGTTGCTTCTTTGTCCAGTACTCCAGGGGTGGCGGCCAGTGGACTCCTCCCTCCATGGCTGCAAACTCTAGTTCCTTTCTGAAGACACTATACTTAGTGCAATTATATAGCACATGAGTGACGGTGTCCTCTTCAGGGTTGTTGCAATTGCACATTGCTGTTTCGGCGAGTCTTCTCTCAAACAGTTTACCCTTGCAATGCCCATGCCCGGACAGCAGTTGAGTCACGTTGTGGTTCGGCACTATCCATATACATCAACCGGCTAAGCGCCATTATGTAAGTTTCGAGAAAAACACATTTCAAGCGCAAGTCAAACTTCACTATTCATTGTTTAGTCAAAACTAACAATATTGTATATTGCAAGTTATTTTCCTTGTTTGACAGTTATCAACAATCTAAGATCGGGAGCATTTGGCTCTTAGCTTTATGATGCAACATTTGTATTAGCATTTATGAAGATCTGGTTTTATAGCCGGTTGTTGCAAAACATAGAATCTCCGATAGCACTGATGTTGTTTACATGTTTCTTTAATAATAACGCTATGTTTGAAGATTTGGTGCTAAAGATGTGCGTATATTTACTTCATAAGCCGGTGCTCAATTTTTTTAAATGACGCTTAGTCGATTGATTCATAACATCGTCCAATTGTAAAAATATGTATTTATTAGATAGAATATAATAAAAGCTGTACAACAATGGATACCTAATAATTATCTCATCTGTAAAAATAATACATTATATAATATTTCACTAGACCAGCCACATGGGCTAATGGTCAGCGTTTCTGACTATAGTTCATGAGGTGCCGGATTCGATTCCCGGTCAGACCATAGGAATTTTTCATTAAAGGGAATTAATTACTCCTGTAGTTGCCCATGGTCTGGAATTTATGTTAAGTTAAGGTTAAGAACTCTCCTGGCGCTTCATCATTTATCACCCTCATATCATCAGGGTAACGTAACTCCGCCTTCCAGGTGCCCCAACCTAAGAAATGAATTACAGTTCTGCCATTGCCAGGGAAGAAAGTCAGAAATATCATAAAAGATAACCTGTGGCATTGAAGAAAAGAAAAAGCGGAAAAACAGCACTTAAACTAGCGTGAAGTATTTTCTAAGTCCTATAGGACAACCGTGCGCATGCGCCAGAGTTTATAGAGCTAACGATAACCCACAATCGAACCACATATCGATTATCATCCTCGATTATTATCCGTCGCTATGAAACTTAAATGACTAATATTTGCAATAAATCCCCAAATCTATATTAAAAGTATATTAATAATATTAAAATTACCAAACGTTTATTAAAAATGGGTGTACACTTACTTATCACTCCCTACGCTGATCCAACCAGCGATAACTCAAAATACCGATAGAATAATCATAGACTTGGTAATATATTCTGTGGAGAAAATAGCAGTTAGCATCACAATATTGTCTAACAGTGTCATAATATTGTGATTTGCGTATTTAAATAAATACTTCAAAAATGTCTAATAATGTTATAAAAATTGTTTGAAAAAGTTTAAAATATTAAATAATGTTGGTAAATACAGAAGAAGTTGGATCAAAGAGAGATGAGCAGGCAGGTGAATGGAGAAGGCTGCTTAACAATGAACTATATGGTCTTTATAGGAAGCCAGATATAATAAGAACAGTTAAGTCTCGTAGACTGCGATGGGCAGGACTTATTACACGTATGGGGAATGAAAGAATTGCATGGAAGCTTCTTGTAGGAAAGCCAGAGGGAAAACGCCCAGTTGGTAGACCAAGAATGAGGTGGGAGAATAACATTAAATATGATTTGAGGGAAGTAAATTATACTGGGAATGATTGGAAAGCATTGGCTCAGGATAGGGATGTACGGAGAGCTTATGTCCGCGCGGCCATGAACCTACGGGTTCGAGAGTGCCAGTGAGTAAGTAAGTAAATACAGAAGAAGAGCAATAGTTTACATCAATATAACTGAAAAACCAAGCGCTAGTAGAAGTGCAGTTGAGCCAAAAATGTATTAACGATTATTTTTCGGTTTATTTTATCTGCCCGTATGAACTCCAGGTAAACATTTTAATGTGTATATGTTTACCGACTCATAAAATACTAATGTAAGTGAGGTATCGATAGAATTCCACATCCTCGGTTTATCTCTCTAACATTCCGACAGTTTTTTTTTATAAAACCATAGAACTCGCGACTACAATTCATTATTATCTGAATTGTCAGAAGTTTCTTTGTGGAAACAAAAGGTGTCAGTAGAGGTGTTATCTCTTCAGACCAGAGGTGGTAATACGTGCACTTTTATAACATGACGTCATTTCTGTTTTTCATTACTTTGAAGTCATCTCTTTCAACCCTTTCAACGCTCTTTGTATGAAGATGGAGATTAAAGTAGCTGTCATTCTTGAAATTTTCGTAATGCAAAGTGTACTTTGAGATGGCAGCATCTGTGTTTCATTTAAATAAGCCGCAGCTAAATATGAACACTGGCTGCTATGTTTAGTATAATTTCGCGGGTGTAATATCATAGTATTGACATCTGTTAATCTTAAAATATAACTAACTCACCGACATTATCGAACCTGTAAGTTCATGGCCGCACGGACATAAACTCTCCATACATCCCTATCCCGAGCTAATGTTTGCAAATCATCTCCTGTGTAATCTACTTCCTCGAATCGTGGTTAATGTTATTCTCCTAGCTCATTCTAGGCCTACCAACTGGGTGATTTCCCTCTGGTTTTCTTACACGAAGCTTCCATGAAAATTCATGCCACATGTCCTGCCCATCGCAGTCTACGAGCCTTAACTATTCTTATCATATCTGACTTGACTTTCTATAAAGAACATGTAGCTCACTATTATTTAGACTTCTCCATTCGCCTGTCTATCTCTCTTTGGTACAAAAGTGTTACTAAGAACTTGATTCTCAAATACTCAAAATATTTTCTCCCCCCCTTAAATTAAGAGCCACATTATATACTAGATTAATACCAAATTCAATATAGTAATTAAATACTTTAGGTAATAATGTAAAGAAAAATAAATTCAGGAGAACATTAAACATATAAAACTTATATATATGGTATGATAAGAAAAATAAATGCCTGGTCGGGATTCGAACCCGGATATCTGAGTCTGTACCACAGACTCAGATATCCGGGTTCGAATCCCGTCCAGGCATTTATTTTTCTTATCATACCATATTAAGCTTGCATTGCTCAATGTTAAACATTTAATTATAATATATATATATATATATATATATATATATATATATATACACGTATATAAACTACTTCACGAAATTTAAGAAATGGTATATTAATATTTAAATGTATTCATATTTCTTTCTTCTTCTTCTTCTTCACGGTTTAGGCTTTTTTACTAACTTGTTCCGGCTCCAAATTGCTGTTGTTTCCATTTTCTCTTTGTTCTTCCCAAATTTCTTCTTCCTCGTGATGAATAGTTGTATGCTGCTTTTGATATTCTGTACTCAGTCGTCCTTGTTAAGTGTTCTTTCCAGTTTTTTGTGTATTTCACTATTGTTGTGTTTAATTCCTCTATTTTTAGTCGGTGTCTTATTTCTGTACTGTGTTTTTCTCTGTTCTTTGATATCCTGCTATTGGTCTAAGGAATATAATTTCAGCAGCTTGTATTCTGGCAGATTGTTGTGTTGTCACTGTCCATGTTTCGGATCCATAAGTAATAACTGGAACTGCCATCGTCACGTATAATTTCAAAGTTCTTTTTAGTGTTCCTATTAGTTCATATTTCAAATAACTTAATCTCATAATTATTGACTGCATATGGATTCAAACGGGAACACTCGTTCCTTATTAATCTGTAATTTAGTATTTTATAGTTTTGTAAAGGGAATATGTTTATTATATTTTATTCTATTTATATATATATATATATATATATATATATATATATATATATATATATATATGTTGTAATTTATACGTGGTGAGATATAAAAATATTAATTTTTCTTTTAAAATTTCCCTCCAAACATAATAATAATAATAATAATAATAATAATAATAATAATAATAATAGCTTTATTTTACCTGGCAGAGTTAAGGCCTTAAGGCCTTGTCTACCACTCAACCAGGTTTAAAAAATACAAAAAAAATAGTCTTAAATCTAAATTACAATATATATATAGGCATATATATATATATATAAACGATTACAAGTTATGAATACAATACAATTAATATTTATAATGTATTTTGATTTACTATAAATTTAACGAATTAAATATATAATATGTACAAGATATATAAAAAAACGAGGAAAAGATTAATGACATAGTATAAAATTAAATAAATAGAGAAAAATTAATTATTAAACAACAAGTAACTGTATAAGCGTGACTTAAAGTTGCCAAGTGTGCGGCAACCCCTGACATCTTGAGGAAGGAGATTCCAGGAGCGGGCAGAGGCTAGTAGGAAGGAAGTAGAATAGGAGGAAGTGCTATGAAGAGGAATTGTTAGCAGACTGCTATCTTGTGACCTAGTGTCAATATTGTGGTAAAGAGGATAACTTCTCAAATCTGGACGCCAGGTAAGTAGGAATGTAGGAATTCAGAAGCTTGAAAAGTAGTGAAAGAGAGTGGCAAATTACGTCTGTCAGTAAGACGGAGCCAAGAGAGGTTATTAAAGTGTTCGGAAATATGGTCATAACGGCGGATATTGAAAATGAATCGAACGCAAGCATTATGAACACGCTGCAGTCTCTGCGACAAGTCATAGTTTAGATCACAGCTAAACACAATTAAAGAATTTTAACTGTTGATTGCATCAAGGATTAAACAAATTATTGTAGCAAGTTGTGTGTAAAATATCACTAAAACTTTATTCATTCAAATAAAGTTAATGTGAAAGTTTTACGCGAACAACTGTGTTGTATTATTTAATGAAAACAAGGTGAGAATGACCCCCCACCCCCCCACGGTAAAGGGTTACAGTATGAATCGTCAGAATTAGGTACTGCAATTTTCTGGCAAACTACAGAAAAAGTGAACATATAGTAAGCATGACGAAATCTCGAATAGTTTAAAATTTTTTAACGACATTCTCTACAACTCGATCCGAATAAATACACTAACTACTACCAGAAATGTATTATAGTATAGGCATGAATTTAACTAGGGTGGTTTAGAAATTATACTTAATAAATAATAGTTAAAAAACTAAAACAACACGTTTTATTAGAAAACCGAACTAAAAAATGAAAAATAATTTTAATTTCAAACACGCTTAGGATAAATTAAAGTGGTCAACAAAAAAATTATCTCCAACACATCTAGAATAAAACTAGAGTTTCTACAAAAATGTAATTTTACAATCAAAAGCGTGGGGTGCTCTATATCAATTAATATATTTGATAATAAACAGATATTGGTAAAAGTAAAGTCTCTAAGAAGAAAACGTAAAAACCATAAAAAGCACCCACGCGTTTGATGATAAAATTATGTTTTTTGTTGATAACTTTAGTTTTATTCTAGATGTGTTGGAGATGATTTTTTTGTTGACCACTTTAATTTTATCCCAAGCGTGTTGGAAATTAAAATTATTTTTCATTTTTTAGTTCGGTTTTCTAATAAAGCTTGTTGTTTTAGTTTTTTGAAATTATTATTTTTTTTTATCTTTTTACTTTAATTGATTGTCATAAACCGGAATCCCATGAAAATTTAATTGCTTACGATATTTTTGATGTCTAGGCACGAATATAATTACATATATATTTTTTAAATTATTACTATCTAATATTATTATAATACCTTCTAAAAAATCCTCCAGGTCGGATTTGAACCAGCGACCTATGGATTACTAAAATTATATACCACTACAGTCCACCACTGAGCTACCAGAGGATATAGTAAAGTAAAGTGATCCCACGACAGGCCTCAGGAGGCCCTTGGGGTAGTAGGAGGTTAAGGCTCCCACTTTTCTAGGCAATCGGCACTTGATGCCAGCCGGGTTGTCAACCCTGCGTGACGGCCGCCTTTACCCCAGAACAAGCGTCTGGTACTCATTTCCGTTAGAGGCTGAGTCGACCCCAGGACCATAGTGCCGCCAGAGGGTTTGGGTCAGTTTAAACATCCTGACCCCCACGGGGCTCGAACCCTCGACCTTCCGGCTTGTAGCGCAGTGCCTTAACCACTACGCTACGGCGTGTCCCCCCAGAGGATATAGGCCCTAATATTAATTTCTTACAACGATGGACTAAAAAGTCGATAAGTCCGCAACCTATTATATATTATATACTATATACATATTATGTATTATTTATGAAATTATTGTATTGTCATTGATCCTTTACAAGTATACAAGTCGACTCAATGTTTTTAAGTGGGTGAAAATCGTGTTGAAAGATTCCGTTATATAGATAGATACATGTCAAGCTAATATAAAGCGTGTAAAAATAGTTTGACATATTGAAACGTTTATAAATTGATTTCAATTTCCTAATTTAATTATTTATATTATGAACTAAACGCTTAATATAACTGTAGGCTTTCACGGCCGGCGTCTTGATCCCTATTAGGTTCGTCTTCCGGGCATATAGGCCGTGGTCCAGTCGTTCTTCTACTCGACGTTTCGTCTACTGCTGCGGTAGACATCTTCAGGAGATACTGCGTGCTCTCTGTGAACTCCTCAACAGTCGGCTGCAGTCTGCAGTAGACGAAACGTCGAGTAGAAGAACGACTGGACCACGGCCTATATGCCCGGAAGACGAACCTAATAGGGATCTAAACGCTTAGTTGTTAGCTTTATTAATATTTATTTCCTTAAATTTGTTTGGAAGTTCAGTCCTGTGCCATATTTCTTAATTTTCAATGCAGTTTCACCTGAGGCATGAAATAAACAACACAGCGCAAGGTGAATATTAATACAGTTCAAAACAACTTAATATTAATGTTCCAGGTGCGACGCAAACGTCTCGCAAAGCAATTTTGTTTGAAGGCTAGTCTCTATACAGAGTAATGAGCTGGAAACTTAGTTCTCTGAGTAGAGAACGCAACCACAGCCCTTGCATCTGACAGCAGCTGTGATCGAGTCGGTATTTCGCAGCAACTCCAACAACAGCTATTAAATTCTAAGCCTTCATAATAATTGAGCTCCACTATTAATGAAATATAAGCCTAAATTATGTAGAGCAAAGAGGTTTCAAATGTTAATTAACCTCTAAGGGAAAAAATAGTATATTACGATGCGAGGTTGGGAAGTGGGTTTTACAGAAGCGAGGGAATGTTTAAAAACCGAGAGATAGCGAGGTTTTTAATTTCCAAGATGCAACATGTTCTCCAGAGATCGACCAGCTATACTACAAATTGCTACTCCGCCAAATATTCTGAAGTTCCACTTTAACACAGTCAACGTTGCAGAATTTCTTACGAGGATCTTCCGTCAACTACAAGAACAACTAGAACAATAATTGGACAATTGTAAAACTGTAAATATCCCGTGATATACCATTGGTGAAACACGGGTTGTAACATATATGTAAATAAAAAAAACACTTTACGAACGATTGTTCTACATTATTTTTTGCGCGATGGTGTTTTCAAAATAATAAATAATAGTACAATAATAACATCTTTGCTGGAAATATTTGCATTCATTATAAACAACTGACTGACATTAACAGTGTGGGCAATGTTTATTAGTTGAGACTACAGGAGGACGTGAGACCATTTAGTGATAAGATGGCGGCAAGTACTTACTTATTGTTGTATATTGTTTCAGATACAGTTAAGTTCGTTGACTTAGGCTTTCACGGCCGGAGTTACTATGACGATCTTGTAGAAGATTACTGGGCTGTTGGCCGTGATATTGAGGCTTGTAGTTCCCCGACGTTTCGCCAGAGACTGCGTCCGGCATCCTCAAGGGTTGTCTTGGGACTGGCAATTTTGTCGACTATGTGCCCTATTTATACATTTATCCGCGAATAAATGTATAAATAGGGCAGGTAGTCGACAAAATTGCCAGTCTCAAGACAACCCTTGAGGATGCCGGACGCAGTCTCTGGTGAAACGTCGGGGAACTACAAGCCTCAAGACCACGGCCAACAGTCCGGAAATCTTCTACAAGATCGCCATAAAGTTAAGTTCATTTAAAATACAGTGATTTGTTCCGTATAATGTATATTGACACTACTTTTTCGATATTTTTGTATGTAGTATACATAGAGGGCAGTGGTTTTATTTCCAATACGCGGTTTGTAATATATAATATTACAGTATAAGTATTTTTATTACAGTAGCCTATAGTTATTTAGGTTGGCAACCCCAAAATGTAAGAAGTTCAACTTTCAATCATGGCCACCTTTGCTGTAAATGCTACAAAACGCACTATCACGCAAATACACATAATTCTTCTGTAAGTGCATCACTGAACTCCTCCTGAACACCTGGACAGATTTTTATTAAATTTTTTTATGTGTTTCTGATTGAGTCCCTCGATGGTTTACATTCACAATTCGACCCTCTAAAATCATTAGGTGTAGGAATTAACCGGAAGTGAAAATTTAAAAATCGCTGTAGCGGTCACAATTTTCGATGATTCACAACGAAACTCAGTATATCCTATTAAAATAAACCGACGTAGGTATTATTAAAAAATGAGCGAAATCCGACTATTAGAATTGGAGGTTTAACTGAAATCCGAAATTAAAACTGACTAGCAACCGCCATGTTTGGTTCTTCTCAGCGTATACCACACAATATTATTTAATCAACCTTTAATATTTCATTTATTTAGGCGTAGAAATGCACGCCGGGTATTAGCTAGTAAATACATCACCTCAATCTTAATTTAAACTCTCCGTTTGATATTATTTTTACATGCCCAACGCCACATGGGCTTTACTAACTAACTAACTCACTGGTACTACCGAACCCATAGGTACATGGCCGTGTAGACGTAAGTTCTTCACACATTGCTATCCTGAGCTAATGTTTTCCAGTCATCCCCTGTATAATCTACTTCTCACAAATCATAGTTAATATTATTCTCCCACCTTAATCTTGGTCCACGAACTGGACGTGTTTCCTTTGGTTTTCCTATAAGAAGCATCCATGGCCATCTATATCATTCCTTCGTGCCACATGTTGTACCCATCGCAGTCTACGGGAGTTAACTCTTCACATAATATCAAATTTGCTATAAACATCATGTAGCTCACTGTTATGTAGTCTTCTCCATTTGCCCGTCTGTTCATCTCTCTTTGGTCCAAAATTTTCCCTAAGAACTTTATTCTCAAATACTCGTAATATTATCTCCTCCCTTAAAGTAAGAATCCTTGTTTCGAACCATGTAATATAACTGTGAAAATAACAGTTTTATATATTTTCAGTTCAACATTTTTTAGAGAAGTTTGGACGCCAAGAGTCCCTGTAATAAATAATAGCATTTCCAAAATGACTCTATATTTATTTTTTTGTGCATCTCATTCATATTTATAATTATTGTTCCTAGGTATTTGAATTCAGCCACTTTTTCAAAATTTCCATCATTTTTTTGTACAACTTCGTAGTTCATATTCATAAGGTCTCCATAAAATGTAATTACATTTAAATAAATAAAAAAGTAGTCATTTGATAATATGCGTATTATTATACTAGTGTTCTATAAAATGGCAAGGGAGCAAGGAACGAAAGAAGAAAATATCGATATGTTTACAACAATTGTAATTTTATATATGGATGCTACATCCAATTCCAATTCCATCCATTCTTTAACTCACGTTACTCTAATTAAATAATACATAATTCATCTTAACTCATTACAGAACTGTCTCCAAGTGTCCTGAACTAAAATATACAAATTTAAAACCAGAGGAAAAAGCATTGCAGAGGGTTTGTGTGTGTGTTATGCAAATCTCCTCTTCCAGGTCCATTCAAACCAATTTGAATGTATAATGAACGCATTTCGTAACTGGAAACTCAACACGAGTGTCATATTAATCCTCCATATGTGAGAATACGAGGAAGAAGCGTATATAAGCGAGACAAGAAATAATATATGTGGGGTAGAGATTTGCAATATTTTGCAAACGCTGCTAACGGTAAATTATTGAAGAACATACATAGTGTCTATTGTAAGACAGTTTTATTCTTTACATATTACATGCAACAAATGAAATTAAATTCAAGAGTTTCATTAGATCATTTTTGTCATTCCAAAAAAATTCACCCCATTTTTAGAGTTTTTAAAAACTTTTTATATTTTTTATATTTTTCACGTGTTAACTGTATAATTATAACTAGCTTAGTAATTCACTGGCACTATCGTACCCGTAGGTTCATGGCCGCGCAGACATAAGCTCTCCATACATCCCTATCCCGAGCTAATTTTTTCCAGTCATCCCTTGCATAATCTACTTCCGTCAAATCATGGTTAATGTTCTCCCCCCTCATTCATGGTCTACTAACTGGACGTTTTCCATCTGGTTTTCCTACAAGAAGCTTCCATGACCCTCTTTTATTCCCCATTAGTGCGAATAATGAAAACGCGTCTAAGAGAACCACGAATAAAGAGCTTTTAATGTACAGGAAAGCAGAGCGAATTGTTACTGAATTTGTGTACACACATTTGTTTTTCTTTTTGAATAAAAAACTCCTTTATCGGGCGGATGGAGTTCGTTAGTCCTGTCAATAGAAAGTTATGTCAATAGAAAGCAAAATTCGCATATACAAAACGATAGTTCGACCAGTTATCATATATGGAGCAGAAACTAGGGTTACACAACAAAAACTAAACAAATAATAAGCACATGTGAAATGAAGATCTTAAGAACTATTCAGGGGAAAACATTGTTTGACAGGATACACAACACAGAAATTACAGACAAATGTCAAATTCAAGACATAACCAATTGTATTATAGATAAACGAAACTATTGGAAAGGTCATATAGAAATAATGGAATACAACGGACTTGCTAAAGATGATAGACCAATGGAGGGAGAAGAACAAGAGGAAGACAAGCTAAGAGATGGATAGAGAGTGGATGCACAACCAATATGTCTTCCTCCGAGGAATGATTTGGGAAATAAATAAGATGAAAATCCTACAAATTATGAATAAGAAGAGAATATGAATAACAAACTCACTAATCCATCTGGATTATTGAAAGTAGGAGTTCAAGACCATATGGACGTCCTGACCTAATAGTTAATTATTTTCTGTATAATTCACGTCCATAATATCATAGTTAATGCTATTCTCCTACCTCATTCTTGCTCTGTCTAGTGTAAGCTTACCCTCTGTTTTGATGTTTTATGTATGAGTGTAAATGCGCATTATTGTGTATGTACTGCTGACGTAGACATATCTAATACTAACTAACTCACTGCCGTTATCGAACCCATAGGTTCATAGTCACGCGGACATAAGCTCTCCATTCATCCCTATCCTGAGCTAATGTTTTCCAATCATTCCCTGTATAATATACTTCCCTCAAATCATACTTAGTTATTCTCCCACCTCATTCTTGGTCTATCAACTGATCGTTTTACTACAAGAAGCTTCCATGCACGTCTTTCATTCCCCATTCGTGCCACATGTCCTTCCCATCGCA
Organism: Diploptera punctata; assembly: GCA_030220185.1. Lineage (NCBI taxonomy): Eukaryota > Metazoa > Arthropoda > Insecta > Blattodea > Blaberidae > Diploptera > Diploptera punctata. Next base: position 270,615 of record JASPKZ010007320.1, on the reverse strand, counting down.
GTCTATGAGATTAACTGTTCTTAATTATATCTGGCTTCCTGTAAAGACCATACAGTTCACTGTTATGTAGTTTTCTCCATTCGCCTGTCTGTTCATCTCTCTTTGGTCCAAAAATTTTCCTAAGAATGTACATTAATTGTTTTATGCCTACTTTATGTATGAGTGTAGTTGCGTAGCCATGTATGTATTTGTTTATATATCCTACTTTTTTACTGATGGAACAAAATATAAACTTAAGATCAAAGAGGCCCGTGCGCAATGTATATGAAAATATATTTCCTTTCTTTCGAAAAAAAAAGTCAAATTTAATTACTACTACTAAAAAAAACTCCTGGCGCGACAGGCCTACAAGGCCCTTAGCCTACCAGCCAGTTGCTGGCCTCACATCCACATGTGCCAATCACAGAGGTAGATTATAATCAGCTAGTGTAAGGGTGACATGTGGTCAGCATGTCGAGTCCCCCAGCCGTTATAGCTGGTTTTCTCAACCTGGAGCCGCTACTTATTGTAGCTACCCAAATGCATCACGATGCTGGGTGGACACCGGTCCCATACTGACCGATATACCATGAGACAATTTCTTCCCCCATGGAGACTCGAACCAGCGCAAGTCCCATGGCTCTGCGCCAAGGCTTCCTGCCTTAACCACTCAGCCACGGCGCGGGACACTACTACTACTACTACTACTACTACTACTACTACTACTACTACTACTACTATCCTATATTATTCCTGCAAATTTTTTTCATGCCCTCTTTCATTCCCTGTTCTTGTAGAATGTCTTCCTCCATCACAGTCTACAGGATTTAACTGTTGTTACATCTGATTTCCCATAATGTTTATGGAGCTCTTTGATATATAGTTTCCTTCATTCAACTTTATCTTCGTCTATACTTGACACAATAACCCATAATATTTTCTTATAATTTTGTTGACAGTCCGCCGTTGCGGTCTCACAGTAACGTTGCTTCTTGCGCAGCGGGTCCAGGTTCGATCCACTGTCGGGACAAGTATCCTATATTTTTCAGGAATTTTCTCACCTGTAAGAAAAAGTCGGGAAAGTTTAAGGTCCAAATAGTCCCTGATAATTTTTTGTCCTATAATATTCCATTAGTTGAATTATGACTGTGTGAGTGAATTGTGTGTCATGTCTTAAATGTTTGTGCTGTCTCGGAAATGCCCCGTTTTCAGATAATACTTCATTCCGAGAGGACCTCTATGTCTCCCGACAAGTGGTGACAATGTAAGGTCCGGTGGCGTGGTACACATAAAATTACGTAAAAGGGAAATTTTAAATTGAGAATAAGAAATAGATATTGAAAACGTAAAATTTAATTAGAAAAACAGTCTTGTGTTTATAAAACATCTCTGCCTTCCTTGCTATGCAGAGAAGTCTACTTAACAATACAGGCGCTAGTGAGAAAATCAGTCATGTAGCACTTCTTGCGCTCAGTTGAAACGATTGTAATTATTAATACTTGATAACAATTATGTATATATTTTAAAACATTGTAACCAATTAATATATATATATATATATATATATATATATATATATATAGAGAGAGAGAGAGAGAGAGAGAGAGAGAGAGAGAGAGAGAGAGAGAACAGGTTTATTCTTGAACTGTTAAAGCAACCATGTTTCGGAATTAAGGGGATGGGATCAAATAAAGAAATTATACATATCTAGTAATTCTGCCCGAGGGCATGTCTTTCACTACAATCGTAGCATTTTCATGCTATGCTTTGCAGCTTTTCTAGGTAATTATAGGTGTGGTAACTTCCCGTTGCTTTCCACACCGGTGAAGATTGATGATGATGATAATAATAAGGATGGTGATGATGGCCGGATGATTTTCGGGGACCGTTGGGCCCAACGCTTCCTGACATTTATCTTAAAAGTGAGGAAAAACTCCGAAAAAATCTCACCAATAGCCTGTCCCGACCGCGAATCGAACCCGGGCCCGCTACGTGATAAGGCTTTACACACTAATTTGTTATTTTTTTTTACTTCATAGTCCTTTCTATAAAGTATTTCCATTTCTAAAAAAATATAAGTACTACACGTTACTATCTTGATACCTCTAATAATTTTACTATCTTCCAACTTTTGTTTACTCTATTATTTATATAATAATACCAACAAAATACATTTTACCCTATTAACTCTCATTATCTATACTCTTAGCAAAATTTGTTTTATGCCTGACATAAATTGACCCTAATTCGTTATTTGCTAAAGGCCACTTCCCTTCCACTCTTTTTAACACCACTGTCTATCGATATTTCTCTTAGACATTTTAGGTTATGATTTTTAAGAAAGCAGCGACGACTTCAAATTATGGTATATACAAATAATTCGCACATTCGTGAACCCAATAATGAGCAAAGCAATGTAAAACCAATATCTCACGAGGAAGAAATAAGGATAAATTGGATAATTGGTGTAGAAAGGGAGCTAGAGATCATAAAGGCTGTCTTGTGTAGGGGAAAATGACACAAAAGTAACATAAATGTTCAGAGGAAAATTAAGAGTAGCTAATTGTTATAGACGGGCAGAACACAGAGACAGAACGCAATATTAAATATCACTCACTCTGCGTCGTAACTTAAATTATCTTGGTGTAATGGTACAACAAAAATGAGGCGGGAGAATAACAATCATGATTTGAGGCAAGTAGATTATACAGGAGATGATTAGAAAACAGGATAGGTGTGTATAGAGAGCTTATGTCCGTGGCCATGAACCTACTAGTGCCAGTGAGTATTTAGATAGAGGAGAGGAGTACATTGACCTTTACGGTGGAGACGATGGATGCATGGTTCCATTTGTGGAAGTAGGATGGTACATAACTTTAAAAAATGACAATATTAAATAATGTTCTTTGTGCAATGAGACGGAAAATTGACCACATATTATAACAATTCTTAAAAAGAGAGGAGAACTTAGATTGCAGTTGCTGTCGGAGAGATTTCTCATGTCGGATCATAGGAGGTTGCCGTGTTGGGATCTCTTGGAAAGTGGGGCCGAACTCGAAGAAAAAAACATGTACATTCTTGAACAGAAAACGAAAATAAAGAGAGACCAATATAAGTGCTAAATGAAAAAAAAAATTACAATTTTTCCCATTATTGAGGGTTTTCTCCAACCAATCTTAATATTTAGTATGAGTTAAAAGAATACATAAATGACTATATGCACTTACAGATTATCAGTTTTTAACAAACATTCACAAATTTTGTTAATTAAACTTCTCCATCGTTCTCCGTCCACTGTGTATTCATCCGTTAAACCAAATTTCCTCATTGAATTCTGAATATTATTCTTCCAGGTTGTTCTTTGTCTTCGTTTTCTGCTCCTTCTTTCGATTTTCCATGCATAGACAGCCTTGGCAAGTCTTCCATTCTGCATTCGTCTTACGTGTCCATACCATTTTAGCCTCCTGTGTTTAATCATGTAGGGGAATAGGAATCAAGATTGATGACCGTTTACTGCACAATGTATTATTCGCTGATAACCAGATTATAATAGGACAAGATATAGAAGATATAGAATATATGATTGGAAAGTTGGTAGATGCATGTGAGGTAGGTGGACTGAAGATAAATGATATTAAAACAGAATATATAGTAATCGGAGGAAATGCAGAAGACCTACAAATAAATAATACGATAATAATTAAACGTGTTGAAGAATTTAAATATCTTGGATCTATAATAGATAAATCTGGTACTTGTGAAAAATATATTATTAACAGAGTAAACTGTGCAATTAAGGTGGTTCGATCCCTGAATGGTCGTTTATGGAATAGAAATTTGACGAGAAAAACAAACAAAAAAAGAGATTATACAGACAATAATAGAAAGTATACTTACATATGGATCAGAAAGCTGGACAATAAATGAAAGGATACAGAAAAGAATCTTGGCGACAGAAATAGATGGATTACGGGGAAGTATGAGAATATCCAGGTTACAGCATATTCGAAATACATATATCAGACAAGAACTGGATGCACAAGATACTGTTATCGATAGGATAACAAAGAGAGCTTTACAGTGGTATGGACATGTACAACGGATGTCAGAAGTACAGTGGCCTAAACAGGTGTTAGATTGGATGGTACCAGGCAGAAAGAAGAGGGAGAGAAGTAGAAGAACATGGTATGAGGGAATATATGATGTCATGATGAAGAGGAGTATGGAAGAGGGACAATGGGAAGATAGGAATCTCTGGAAAACAGGAATCAAGGGCGAACTGCTGTAAAGTGGAAAGCCTGTATTAGGTATTAGGTAGGTGTTTAATCTCATCAATTATACTTCTTTCTGCAGTCATCCATTTTCTAATTTCTGTATTTCTAATTCTTTCCAGTCGAGATTTTCTGGCAGCTCTTCTCCAAAAATCAATTTCCAAAACTACAATATGAAACTTCAATATGGTAATTGTCTTTCTGTATTCAGTTTTATTACAGCTAAAAGCTGACGAGATGGCGCCCATAAGGAATGCGCAACGTAATACTAGTCATAACATTTCTATCACATGCAACTTAATACTACGTGTCCTGAAAATATACGTCGCGTTTCCGAAAGAATAAAACACAATATTTATAAACACTATAATGAAAATGAAATAATTTTAACAACCGTAACACATGGAAGAATAAAACAATATTTATAAATACTGTAATGAAAATGAAACAATTTTATCAACTGTAACTCATGGACGTATAAAACACAATTAATTTATAAACACTGATGAAAATGAAACATGCTAGTAACCACAATATATGGATTCATAAACGACTGTGGTTGTGCAACAAAAGTGCCGAAGGGATTGTGAATGATTAATCTAGTTCAATGCGTAGGAAAATGGCCCTGCAATCACGGATTTCACAGCGATAACAGCCTCCCTCTTTTTTCATTAACCTGCTAGTATTCTTGTGATGCTCCTAACTGTAGCTCGACTTCTCATAATTGAATGGTCAGATACTTTATTAATTATTGTGTGTGTGTGTGTGTGTGTGTGTGTGCGCGTGCATTCTTTTAAGTTTTGTTTTGTCGGCGGGCATTGTCATTGTACCAAAGACAGGATGCAGTTTGAATTACACTGTGAGATATACCGTAGATGCGAGACATGGAGAGAGTGTATTTATGACCTTGTTTTTTATTTAATAGAAAAAGGTGTGTTTGTATATTGTACATATTTTGTTTCTTTATTCCTATAACAGTAAAAATCACGAATGAACAAATGGGCTCGTGTGCACTGTTCGTCAATAAATTTAAGGCGATACGACGTACAAGACGAAATTTCAATTAGTAGTAGTAGTAGTAGTAGTAGTAGTAGTAGTAGTAGTAGTAGTAGTAGTAGTAGTAGGACTTTATTAGACAAAAAGTAAGATATTTACAATATTATTTACAAATATGGGTCGCACGGGCAGTAAGCCGTACGTGCTGTTGACAGTCCGTTACAATAAAGTAATAATTGGTACAAGTGTAAAGAAAAATAAACAACAAAAACAGCAATAACATTACAATTACATAAAGAAAACACAATAATAATATTACAATTAAATAATAACACAATAGCATTATACACTAGAAAAATATTAACATTACAATTACATAAAGAAAACACATTAATATTACAATTAAATAATAACACAATAGCAAATTCCATTACTAAAACTGTAAACATTTCGGCAAAATTCTATGAGATATCAGAGGCTTAATTAAATTTCCATAATCAGGAGCCCATTTTCTTTGAGTAATTTAATTAAATTAAAATCTCACATGGAATTAAAAAGATAGTAAAAAGTTTTGTGCCAGTGTTGCGTGGAACAAAACACTCGCACATTTTACCGACGCGCTGGGTCTGCTGTTGGCAAGTGGACTCAAGTGTTACGGTCTCCAACCAAATAGCGTCACTCCAACCTACGCACCAAAAAATGGAAAATATAGGGAGAGAGGGAAGGAGAGAGGCAGACAGATACTCAAAGAGAGAGAGAGAAGTAGTGGGAGAGGGAAGGACAGATCACTATCATGCACCCTCGCTCTGAGCTTTTGTTAGCGCCTTCCTTAACTGTTTCACACTAACATTCTATATATTTGCACATAAACATAACTACATGCCTGAGATATCAAATACTATATTACACAAGTTTCTTCTGCTACATTCTATTTATTTATTTATTTTATCCGATGAAGTTAAGACCTAAGGTATTTAATTTCTCGTATAAAGGAACGTATGAGAGCATATAACAGAAATTTAGATAATTCAAAATATGCTAACTACCTACTCCAATATGATCATTGTTTTGATTCAAATTTTACATGTTTGTGTTGGACCTTTTAGAAGCTGTAGAGACTATTTAACTCATGCCACAAATGCTAGTAAATGACCAATCACGTTTCAATGAATGTTGTTTTACAACCAATGACAGTCGTGTTTCACCTCGCTCTTTATCGATTTTCTCTTTATCAGCTCCTGCTTTTGTGATAAAGAAAGCTCCTCCTTTTTAATGTTCTGAACAGGTCAAAGCATTATTTTTCTCCAACAAATACATTGAATATAGCAAATAATGAAAAGATTCCTTGATTTTACTGAATTGTTTACTAAAAATAAATGAATAACCCGTAATGTTGATTATGATATATAGTTTGATGTGTTTCATTATTTATCCATTTGGGTGCACTCTTACAATATTGCGATCTTATTTGGCAATAAATAATATGATCAAGCAGCAGTGAATGAACATAACCTCATATTTCTGATTTGTTTTCAAACATCGCCGTTTACATTAAATATATAAATATTTTAAAATAACTATAGTTAAACAATGATTTGTGGGTAAACAGCTTAATTTTATTCGTTAAATAGTCTTAACAAATACCACTCTTGATTTCCAAATGCTCTAGGTAAATTGGAAATCACTCATGGCATCACTTATGACAAATAAATTGAAAAGTGGTAATAAGCTGTTAAATTCCCCAACTAGATTTGAATGAATCGCCTCTTTTAAATTTATAATAAAGATTGTAAAAAAATGTTGCATAGTTACAGTTGTTATGTACTATAATAACAAAATTCATTAATTTGTTATCATATCTGAAGAAGATACAAAGTACCGAAACAGCTGTAACTAATTTAAATATTGGAGACGTCAGTTATTACGGGAATTATTTCTAAATTCAAATCTGGAAAGATTGGCATGCTACGAGTTAATGGTAAATCCAGAAAATTGGATAAACCTCGGTAAATTTCTGGATAAAACGCGGAAAATAAGGACAACACTCATTCATGAATAAATATATGTTATCAAAATGCAATACCATTAATTCTTAACAATTATATATAAATTAATTAGTGTATAATGCTATTGTGTTATTATTTAATTGAAATATTATTGTGTTTTCTTTATGTAATTGTAATGTTAATGTTTTAGTGTATAATGCTATTGTGTTACTATTTAATTGTAATATTATTGTGTTTTCTTTATGTAATTGTAATGTTAATGTTTTTAGTGTATAATGCTATTGTGTTACTATTTAATTGTAATATTATTGTGTTTTCTTTATGTAATTGTAATGTTATTGCTTTTTTTGTTGTTTATTTTTCTTTACACTAGTACCAATTATTACTTTATTGTAACGGACTGTCAACAGCACGTACGGCTTACTGCCCGTGCGACCCATATTTGTAAATAATATTGTAAATATCTTATTTATTGTCTAATAAAGTCCTACTACTACTACTATATTTTAATAAATATGAAAATCACATAAAACTTTAAGTTTTATTTCTATTTAATTAAATGGGTTGTGGATTTTCATCAAGTAAATTCCAATTCAATCGATTATTTTCTTCTACTTCATCATCATCATCATCAATGGCTCGACAGCCCCATGTGGACCTTGGCCGACTTCAGAAACTTATGCCAGACTTCCCTGTCCTGAGCTTCATTCTTCCAGTTTTTTTATTTTTAAAATCCTAATGTCTTGAATTATAATATCCTCCCATCTTAATTTAGGTCTTCCAACTTTTCTGGATAATAGAGGTTGCTCATTTTAATTCTTTTTTAAATCCTTTTGCTGTCCATACAAATAATGTGTCCAACCCAGGCCAATCTATTAGTTTTAACTAAATTCAAAATATCCGGCTTATTATACAGTTTATACAATTCATTATTGTATCACTTTCTCCATACATTATTTTCTTTCACGGCACCAAAAATGGATCTGAATATCTTCCATTCAAAACGCCCTAATAATTCCTCATACCCTCGAGACCATATACTACCCGTTTCGCTCCCTCTCTTCTACTTCACCAGGTTAAATTACACATATAATAACAATTATGAATTATCTATAACTTGATTAATAATACTTTTATTAGTAGTAGTAGGACTTTATTAGACAAAAAGTAAGATATTTACAATATTATTTACAAATATTGGTCGCACGGGCAGTAAGCCGTACGTGCTGTTGACAGTCCGTTACAATAAAGTAATAATTGGTACTAGTGTAAAGAAAAATAAACAAAAACAGCAATAACATTACAATTACATAAAGAAAACACAATAAAAATATTACAATTAAATAATAACACAATAGCATTATACACTAAAAACATTAACATTACAATTACATAAAGAAAACACAATAATATTACAATTAAGTAATAACACAATAACATTAACCTTACAATTACATAAAGAAAACACAATAATAATATTACAATTAAATAATAACACAATAGCATTATACACTAAAAAAACATTAACATTACAATTACATAAAGAAAACACATTAATATTACAATTAAATAATAACACAACAGCATTATACACTAATTAATTTATATATAATTGTTAATAATTAATGGTATTGCATTTTGATAACATATATTTATTCATGAATGAGTGTTGTCCTTATTTTTCGCGTTTTGTCCAGAAATTTACCGAGGTTTATCCAATTTTCTGGATTTACCAATAACTCGTAGCATGCCAATCTTTCCCGATTTGAATTTAGAAATCTTTCCGGTAATAACTGACGTCTCCAATATTCTAAATCATTACATTTTCCTAATATATGTATCTCATCTTCAAAGTTCCCGCACATTGGACATATTCGCATATCGTGATCGTCGCTAATTTTTAGAAATTTCCATGCCCCTAGCCTAAACCAAGCAAGCCCTGATCTCTCCTTAAATCCTAGGTTGAGTATATACGATTCTTTTCCCCAGACGTGTTTTAGGTCTCTTTGTAAACACAGTGAGCGTTTTCCTGTACATTCGGCGAAGGTATCTTGTTGGTTTACATCTAAGTACCTCCTCCTTATTTTTCTCCACACGTTCTTGCGATTTTCAGTCCCTTTTTCCCATATCCAGCCCATCCCAATCTTTTGGAGTTCTCTCCTAACCTCGTCTGCCCAAAATTTAACATCTATGTTTTTAATTTGGTGGTCGTAGCAAATTGCTCTAAGCATTGTTTGTTCACCTTGGATTACTCGCAACCAGTATTTGAGTACACGAATTTTACAGTTAATGTCGTCCTGGAATGACCCGAATTCATATAAAATTCCACAGTTAGAAACGGCCTTACTAAGTCCTGTAATATACTTTAGAAAATGCGTATATACCTTATTTAGTATTTCCGTTCTTTGGAAACCCCAAATCTCACTACTATAGTGCATGACTGGCCTGACCATAGCTCCATACATTTTTTCTAATGTGCTGACTGGAATATCAGGCACTCGACCCAGAATACCGAGTACACTGTTAAGTTGTCCCCTCCCTTTAAATAATGCTATATCAATGTGTTTTTTCCACTTTCCGTTCATTTTCAACGTCGTACCAAGATATTCAAAATGTTTCACGTTTTGAAGAACTTGATCTCTGTATTTCCATTCCTCTGTTCTACCATAAACCGTCCCATTTTTAAAGGTCATTGTTTTTGTCTTACTAGCATTTACAGTCAATCCCCAATTCCTACAGTATATTTCCAGTAGGTCAAGACCTCTTTGCAATCCCTTGATTGTCTTGGAACAGATAATTAAATCATCTGCATACAACAGGACTGGGATTCTAACATGTCCTATCTCCGGAGCCTCAATTTCTCCTTCTAGCATTACGTCTACAATATCATCAACGAATAGATTAAATAGCATTGGTGATAAAATGCAACCTTGTCTCACTCCCCGATTGGCTTCACTGCTCTCTGTAATGTGCCCTTGGTCTACTTTTATACAAAATTTAACATATTTATAAATTGACATTAAAGCATGTATCATTTTATGAGACAATCCTTTCCGATTTAATTTTTCCCAAAGTGCGCTTCGGTCCACAGTATCAAATGCCATCTTAAAATCAATGAATGCACAAAATAATTTACCCCCCTTCATTTTCAGATTGTCATCAATTAATGTTCTCAGAACAAATAGGTTGTCCACCGTGGAGTACCCTTCTCTAAAACCTGCCTGATATTTTGAGAGCCTATTGTTCTCTTTAGCCCATTGTCTGATTCGTTCGTAAAGTACTTTACAATATATTTTTCCGAACACTGACAAGAGACAAATTCCCCTATAACTTTCTGGTATCTGTGCCCCACCTTTCCTTTGTATAGCGGTTGGATGACACCTGTCGCCCAGGCTTCCGGATAATCTCCTCCATTAAAAAGTTTGTTGAACGCAGTTTTCAAAACGTCTAATAATTTATTGGATGATATCATATTTTTCAAGAATTCCCCTGGTATTCCATCAATTCCAGGTGCTTTACCATTCTTTAAACATTTAATGGAAGAAACCACTTCATTTTTCGAAATATCCTGATCCAGTAATTGAATATGAATTGGGTCAGGGATCTCAACTATATTTCCTTGATTATATCTTAACCTCTCATTTCCCAGCACCCTATCAAAGTAACTTCTCCATTCCCCGGGCGTTATTCTTGTCCGATTTATGGACTTTACTTTGAGTTCCCTTATCGCTTTCCATATGTCCGCAATGTTCCCACTTTCAGTCGCGACTCTCATTTCTTCGGATTTCTTATTTTGCCATGCTAGTTTTGTTTCTGCCAATAAGTCTTTATATTCCTTTCTCTCTTGCGCATAATTTTTTCTGCTTTCATCTGTGCTTTCTTTTCTAAACTTTAAAAGACTACTTTCGACAAATTTCTTCTTCTTTCTACATGCATTATTGTACCACCCTTTGTCCTTCTGGTTCATTGCGTATTTAACCTTGAATTTTTCCCCTGCTTTTTGAAAACATTCTGTCAAAGTTTTAATAATTTCCTCCCCGCTAAGATCATTTAATTGCAGATCCTGTATTAGCGTTTCCAAACTCCTGTTAAATTCTTCTCTCAGATCCTCGATCCACCTGAAACGGATAATTGGCAGCAATATTGTTGCCACCTCATCATTAACTGTCTCACTAATACCTTTCATATTTAAAATAAGTTTGTTTGGGAAGTGGTGTGATTCGATTCTGGAAACTATACAGAAATTACTTAGGAATCATGTCTTGTGTGCATATTGAATAATCGATTACGCTACTTCCATTTTTATTAATAAATGTCAGTTCTCCATTTTTATCTTCCCCATATTTCCCATTCAGAATTTCAAGTTCAAATGCATCGCAAAAAGCTAACAATTGGTTTCCTTCTGAATTTAAAATCTTATCTTTGCTTCTCCTACCCTCACCTCGTGTTTCATTATCATCCGATTTTATAGTGATATTTTCCTCCCCAATCCTACAGTTAAAGTCCCCTAAAATTATTATTCCCGCTTCCGGAAACCTATCTTTTATTTCTGCCAACGAGTCAGACAATTCAACGAAAAAATTTGGATTGGCATACCTGGAATTTAGTGGTTGGCGATAAATAGACAACAGACACATTTCTGCTCTTTCTGTATGGTAATATATACAAATTGCCTCTTTTAAAGTAATATTTACCTTTTTAATATATGGGTCTAAGTTAGCTTTATATAAAATGGCAACACCGCCTGGATATCTACCTCTCTTTCCTCTCTTTTGATTACCCTTAAAATAACCTTTCATATTACATAGATTTACGCATTCATTAGCTTTTAACCATGTTTCTCCTAGAGCTAATATATCAAAAGTCTCAATAAACTCTACACATCTGTCCATTGAAAGTTTTTGTTTTAACCCTTCGATATTCCATGAACCGACTGTCAACAAACCCTATTGTGTTCCCTTGTCATTAGTCTTACCTGTATTTTTCGAACTTCCCCCTCTCAATAGTTCCTTTTCTGCGGGTAGATTCAGAAGTCTTAGTGATTTTCTGTTGGAGTTCTTGTGTCCGCCGGTCGTTCACCTCTTAGAGGTGGGGTATGCTGTTTGCGTTCGGCCGTTTTTTGCTGTATGTTTATTGGATTCCTGGGAGTTATTAACGTAGTGGTCCCTCTCTCTTTCTCTGTGTAGAATTTTCTCCCTCCTCTGCTGTAAGGAGACCACCTGCTGTTGAAGCGTCCCCTGTATGTTTTGGGGACTCGCTGTCAATGACCTCTTCAAATTCATTTTCAGAGTTGTCCATATTTTGTAGTTTTTCCCTGCTCCAGATTCGTCCATTTATAATCAATTTATTAAATTGCATGATTGCATGGCAGCCCTGCCTCCTCGCCTCGAGCATGTGTCGCTTAAGAAAGTCTCTTTCGCGGCGCACCTTCTCACTAAAGTCTTCGGCAATATTGATACCGGTCCCTTTAAGATATTTACTGTCTCTAAGGATCCAACATTTTATTTTGTAGTGTGATAATTTGCATACAATCGGTCTCTTTCCACTATTCCCACGACCTACTCTGTGCGCTCTTTCAATATCACTGTCCACCAAATCAATCCCGATTTGCGCCACTACTCTTTTAACTATATGTTCAGTTTCCTCCCAGCTTTCCCTGTCTTCTTCATGCACACCATATATCACAATATTATTACGGCGACTCTGGTTTTCGAGATAATCTAATTTAGATTCCAGCCATTTCAATCTGTCCTCCATCCGATGCATGTTCGTCTCAATATCACGAATTTTTTCACCCACGTTGCACTTTTCAAACCCCTCTTTCACTTCAGTTGACAATGTTTCAATCAGCTTTCTAACTTCTTCCATAATGCTTTGTCCCCTGCACACTTCAACCACTCTAACAAAAACACGTCCGCTCTTCTCGACGGCTAGCAAACAACTCCTGATTAATAATACATAATAGGTATAGGCTATACAATATATAGATGACAAGGACAGAAATAAAATATTAAAATAATAATAATAATTATTATTATTATTATATTATTATTATTATTATTATTATTATTATAATCAAAGCAGCTGCTTCATTATAGGCCTCTAGGCCGAAGAAATGCAGGAAGACCAAAACGTCGTTGGAAAGACGATCTGCACCAGTAGCATATAGTGCACCGGGGAGCGGAACGGGGCAACAGGCCCATACCTTGAAGAAGAAGAACAAGAAGAAGAAGATGATGATGAATAATGATAATGATGATGTTCATGGCTGATGATCATCATAATGATGATGATAATGACAATGATAATGATAATCATATTGGTAATCATAATGGTAATCATAATGGTAATCATAATGATAATCATAATGGTAATCATAATGATAATCATAATGTCAATCATAATAATAATAATCATAATGGATAATCATAATAATAGTCATAATGGGTAATCATTATGGTTATCATAATCATAATCATAATCATAACGGTAATAATGATGATAATCATAATCATAATGATAATCATAAATGTAATGATAATCATAATAATAATGATAATAAGAAAGTAAACAATAATTATAATAAGTACAATAATAATAAAAATAATAATAATAATAATTAGCAACAGCAGTAGTAGTAGTAGTATTATAAGTGTTTCAGAGAAAATGTTATTATAGGCCTAATAGGGACAACTAAGTTAGTAACTTCATAATTACATTTCATAATTTATGTGATTTCAACTAGTATTCTGGTTCACATTTTGTCATATGTAGTTTTGTAAGCCGCATGCCATTTTTTTTACTTCTCTGTGGCTTTGGTCGCCATGGTGTTTGTCATGTGGTTGCCATAGAAATGACACGAAAATCCAAATGTCCTTCTGACTGATTATAATTGTATAACACGTTTATTCAGTATTATGCAAATTTTATTTAAACATGAAGAAACATTTATAAACGATTTCAGAATAACTGCAAAATTAAATCAATTGAGATATCTGTTTTCACAGAAACCAGATTGTTCTTATATTTATCGTTAGACTATCTAATAAATATCGCGAAGAGTCGTCCAAGTAAACACACCCTGTGAAATAAACAATTTAATAAAGATTTTGTTGAAGTCGCGAACATTAAATTATTTATGCTTTGTACTGGTTCTTATTAAGATTAGCAATTTTATTAAATTACTTCAGAGCTTGAATTTATACGTCGAATACATCTTATGACTGGTTATTTTTAATGGCACCTGGGATATTAATTATGACTTAGCTATCTTTCTGTTTTGATTAATTTTATCACTTAATTATCATCATCACGAATTAAGTTTAGGACGTTTGAGGCTGTTCCAGTAAGATCTCAACATACGGTTTATCAAACCATCTTAATTTTGATCTTCCTTTATCTCGAGTCCTTTAGGTTGATATTGCAATGCTAATTTGGGAAAGCGAGATGGATACATTCTTTGTACATGTAGTAACCAATTGCTTTCACTATTTAACTCATAGACAGATAGTCTTGCCTCTTCCTGTTGATAATATTGCCCCTCCCTGTTCGTAATGAGAAATATCTCCGCAAATTAACGTCTTTGACAAGGATATCGATTCAACAATATACGATCGATATGGTACAGCAAGAAATGCCAAAATAAAACAACTTCAAAAATTACGAACAAAAAGGTTAGTTCTGTTGCTCTAAAAATTATTAAATGTTGTGTAATGCATGTCCATTATTGTTAATAGTTATTTCGTGTACAATCACCTGTTATTGAATTTTCGAAGCCCAAAGAGATTTAACAGTAAAGATATGCTATTTATAACTATACAGTCGGCTTAGAAATCGCCCGGAAGTAAGATCGGAATACATAATCTCACATTTTGTAAATATTAAACATTATAATTATTTTTAGCTTCTGGTGTTGTATTATTCGCTAAATAGTCACTCCAAATCCAACGCGAGGTTGAGTTTTTCATTAGACAAAATCGCGAGCGACAAAAATAATTTTTATCCATTGCTAGTAATGATAAATTCTGTCATAATACAATTCATATACAATTCTGTCATATTATTTAGCATAATTAAATACTACTACTACTACTACTACTACTACTACTACTACTACTACTAATAATAATAATAATAATAATAATAATAATAATAATAATTTTATTGCAGCCAAATAGCCAGGATTAAAGTAGAATACATTTTAAATTTACATATTTGCATATTCACACATTGTCTTTGTTCTTTTTGTGCATAGCTCAATGTGATATCGGTCACACGATTTTTCGCATAGCGTACATAATAATAATAATAATAATAATTATAATAATAATAATAATAATAATAATAACAATAATAATAACAAATAACAAAACAGCACGAATTGATATCGGTTTTACATATGAAAAGGTGACGGAAGGCAGAATATAGAATAAGATTTACGGATGGAATCAGACGGGAAGAAGGAGAAGGAAAAGACCAAAAATAAAATGAACACAATGACTAGTCATATCAATAGAAAAAGAGTCTTGGAGAAAAGTAGATGGAAAAAATAGAGAGGGATGGATATTGGATATAAAACCTTTAAATGGACACAGGAAGAAAAATATATTTTAAAACCTCAGAATAAATAAATAATTATTTATAAATTTAATAATGCTAAACAATTACAAAAGTACAATATGAAATAGCATTATGAGGTTATTCTTAATAAATAAGGTGACCAAAGAGAGATGAATAGACAAGTGAATGGAGAAGACTGCGTAACAATGAACTACATGGTCTTTATAGGAAGCCGGATATAATACGAACAGTTAAGTCTCGTAGACTGCGATGGGCAGGACAAGCTGCACGTATGGGGAATGAAAGACTTGCATGTAAGCTTCTTGTAGGAAAGCCGGAGGGAAAACGCCCAGTTGGTAGACCAAGAATGAGGTGGGAGAATAACATTAACTATGATTTGAGGGAAGTAGATTATACAGGGAATGATTGGAAAACATTAGCTCAGGATAGGGATGTATGCAGAGCGTATGTCCGCGCGGCCATGAACCTATGGGTTCGATAGTGCCAGTGAGTAAGTAAGTAAGAGTCTGGAAAATCTTACCTCATAAATTGCCGAGTTCAAATAGAATACAAAATGTATAAGGTAAGATTTTTCGGATTTACCGTATGTATCATAAGTGATGCCACGAGTGATTTCCAAATTATCGATAAATTCACGACTCAAGAAGGGAGGAGTGAATTAATCTAGAGAATCTGTAAATCAAGAGTGGCATTTGTTAGGACTATTCAACGAATAAAATTAAGCTGTTTACTGACAAATCATTATTTAACTATAGTTATTTAAAATATGTATATGTTTAATGTAAACGGCTATGTTTGAAAACAAATCAGAAACGATTTTTACGCTTAATCTGCTTCTTTTGTTTATCACTGCAACCAGATCATACTATTTATTGCCAAAGGAACGCAATATTGTAAGAATGGTCTCTAGTGGAGAAAAAATGAAACACATCAAACTGTATATTAATTCATTTCTGATGTCGTATGATGTAAATATGACTATTATATTTTTCTGGATTGTTACCTGGGAAAAAATACATTTAAGAAAGTGCAAACAGTGGTTTCTTTTTTTTCTTTTTTTAGGTGGTATTATCAATTGCTACAAATGTTTTATATTAACTCCTGCAAGCGCTATGTGTTGACATCCATGCACTATATATACAATCTGGTAGCTGTATTTCTTGGAGAGTCAGTCACTGCAAAATAATGGTCAGACCTGTTCAGAATATTAAAAACGAGGAGCTTTCTTTAATATGGTAAATTTAATATTGATAAATATTTGGTGAAACACGACTGTGATTAGTTGTAAAACAGAAATCATTGAAACGTGATTGGTCATTGACTCCCATTTGGGGCATGAGTTAAATAGTCATGCTAAATATTCATCATCATCATCATCATCATAATCATATTCTTCTTACACGGATTAAGTATCTGCCTGTTGCGATCTCACATTTGTTCAGCCCAGAGTTTTCTTGGCCTTCCTACTGATCCTCGTCCTCCAGATTTATACATCAATGCCATCTTTGGTATCCTATTCTGTCATTCTCTGCAGATGCTCTATCCAGTTGTTCCTGTGTTCTTCTGCTAAATAATGTTTACGATTTATTCATAATAGGTTACTACACAATTATTAAATTCGTTTTACTCAGAAAAAAATTCGAAGTCTATAAAATGAACATTTAAGAAAAAAACCTCTACTGGTGGATGAAAGTGGAAAACGAGAAATGAGAATTGTGAATAGACAGATGAAAAATGGTAGTAATAACATGTTAGAAGAAGTTGAACGTGGAAAATACAGCCACTTTACGGGGATCTCCCTCATATACTGTGAGGGACTAAACCATGATCCTATTTATTTCCCTTGTACTTTCTTCGTGTGTTGGTAGGTTTAATATATATGATAATGGTATGAACAACTATTATGTATATTGTACATGGCCTACACTATCATATTTCTTCCAGCATTGTTTACCTGGCTTTCAACATTTAATACAACTCATCACCATTATCCGGTATCATGACAGCTGCCGTTGTTTTCCGGAAACCAAACGCCATTCCTCTCTGTCCATCCATTGATCATCCTCCAATCCTCTGACAATCATACCCGCTTGCATACCATCTATCCAGGCTTTCTTTGGTCATTCTTTCTTATTACTTTCCATTGGGATCCATTACAAAATAAGTTTAGATAATGTTTACTCTGGCATTCTTTTAACCACTGTAATATTTTCTTTTCTACAATGTCTATGATGTCCGGCTTTTCTTGTACACCCTTAATTTCCTTTACTTTTTTATTTCGTATTCTATCCATTCTAGATTTTCCAGCTGATCTTCTTAAAACATTTTTTTCTGTACTTAAAATAATTTTCATTTCCCTGGTAGGAATTTGCCAAACTTCACCACCATATGTTAAAATGCTCTGAATTGTGGCTTGATATATTTGTTTTTTTGTTTGTTTTTTTTTTGTATTTTCGCTCCAGCAAACAGAGTTTAAAGCAATTATTGCTTGTATTGTTTGTGCTATTCTATGTTTTATTTGAACTGTGTTATCGCCTGAACGGTTCTAATTTTGTACCTAAATAAGTGCATTCAGTACTAGGGTTTTAGTTCTCCTCCATTGTTGAAAGTTATATTTTCCTTTCTTCTCCTATAAACAGATATTTAGTTTTCTCTATATTTATATAAGTCCCCATTTTTCACGCTTTATATTAGCTTGACCTGTATCTATCTATCTATGTAACAGAATCTTTCAACGCGAATTTCACCCACTTAAAATCATTGGATCGACTTGAAAACTTTGTATACTTATAAAGGACCCGTGACAATTCAATAATTTCATATTTTGTTTCTAAAATCCTGGCCAGAATCATCAGAAAATCAAAAAAATGAAAACTGGTATAATAGGTTGCGGACTTGTCGACTTTTTAGTCAATCATTGTAAGGGTTTAGTTGGTAGAGCGGTGAACTGTAGTGGTATATAATTTCATTATTCCATAAGTCGCTGGTTCAAATCAGGCTGGGAGGGTTTTTTAGAAGAGTATTACTTTTAGCTCATACTACAATAGTATCGAATTTAAAGATATTTACATTTTATCTTTTTTGTAGTCGCAGAACGGGCATCATCATCCAATACTGCATTCGGAAGAAGAACAAGAAGATCTTATTCTGTAAAATATTAAAACTATAAAATAAAAAATAAATAATAGTTTTAAAAAACTAAAACAACACGCATTATTACAAAACTGAACTAAAAATGAAAAATAATTTTACTTTCCAACGCGCTTGGGATAAAATTAAAGTGGTCAACAAAAAAATCATCCCCAACACATATAGAATAAAACTAGAGTTATCAACAAAAAGAAAATAATTTTACCATCAAAAGCATGGGATGCTCTATATCAATTAATATATTTGATAATAAATAGATATTGGTAAAAGTAAAGGCTCTAAGAAGAAAATGTAAAAATCATAAAACGCACCGCACGCTTTTGATGGTAAAATTATTTTCTTTTTGTTGATAAATCTAGTTTTATTCTATATGTGTTGGAGATGATTTTTTTTTGTTGACCACTTTAATTTTATCCTTAGCGTGTTGGAAATTAAAATTATGTTTCATTTTTTTAGTTCGGTTTTCTAACAAAGCGTGTTGTTTCAGTTTTTTAAAACTATTATTTATTTAATATTCTTCTTTTGGTTTTATTGCTATATATTCTATGTCATCCTGATCTTGTGCTATTATTACCTGGTCGTCTGCAAAATTGAGTGAATATACATGCATATTTTGAATTGGCATGCCCAATTGTTGACTTTTTTCCTGCAGTCTCTTAGTACTCTTTCTAGATATATTTTGAATAGAGTTTGGAGATAATCTGAAACCCTGCCTCAAAAACGTTTTGTAACAGTAAATCCCTCTGTGATATGGTTACCAACTTTTATTTTCGAAATTGATCATTTGTATAATGTTTTAATAATACAACTGAAGAGAAACATATATCCTTGAACCAGGATTTGAGCCGAATCTCCAGCTTTGCACGCTGGCATCCATGTTAGCCTGATATCAATGGACAGGCACAAATTATTCTTACTTTAAAACCCCATGTAGTGTGTACTTTTTACGTGAGCAGTATTCACACTATATTAAGGGCTATTTCCATCAAGAAGATGTCATGATCGAATTTTATTCCGTGCCATATAAGCTAATTATGAATTTAATAACGGGTAAAGCTGAAATGTTTTATACAAACCCCGATTCAGCCATAAATGTCTCTCTTTAGTTGTATTGACAATTGCATAGTGAAAATAATCCTGAGTGTAATATTTTTCATTATTACTTTTTTCGATAGTTCCACCAGTTGTCGTATATGGAGTAGAAACTAGGGCTTATACAACAAAAACTAGTAGTAGTAGGACTTTATTAGATAAAAAGTAAGATATTTACAATATTATTTACAAATATGGGTCGCACGGGCAGTAAGCCGTACGTGCTGTTGACAGTCCGTTACAATAAAGTAATAATTGGTACTAGTGTAAAGAAAAATAAACAAAAACAGCAATAACATTACAATTACATAAAGAAAATACAATAAAAATATTACAATTAAATAATGACACAATAGCATTATACACTAAAATCATTAACATTACAATTACATAAAGAAAACACAATAATATTACAATTAAGTAATAACACAATAGCAATAACATTACAATTACATAAAGAAAACACAATAATATTACAATTAGGTAATAACACAATAGCATTATACACTAAAAAAATAACATTACAATTACATAAAGAAAACACATTAATATTACAATTAAATAATAACAAAAACTAAACAAATAATAAGCACATGCGAAATGAAAATCTTAAGAACTATTCAGGGGAAAACATTATTTGATAAAATACACAACACGGAAATTAAGGAAAATGTCATATTCAAGACATAACCAAATTTATTATAGATAGACGAAAATATTGGAAGGGTCATATAGAAAGAATGGAAGAAAACCGGCTTACAAAAAGAGCTAAAGAAATAGACCCATGGACGGGAGAAGAACAAGAGGAAGACCAGCCAAGAGATGGATAGACAGTGAATGCACATTCAATACGTCTTCCTCCGAGGAGTGATTTTGGAAATAAACAGGATGAAAATCCTACAAATTAAGTTTAAGAAGAAGAAGAAGAATACTTTTAAACATTTCAATACTTTTGAGGTTACTGTATAAACAGTTAAAATAATAAAACATGTACCTGAAATATTAATTTTGAAACTAAATTAATGTTGATGTAGATATTTTAATTTGGGATCAGCTCAAAACTGATTAGGGCATTTAAAATTTTTTTGTTATTATGTAGGTAGCTAATACCTGCCGTGCGATGCTACGTCTAGATACATGAACATTAATGTGATTTTAATGTTTAGTTGAATAAGTGAGAGAAAAAATAAGTATAAATTTATATTTTTAGGTACCCCGAGCTGATTACCCGGCGTTGCCCGGGAATCTACTTGTCCCGATCTTCTTGACATAAATGAGCTGAAATACGAAAATTGATGTGTTTTATGTTTAGTTAAATAAATGAAAGGAAAACATTTAATTCGCAATTATTTTTAGATACCCCGTGCTGTTTACCCGGCGTTGTCAGGGAATCTACTCATCCCGATCTTCTTGGCATAAATGAGCTGACAGACAAAAATTAATGTAGGCTACTTCTTATGATTAGTTGAATAAGTAAAATGAAAAATAATTATAAATGTATATCGTAATTACTTTACGATTCCTCGTGCTGATTACTCGGTGTTGCCCGGGAATCTACTTATCTCGATCTTCTTGGCATAAATGAGCTAAAAGACAAAAGAATACCCGCCTTGTGCTGCTATGCTTGCACAGGAATCGACGTACTTGTCTCGATCTTCTTGGCATCAATGAAAGACAAAAATGGTTATTGTGAGCTATCCGTAAGAGATAAACGTATGCTGTCGCGTACTTTTTGTAGAGATTTTTGAAATATTAAATTCTGTATTCATTAACATTGTGTATTTGTTATGGTGTAGGAAGCGTAAGCCATTTAAACGTCCAAAGAGCTACTTCTTTCACTTATTTAAAGGTGTAGGAGTTGAGTATCACAACTCTCTTATAGCCTACGTTCATCCTGAGAATCCCCTGAACATTTTGCAAAAAGCCCCATCACAATCGGATCAACGGTATGGCCGTGCATAAAGTACGAACAAACAAACAAACATTAATTATTATTATGTATTAGATTTATCAATTATAAAAATGTATGTTCATACAAAAAAAAAAGTTAGGGATAATTGTGAAGAGAATTGATTACAGGATGTTTCAGAATAAGTATTATAGACTTCTAAAAGTTGTAGAGGGGACTTAGCAGATAAAAATTTTGATAAGGAACCCATGTTCGGTTTGTTCATGTACACTTCAGACTTCACATAACCCCTTAAAAAAAAGTCACATGGAGTAAGATCTGGGAGGTCATTCCAAGTCACCACGAATTGAGATCACAAACTGAGGGAATTCTTCATGGAGTAGTGTTATTGTTTCGCGGGATGTGTGATAGATCTGACAGGTCCAAATTCTACGTGAACAAACCACAAATACTTCAACTTATGGAAGAAATTCAACGTATCATCACCAACGACATCAAAAGAGATGTCTGTAAAAAGGTCATCACGAACTTCATAGACCAAGTAACTGCCTGCCGAGACAGTGGAGGTGGACATATCCCTGACACAATTTAAATTGGAGTGTACATAGGCCTACATATATGCATAGTGTTCTGCCCAAGAGCAGGTCTTTCGCTGCAAACTCAGCATTCTCCACTATTTCTTTAGCTCAGCCTTACTTTTTGTATCCACATATAAACCATTTATTTTAATATTGTCTATCATCTGATGTTTGCTGCTTCTAACCTTATTTCCGTCGACTATTCCTTCTAGGGCATCCGTCAGAGGGCAGTTTCTTCTTAGTTAGTGGTCAATCCAATTTATTTTCCTCTTCTTTATGAGTTCCAGCATTATGCTTCCTTCACCCATTCTGTCTAGCACATCTTTATTTTTAATTTTGTCTTTCCATTTTATACGCTCCATCCTTCTCCATATCCACATCTCAAAAGCTTCCAGTCGATTTTCCTCATTCCATAGTAGTGTCCAAGTCTCTGCACCATAAAATGCTACACTCCACTCAATGCACTTCACTAGTTCCTTCCGTAATTATTTTATCAAAGGTCCGCAGAAAATGTTTCTCTTCTTGTTAAAAGTTTCTTTTGCCATTTCTATCATCTTCTTTACTTCTTGACAGCAGTTCAGGTTACTACAGACAGTACAACCAAGTAATGGGACTAGTGCAGAATCTTGTGTTGCCACACTTCGATTATTATGACATTGTATATAATGATGTAAACCATGACTTGTCGCAAAAACTGCAGCGTGTTCAAAATGCTTGCGTTCGATTCATTTTTAATATCCGCCGTTATGACCATATTTCCGAACACTTTAAGTACCTCTCTTGGCTCCGTCTTACTGACAGACGTAAATTGCACTCTCTTTCACTACTTTTCAAGCTTCTGAATTCCTACATTCCTACTTACCTGGCGTCCAGATTTGAGAAGTTATCCTCTTACCACAATATTGACACTAGGTCACAAATAACAGTCTGCTAACAATTCCTCTTCATAGCACTTCCTCTTATTCTACTTCCTTCACAGTAGCCTCTGCCCGCTCCTGGAATTTCCTTCCACAAGATATCAGGGGTTGCCGCACACTTGGCACCTTTAAGTCACGCTTATACAGTTACCTGTTGTCTAATAATTAATTTTTCTTTATTTATTTAAATTTATACTATGTCATTAATAATCTTTTTCTCGTTTTTTATATATCTTGTACATATTATATATTTAATTCGTTAAATTTAGAGTAAATCAAAATACATTATAAGTATTAATTGTATTGTATTTACAACATGTAATCGTTTATGTATATTGTAATTTAGATGTAAGAGTATTTTTTTTTTTGTATTTTTAAAACTTGGCTGAGTAGCAGACAAGGCCTTAAGGCCTTAACTCTGCGAGGTAAAATAAAGCTATTATTATTATTATTATTATTATTATTATTATTATTATTATTATTATTATTATTATTATTAAATAGATGAAAATAAATAATGCAATAATTAAGTCAAAATACATCGAAATAAAAAATAATAATTTTCATCTATGGGAGTGTATGTAGATGAAAATAAAAAAAGCACTTTTTTATTTCGATGAATTTTTAAACTAATTATTGAATTTTTAGAAATTGCGTAATTTATGAAAGATCGTGAATAATGTAATAAAAAATATAGTAAAAAATTCTTAAAATGACAGCAAACTTGAGGAAGAAATTTAATTCGGTGTGACAGTGTGTAGGCTACATTCAAATGTCCACATGACAGAAGTTCAATTTTTTTTAAACGTCACAAACATCCGCATGACAATCAACAAAAAACCGGTCTCTTTTCGCAGATTCCTCGTTATTCAACTGACACATATGTTAGATCTATTGTAAAAATGATGCATATTTAATACCCATTCCATCTCGTTTTTTATATAAATACTCCCGGAATATTGACTCTTTTGACACACCTTCATGTCAGAACCAGAGTAGAGGTTAAGTGAGGAGAAGCAGGGAGAACTGTCCACCCCCCTTTAAAGTGTCAGTACGATGACATTTTAACGGTGAACTGCCCATCAATCAATTTAGAACAGGGCTTTGTGCTTTAGAACGGATGAATAATGTATCGAAATTTCTCTGGACAACTTCACCTAGTGAACCGGTAAGAGCTTTACCGATCTCATTTCATGTTAATCTCGCAATAATTACACCTACAAAGTGCGTGTTTCATGTGGGATTTACACAACAGCTTTAACGACAATGTTAAGAGCAACGTGGGTACTGGCTTTCATAAAGTGGCTATAAAATGTCTTTATGTCCGTTGTAGACACGTTTATGTCCATAAAATTAACACTGAATAATTATTTTCATTTCAGTTTGATACAAAGGAGTAAATAGAATAAGTAATGAAAATTGATCAATATTAATACAATTCATGATAAAATTCCGTTCACATATTAGTCACAAAATTAAAATATTTGTATTTAATTTTAGCTTGAGAGTTCTATCTATCTTCGGGTTTTTACAGCTGCTGCCGTCTTCCCGTGCCAAACCTCCAAAGCCTACGATCTTGGACATCTTCAATGTTTACTTCTCTTGCTTTCATTACTATTCTTATGTTTTTCTTCCATGTTAACTTTGGTCTCCCTCATTTTTTTCATTCTGGTCGGTTGCCATTGATATAGTAGTTTCGACCATCGCTCATCTTCCATTCTTAAAATATGTTCTAACCATTTTAATTCCTTCTCCTCAGTTCTTTCAATTATGATTTCTTCTGCTTGCATTATGTTTATAATTTCCTTATTTGTGACATGTTCTAATTTTGACTTTCTGGCACTTCTGCGTAAATAATCCATTTGTAGAGCTATTAGTCTATTCTTGTAGTACTGATACGTCACTTCTATACATTGCAACAGATCCCACTAATGTTTTACCAATACATATTTTTGTGTCTTTCCAAATATGCTTATCCCATGAGAATTAATACTAAATAAGTAACTAGCGGACTGGGCAGACATAGTCTTGCCTGTAGGTTCAATTCTTGTATCATGGCCGGACAATAAAAGAAATGTTACTTTTTTTTTAAATTCACTAATTAATAAGTTACCAAGAAAACGCCTCACTGCCATGTCTTATTGCTCAAGAAGCATGCATTATGACGTCACATTGTTGTCGCACGGAATATGTCGGTAATGCAGACAAAAAAATCGTATTACCCGATCGCAGCGCCACCTACCGCGTCCAATTGTGAATCTAAATGATCCAGGGACCCACACAAACACAATTTCATTAAAATCGGTTCAGTCGTTTAGGCAGTTTTTAAATGCGGATTTCAAGTTAACTTCCTATTCTAATTGTCTAATTTCGCTCATTTTTGGACAATATCTACATCGGTTTACTTTGGTACGATATACAGAGCTTCATTGTGAAACATCGACAATTGTGACCGCTAGTTCGATTTTTAATTTTCACTTCAGATGAACTCCTACACTTAATGGTTTTAGAGAGTCCAATTGAGAATTTAAGCCATCCAGGGACTCACCCAAACACACAAAAATTTCATCAAAATTGGTCCAGTCATGTAGGCATTTTTTTTAAATTTTGAATTTCAAGTAAACCCTCACTTCTAACGATCGGATTTCGCTATTTTTTTGAAAATACATATCTCGGTTTATTTCAGTACGATATTCCGAGTTTCGTTACGAAACATAAAAAATTGCGAATGCTAGAGAGATTTTTAAATTTTCGTTTCAGGTGAACTTCTACACCTAATGATTTTAGAACATTATAGATAACGGCTAAACATTCGCCTCATCTGAAACCCTGTATACACAAATTTTCACGAAGATCGGTTGAACGGTTTAGTAGTCTATAAAGGACAAACAGACATACACTAGCCTATAGGCTATATTTAGATGAAAGTTTTTTTTAGTTGTAAATCCTCCTATCAGTGCGTGTGGGAGGCAGTAAATAACATTAAAACATTCCGGTAAATATAACCACTAGGGTTATAACTTTTTGGACTTTTGTGAAATAAATTATTTCCTGTGCAATAAATAAGAATAAGAAGAATAATAAGAATAAGAATAAATGGATGAACGTTTGCTTAAAACCACTACAAAAGGCCATAATTTCACTGAGCTTCAAGAAAAGGTAACCCCCAAATTAATATTAAATATTGATATATAAATATATTTGGGGGTGACCTTTCCTTGAAGCTCAGTGAAATGAAGGCCTTTTTCAATGGTTTTAAGTAAACGTTCACCCATTCATTGCACAGGAAATATTTTACACCCATTCATTATTACGCAGGAAATATTTTATTTCACAAAAGTCCAAAAAGTTATAACCCTAGAGGGTTATCCTAGAGAGTTATAACTTTTTGGACTCTTCGTTGGAATCATATATTTCCTGTACAATAAATGGATGAACTTTTACTTAAAAAACATTGAAAAATGCCTTCATTTCACTGAGCTTCAAGAAAAGGCCACCCCCAAATCAATATATGTAAATGTATTTGGGGGTGACCTTTTCTTGAAGGTCAGAGAAATGAAGGCATTTTTCAATGTTTCTAAGTAAAAGTTCATCCATTCATTGCACAGGAAATATTTTATTTCACAAAAGCCCAAAACGTTACAACTCTAATATCCATACTAGTGAATACCCATCGTGCGGTGCTATGCATAAATAAACGAAATGTGTGTTTTTATTTTTAGCTGAATAAGTTAAAAGGGCCATACGGGTTTGAGTATTGTAATTCTGATTATAATGGTCGAGATTTCATAAAACAGCTATTCTAACACTTGTACTGTCCGGGTCTTAAGTACTAAGAGTACTATCCTTATTAATATGTGTAGTATCATTTTATCAAAAATTGAGGAATAAAATATTGCTCACACTCGGATATTTCAGTGAAACTTTTTATTATAAACAAAATTAATAAATAATTTGTTTTATAGTGCCCAGTCTCACGTACATTTACACTAAATTTGGAAAACTCTACATTCTATTAAGACTAGTAAATAATTTTTTAAAAATATACGAAGTAGAGCTTTGCAATCCAACAAATTCAGTGCTTTTTAACGATACTTTTCATAGAGACTATACTATCTTTTCCACGTGTAGCACACAGAATTTCCAGTTCCAGAGAATATAGGAAATGATGATATAAATCTTCATACTTGTCCCCTTAACAACTTCGCAGATGCAAGCATATCTCACTTTATTTAAGAAACTCTTCCCCTAACGTCTCATGTTTGGATGAATTATAACCTGGAATATTTGTGTATGAAACATAAAATTCTTTTCTCTTGGTCGCGTCCACAGCACACCTGACAAACGTCATATTCATTTTATGGACTTGATGCTATTATTAAATTCACAAACGGGACCTTCACACCGTACATACTCACGACAAGAATGCTCCATTGCGTGAGTTATTTAGATTTTTTAGATTTAGATTTATTTAGCCTGGTGGAGTTAAGGCCATGTGGCCTTCTCTTCCACTCACCAGGACAAACATATATTACATCAGAATATAACAATCTTAATTAACTCTAATATTAAACACTAAGTAAAAATTTGATCAAAAGATAATATCTAATATATTACGATCTATAATACAACCAGTTAATATTAGTTAAAATTAAGACTAAAACTAATAATAAAATGTATACAAGCAAGGCATATTAAATTGTCCCTGTCTAGTGTATATAAAAAACAAAGGAAAATAATGAGATATAGAAAACTAATTTTACGATTATACAATATTTAAAACAAAACAAATAAAAATATTTGTTATTCTTAATATTATTTTCATAAATAATTAAATATATTAATATTGCTAAAAGAATATTATCAGTGAGGTGTATAAGTTAGTTTGTTATTAAATATTTCTTTGGTTTGTTTTTGAAGGATGTTATAGTTTGACAGTCTCTGACTGGACGGAAGGGAATTCCATGTTTTGGTAAGTGAGACCGTAAAAGATAATGAATAATATACAGTGTGATGAGGCGGGATATAAAGGACAATGTGCTGATGGGATCGAGTGTCAATATTATGTGTGTCGGATAGTCTAATGAAGCGGCGTGATAAATAATTAGGCGATGATGTGTGAAGTATTTTATAGAGAAGGGATAAGGAATGGACAGTTCTACGATCTCTTAGACGAAGCCACGATAATTGTTCCAGGGACGGTGTAGCATGATCAAATTTGCGAATACCACAAATAAAACGTGCGCAAGAATTATGAATACGTTGAAGTCTTTGAGTGGAAATAATATTTAAGTCTGTAAAAAGAGTGTCACAATAATCAAAATGGGGCATTGCAAGTGTTTCTACTAACATTTTCCTAAGGGCGAATGGCAAACAATTTCGTACACGATTTAATGAATGTATTATTGAGAAGACTGTTTTGCATGTATAGTTTATTTGTGTATTCCAATTTAAGTTTTTGTCAATACATACTCCTAGAATTATATAACCAAGTTACTTTAGTTAAACTCATTTCCCAACATTCATGAACTAGTGATAAGTGGTTAAATCTAAGAATATAAGATATTCTAAAAGTATAAGAATTATCGTCATTATTATCATTACCATAATAATAATAATAATAATAATAATAATAATAATAATAATAATAATAATAATAATAATAATAATAATAATAATAATAATAAAATATTATTATATTATATTTGTTTGTTTGTTTGTTCGTACTTTATGCGCGGAAATACCGTTGGTCCGATTGTGATGGGGCTTTTTGCAAAATGTTCACGAGATTTCCGGAATGAACATAGGCTATAAGAGATTTGTGATACTGAACTCCTACACCCTTAAAAATCGCCCTTTGTAGCGGAAACGTGAAAAAAGTAGCTCTTTCGACGCTTAAATGGCCTACACTGCCTAAACAAAAACAAATACACAACATTAATGTACACAGAATTGAATATCTCAAAACGCTCTACAAAAAAGTTCGCGACAGCATATGTTTATCTCTTACAGATAACTCACAATTACCATTTTTGTCTGTCATTGATGCCAAAAAGATCGAGACAAGTACGTAGATTCCTGTGCAAGCATAGCAGCACATGGCGGGTATTCTTTTACGGATAACTCACAATAACGAATTTTTGTCTTTTATCTCATTTTTGCCAAGAAGATCGAGATAAGTAGATTCCCGGGCAACACCGGATAATCAGCAGGGGATTCTTAAAATAATTACGACATACATTTAATTTTATTTTTCATTTTACTTATTCAACTAATCGTAAGAAGTAGCCCTACATTAATTTTTGTCTTTCAGCTCATTTATGTCAAGAAGATAGGGATGAGTAAATTCCCGGACAACGCCGGGTAATCAGCACGGGGTATCTAAAGTAATTACGATACAAATTTTTCCATTTACTTATTTACCTAAACATAAAACACAATAATTTTTGTGTTTCAGCTCATTTATGTCAAGAAGATCGGGATAAGTATATTCCTGGGCAACGCCGGGTAATCAGCACGGGGTATCTAAAAAAATTAAATTATAATTACTTTTATTTTTACTTATTCAACTAAACACAAAAGCACATTCATTTTCAATTATTTAGGCGTAGCAGCGTACGCCGGGTATTAGCTAGTCACTGATAAATGATAAATTATCAATCAGTATCAGACAAAGGTATTGTTCACAAATTAAAATATTCTACATTTTACTATTATTGTAAACAGAAACGATCAGGTACTGTTCCGAATGTTCGGTGTCTTCGATCGCACAAAATACAATTTGTTTATAATCAGAAATTTACCGTTCTACGTATACTAAAGTAATTGGACAGTTTTTTTTTGGGGTGCTATTTTGTTGGCACTTATTAATTCTGGCAAAAGCTCGCCCATACCATTTATAAAACTATTACGTTGACAGAAACGTTCAAAGTCTGGGCTATCGTTCAAAATGTTTTCAAACATTTCCTCAAGTTTGCTTTGTAATATCTCCGGCAATAAAGAGTTCAGTTGACGGATTTATCCACTAACTAAACATATTTAATCAACGCCAAACCTAGAGTTTCAAGCTTTTTAATAGTTGCAGGTATATAGGAAAAATGAGTGCTAATCACAGCAATGTTTTTTTTTTCATACTGGAATCGTTAAATGCTTCCTTGCATTGACAAACAACAAAAGCCTCTGCGCTATCGAAATCGTTTGCCACACTTTTAATGGCCCGAAATGTTGATTGTAAAACAACACAGATTTTTAAAATTACGTAAATATAGCCCGAAAATATTCGTTATCGCTAGTTTTTAGTTAAAATATGGAATAACAGGCTTAAAAGTTCTAAATATGCAATTGCATATGCAACATGCAAATGCATATAATCCGGTCTCTATTATTATTATTATTATTATTATTATTATTATTATTATTATTATTAGGGGGCACGCCGTAGCCTAGTGGTTAAGGTACTGGGCTACAAGTCGGAGGGTCGAGGGTTCAAGTCCCGTTGGGATCAGGATTTTTAAACTGACCCAAACTCTCTGGCGGCACCATGGCCCTGGGGTCGACTCAGCCTCTAACGGAAATGAGTACCAGACGCTTGTTCTGGGGGTAAAGGCGGCCGTCACGCAGGGCTGACAACCCGGCTGACATAAAGTGCCGATTGTCTAGAAAAAGTGGGAGCCTTAACCTCCTACTACCCCAAGGGCCTCCGGGTCTGTTGTGGGATCAAAAGAAAAGATTATTATTATTATTATTATTATTATTATTATTATTATTATTACTAGTATTATTATTACTATTATTATTATTACTATTATTATTATTATTACTATTATTATTATTACGTCATACGACAAAAATGAATATTAGGTATTCAATAGTAGGTTATATAAGATATAAGCAATTAAATTGGTATGGGCACGTACAACGAATGCAAGAAGAAAGGTTATCCAAGAAAACATTGGAATGGTGTCCACCTGAAAGAAGAAGGAAAGGAAGACCTCGAAACTCGTGGATGCAAGAAACAAGAACGGGAATGAGAACAAGAGGACTGGAGGACATGGAGTGGATGGATAGAGACAAGTGGAGAAAAAAAACTTTAGGCACAGAAAGATATAAACATTAAAAATTTGTAGATCTACATAAATAAAAAAAATATTATTATTATTAATTATTATTACTATTAATATTATTACTACTAATATTATTACGATTAATATTATTACTATTAATATTATTACTATTAATATTATAACTATTATTATTGTTACTATTATTATTATTATTACTATTGCTATCATTATTTTATTATTATCGGCATGGTGATTGTTACTATCACTACCATTATTATTATATCTTTATCATTATCGTTTGTTGACGCCTCAGGTTAGCTGCCTTGAGTGGTTAGCTAGATATGTCAGTGTTGGCTAACCTGAGTCTTGTCATGGATTGAACTGCGTTGTGTACGCATCATTCTTGTTGTGTGTGTAGCTCGTAGAGAGCGGTCGTGTTTTGTGGTGCTCCTCGGCACAATAGTGGTTTAGCATCCATAAGAGCTTCGAAATAACTGTTAGTGAGAATTAAGGCTAAGAGATCAATAGCCGCACATTATAAGGTGTTCGTAAGTGAAATATAAGTGTGAATGCTTCGGCATAAGTAATTTAAATGAGAGGACTGAACACGACGTGATCACGTGATGATCGTAATGTATATGATTACTTATCTTGTTGAAATAGAGTATTAGTTTCCTATGTTTAATCCCTTGTGTCACAATAAATAAACTCCTAAATATACAGTCCACTTCAGAGAGAAGAACTTTATAACTACTTACAGGTTTAGAAATAATGTTCCGTGAACAATTAACCTGTATGTGTAGTAAGTATATATTAAAGCTGCTACATCGTTATTATTATTATCTTTATCATTATCGTTATTATTATTGTTATCATTATTATTTGGAATGCGAAGAACATATTAAATAGAAGGAGATAGGAAGAAGCAGTATAATGGACATGGAAGCCGTTCCCGTGATGAATGGGACGGTTCTGACTCAGTGTGTTGCAACTGACGTCATCTAATGCAAGAAGTGGCTAGAATACGAGATAACTTTACTCTGAACAGTGGCGTAACAATATATTCTTGTGTTATCAGAAGTGTACGCGAGCAGTCTTACTATTTAATGTGTAATAATTGCTATTCATTATTACGCAGAGGATTCTCTTCGGCTTTTTCTTTATTTCTCCTACGAGGCTAATCGATATTCCAAGAGTGGGAATTTTTACAGCTGCGAATTCTATCAGGGACGTGCAAATTACATATAAATAACCTATCTTAACAAAATTAAAATAAAAATATAAAATTATACAATTGTTCAACTTTCATAGGAATTAATCACTATGAGGTTTAATTTATGATAAAATCAAATGTTTCCTTCTTCTCCTCATATAAATCTTCAAAGTAGGTCATCGCGATTTCGAGACCATAACGGTCTCATCTTCAGTAAAATCTTGGCGACTGATGTTATGTCTATCGGAAGAAACAAGAGGGAAAAAGAAGTGATTCTTCCGATCGACATAACATCAGTTGCCAAGATTGTATTGAAGATGAGACGGTTATGGTCTCGAAATCGCGATCTACTTAGAAGATTTATATGAGGAGAGGTAGGAAACATTTGATTTTATCATATATAATTGTTACCTAATAGGTCCGTCTCCTCAACTTCGTGAACTCTTGATTCTTTTTAGATCTTTCGGGATTAGTTCAATCATCAGCAGAAGGAACAGATGATGGGCATTTATCTGCTGACCCTGAATGTAATACTGGTTTTATCAGCTGACCCTGAACACAATATAACAAATTTTATAATTTTACAATTTTATATATAATCTATACATATAATTCTTCTGCACATATGTTTATCAATGATCTCCTCCTAAACGACTGAATTGATTTTGATGATACTTTTGTGTATATCTGATTGGGTCCCTGGATATAGTTTTAGAATCCCAATCGGACCCTCTAAAACCATTAGGTGTAGGAGTTCACCTGAAGTGAAAATTTAAAAATCGATCTAGCGGTCACAATTTTCGATGTTTCACAACGAAACTCACTATATCCTACTAAAATAAACAGAGGTACGCATTATCCAAAAATGAATGAAACCCGACAATTAGAAGTGGAGGTTTATCTTAAATCTAAAATTAAAAACTGACTAGCAACGGCCAAAGTTTCTTTGGTATCAGTGTATACAAATACGAATGAGATGCACAAAGAAATTAAACATAGGCTCAATTCTGGAAATGCGTGCTATTATGCATTGCAGAGGCTCTTGATGTCCCAACTCCTTTCAAAAAACGTTAAACTGAAAATATAAAAAACTATTATTCTACCGGTTGTATTACATGGGTGCGAAAACATGGACTCTTACTTTAAGGGAGGAAAGGAGATTACAGGTATTTGAGAATAAAGTACTTAGGAAAATTTTTGGACCAAAGAGAGATGAACAGACAGGTGAATGGAGAAGACTACATAACAATGAACTACATGGTCTTTATAGGAAGCCAGATATAATAAGAACAGTCAATTCTCGTAGACTGCGATGGGCAGGACATGTTGCACGTATGGGAAATGAAAGACTTGCATGGAAGCTTCTAGTAGGAAAGCCAGAGGGAAAACGCCTAGTTGGTAG
This sequence comes from Diploptera punctata, assembly GCA_030220185.1. Taxonomy (NCBI): domain Eukaryota; kingdom Metazoa; phylum Arthropoda; class Insecta; order Blattodea; family Blaberidae; genus Diploptera; species Diploptera punctata. The sequence continues at coordinate 236,459 of JASPKZ010007320.1, read as the reverse complement.
ACCAAGAATTAAGTGGGAGAATAACATTAACTATGATTTGAGGGAAGTAGATTATACAGGGAATGATTGGAAAGGATTAGCTCAGGATAGGGATGTATGGAGAGCTTATGTCCGCGCGGTCATGAACCTACGGGTTCGATAGTGCCAGTGAGTAAGTGAGTAAGTAAGTATACTACACAATTTAATTAACCTTTAATATTCAATTTTTTTAGGCGTAGCAACGCAGGCCGGGTATTAGCTAATTGTAATATAAAATTAAAAAATTGTTACCTAATAGGTCCGTCACCTCAACTTCGTGAATTATTGATTCACTTTAGGTCTTTCGGGACCAGTTTCATCATCAGCAGATGGAGCAGGAGATAGGTCTATTTATCTGCTGACCCTGAAGGTAATAGTGGTTTTATCTGTTGACCCTGAATCCAATACAACATAATTCTATAATTTTACAATGTTATATTAAAATTTTAATTTTATAACTAATGCCGGAATTTTATCATGAACTGTATTAATATTATCCTTTGTTAAGATGTGACAGGTTAATATAACAGAGGACTTACTGTTTTCACTTACAAAAATAGTAGTCAACATTTTCATTTTGCTGAGGAAGAGTCAGAATTAATATCAATATTAAATGTAGAACAGAAGACTTCGAATAGATTTTGAGTTGAATTCGTTATTAACATTTATTTGTGTTAAGCTATTCATTTCCCCAGTTTTATTTCTAATTTCTTGTACATTTGTAGAAGCAAATAAAATTATTGTTGATTTTTTTGCGATAATCTGTTGTGTTCTATTACGAGAAAACAACGTGAAAATTACCACCGGTATCGCGGGACAGTATATTTAATTTGATGATTTCAAACAAATTAATTTGTTCTAGTTTTTTGAGACTGGAAACAACTTATCTTAATTTAATGTTGATTTGTTCTCGAACATGTTTCCATATAATCATTGATAAAAGAACTTGATTAAAAGACCCTCAAAACGTTACTTACTTACTCACTGGCACTATCGAACCCGTAGGTTCATAGTCGCGCGGACATAAGCTCTCCACACATCCCTATCCTGAGCAAATTCCTGCCAATCATTCCCTGTAAAATCTACTTCCCTCAAATCATAGTTAATGTTTTTCTCCCACCTCATTCTTGGTCTACCAACTGGGCGTTTTCCCTCTGGCTTTCCTACAAGAAGCTTCCATGCACCTCTTTCATTCCCCATACATGCTACATGTCTGCCCATCGCAGTCTACGAGACTTAACTGTTCTTATTATATCTGGCTTCCTATAAAGACCATGTAGTTCATTGTTATGTAGTCTTCTCCATTCACCTGTATGTTGATCTCTCATTGGTCCAAAAATTTTCCTAAGAACTTTATTCACAAATTCTTGTAATCTCCTTTCCTTCCTTAAAGTAAGAGTCCATGTTTCGCACCCATATAATATAACTGGCAGAATAATAGTTTTATATATTTTCAGTTTAACGTTTTTTGAAAGGAGCTGGGAAGTCAAGAGTCTCTGCAATGCATAATAGCACGCATTTCCAGAATTGAGCATATGTTAAATTTCCTTGTGCGTCTCATTCTTATTTGTGATTATTGTTCCTAGGTATTTCCATTCAGCCACTTCCTCAAAATTTCCTTCATTTGTCATTAGCTGTCCATTTCCATTATATAATGTATTTCTACGTGTGACCATATATTTAGTTTTGTTGATATTTCCTTCCAGTCCTAATTTCTTAGTGTTACTCAATAGTGTGTGCGTGTTGTCTTTTAGTATTTCCTCGCTAGCAGCCAATAGTACTACATCATCATAAGTAATGCCACGAGTGATTGCCAAATTATCGATAAATTCACGACTCACGAAGAAGAGAATTTGGAAATCAAGAGTGGCATTTGTTAGGACTATTTAACGAATAAAATTAAGCTGTTTACTCACAAATCATTATTTAACCCATCAACGTGGACATTTAAACATTGCGTTCCCTTCCCAGATGCAGAAGGACGTGTTAAAACGTCAGGACTTTTAAATATCCACATGCAGATTGCCATGTCAACATGCGTGGTACATCTATGATTTCCAAAGCCTATAACTAGGTTGTTTTACATGTTGGAGAACTTATTTTTTGTCACCCTGTTAAGGAAAGATTCCCCTTCATGTTACGACATAATTTATGACAGGGCAAGTGGAATGAGGTGGCTACTTGTAAGTGAAAGGAAATAATACTTTTTTTTTTTTTCAGCCAGACCCTCTTCTGAACATATCCTGTGCCTTATTTTTGCCGAAAAAGGATAAATATCTGTAAAGTGTCTCATTGTGTGGTCTCAAACTTTTCTTTTGAAACAATTATCGCAGTCTTTGTGAAACCGTGGCTCATGCCTGAGCAGAAAACCAAGTGTTGTCAGAAGAAAAACATTTTAAGTTTGTCAACAAAATTTTAGATGAGATTGATAAACATAGTGATTTAGCGTCTATATCAGATAGTGAGGATAGTTTCTTTGCACTTGACTATACACAACCTCCTCACGATATAAGTGATAGTGACATCTGCTGTGTTGACAAGGGACATATTCAGACACTTACACGTGTTTTGATTGCTAAAGGGCTAGGGGGAGTGTCCACAGATTTTGTATGGCAAAATATGGACACGTTTAATTTAATACGAGAGACATTCTGTGACATCAGTGGTCCACAGTTCGATGTTTCTGGGGACATTGTTGCTATATTCGAGGAAATATTCGACCATATGTTGTTGAATATTATTGTTGAAGAAACAAATAAATACGCTCTACAATCAATATCAAAATCGACTTTCCGTGAGCAAAGGATATGTATAACCAAGGTAAGATTAGAAATATAATGTAACTAAATATAATTTATTAATAATTTGGTATATATCTAAAATAAGCTCCACATAACAGATAACTACATGGTCTTTATAGGAAGCCTGATATAATGATATAAATTAGGTCTCGTAGATTGCGATTGGCAGGACATCTGTACCGAATGGGTAATGAAAGACGTGTATGGAAGCTTCTTGTGGGAAAACCAGAGGGAAAACGGCCAGTTGCTAGACCAAGAATGAATGGGAGAATAACATTAAATATGAATTGAGGGAAGTAGATCATACAGGGGATGATTACAACACATTAGCTCAGGATAGGGATGTATGGAGAGCTTATGTCAGCACGGCCATGAACTACAGGTTCGAGAGTGCTAGTGAGTTAGTTAGTTAGTTATCTAAAATAAGTTACTGGGTGAGTAGTTTAAAAATACTACCGCGCAGATGGACTGCATGGACTTTTAAATGACCGCACAGAAGGGAGGAAGCCGGTCTCGTATATGTACGTCAAACCGCGCTCAGGGGTTAACTATAGTTATTTTAAAATATTTATATATTTAATGTAAACGGCGATGTTTGAAACAAATGAGAAACGATAGGTACGCTTCATCTGCTTCTTTTGTTTATCACTGCAATCAGATCATACTATTTATTGCCAAAGGAACGCAATATTGTAAGAATGCTGTCTAGTGGAGAAAAAATGAAACACATCAAACTGTATATTAATTCATTTCTGTTGTCGTATGATGTAAATATGACAATTATATTTTTCTGGATTATTACCTGGGAAAAAATACATTTAAGAAAGTGCAAACAGTGGTGTCTTCTTTTGGTGGTATAATAAATTGCTACAAATGTTTGCATATTAATTCCTGCAAGCGCTATGTGTTTCATCTATGCACTATATATACAATCTAGTAGCCGTATTTCTTATAGGCTCAGTCACTGCAAAATAATGGCCAGACCTGTTCAGAATATTAAAAAGGAGGAGCTGTCTTTAATATGGTAAATATAACACTGATAAATATTTCGTGAAACACGGCTCTGATTGGTTGTAAAACAGAAATCATTGAAACGTGATTGGTCATTGACTCCCATTTGGGGCATGAGTTAAATAGTCAGCATAAACTAACAACTTAGTAATACCATTGAGTTTTAATCCTTCCTCATTCTCTAAAAATATTACTTCCTAAAATAAACCATACGTTAATTTGTTGTTGAAGTATTACCTGCAGTCCATGCTTCAATTAACATTTGACCATGATCGTAGAATTCAGATGCGAGCTCGGTACCTCTATTCCTGAAAATTTCAAATGCTCAATATTGCACTACACTTACAAAATAGAGTAATAAGATAGAATGTAACACTTTCACTCAGTTTTTCTATAGCTGATGTTAGCTTTTATTGAAGTGCAGTGTCCAGTACATGCTTTTGTGAGCATTCCAATGCTATGGCAGAGAAGTTTCTTCCTGAAATCTTATCTGAGCAGTTGAACACGCTTCAGTAGAATTTAGGAGCATTTTATGGACGGATGTCGAGAACGAAGAGGGTGTGGGCTCTTGGTGGTCCGCAAATCAGATTTGTGGTGCGATAGTGCTACTGCTGACAGATAAAAGATACAAAGCGTCTCAATCGGAAGACTTTTACATTGTTACGTCTCATGCTTTGCTAGAAAGTAAAGAAAAGAACGAACTATCTCTTCGCTTTATTTAAAGAAAATTCTTTGAGAAGCTATTGTCACTTTTTTCTTTTGCCTTTCTCTCAATAAAAATTTGGTGTATAAAAACGTTCTACCAAAATTGCTCTAGTCAAAATAATTTATTTTAAGAGAAAAAATACATTTATTTTCAGAAGCTTACACAGAATATTACAATGAGAGGTTGGGAAGTGGTTTTCACAAAAGCGAGGAAATTAATAAAAACAGAGCGATAGTGTTTCCAAAATACATACATAAGGACTTAATTAAACTAAAAGTAAGACACATACAATGTTATTTACAAATATGGATCGCACAGGCAGCAAGCCGTACGTGCTGTTGACAGTCCGTTACAATAAGTTGATGTTTAAAAACAAAACAAAAACACAATAATATTACAATTAGATATCAATACAATTACATTATACATTTACTTAGTTGTGTAGAATTATTAAGAATTAATGGCATTGCAATTTGCTAACATATTTATTTATTCTTGAATAAGTGTTCTTATTTTCCGCGATTCGTCCAGAAATCTACCCAGGTTTATCCAATTTTCTGGGTTTACCAGTAACTCGTAGCATGCCAATCTTCCACGATTTGAATTTAGAAATCTTTCTGGTAATAGAGAAAAATTGATGGACAAGATACGCTGGTTGCTTAGTATGATTTGGGAAAAAGAAGCTCTTCCAAATGAATGGAAGGAATCAATTATCGTACCAATTTACAAGAAAGGAGATAAAACTGATTGCAACAACTACAGGGGCATCTCATTACTTTCAACTTCGTACAAAATTCTAACAAATATATTAGTAAGCAGACTTACTCCCTATATTGAGATGAGATTCTAGGAGATCATCAATGTGCATTTAGAAGAAACAGGTCTACAACAGATCAGATTTTTAGTATAAGACAGATTTTAGAAAAGAAATGGGATATAATGGTACTGTACATCAACTATATGTAGACTTCAAAAAAGCATATGATTCAATTAAGAGGGACAAGTTATATAGTATCCTGCTGGAGTTCGGAATTCCTAAAAAGTTAGTTAGACTTATACGAATGTGTCTAAATGGCTCAAAGAGTAGGGTGCGTGTAGGCAAACAGTTTTCAGACACTTTTGAAATCCAGAATCGGTTGAAGCAAGGAGATGCACTATCTCCTCTACTATTTAATTTTGTACTAGAGCATGCCATTAAATCTTTAGAGAATGAGGAAGGCTTACAACTGAATGGTATTAATAAGCTGTTAGTTTATGCTGATGATGTAGTACTACTGGCCGATAGCGAGGAGATACTGAAGGCCAACACGCACACACTATTGAGTAACACTAAGAAATTAGGACTGGAAGTAAATATCAATAAAACTAAATATATGGTCACACGTAGAAATACATTATATAATGGAAATGGACAGCTAATGACAAATGAGGGAGATTTTGAGGAAGTGGCTTAATTCAAATACCTAGGAACAATAATCACAAATAGGAATGAGATGCACAAAGAAATTAAACATAGGCTCAATTCTGGAAATGCGTGCTATTATGCATTTCAGAGACTCTTGATGTCCCAACTCCTTTCAAAAAACGTTAAGCTGAAAATAAATAAAACTATTATTCTACCAGTTATATTATATGGGTGCGAAACATGGACTCTTACTTTAAGGGAGGAAAGGAGATTACGAGTATTTGAGAATAAAGTTCTTAGGAAAATGTTTGGACCAAAGAGAGATGAACAGACAGGTGAATGGAGAAGACTACATAACAATGAACTACATGGTCTTTATAGGAAGCCAGATATAATAAGAACAGTTAAGCCTCGTAGACTGCGATGGGCAGGACATGTTGCGCGTATGGGGAATGAAAGACGTGCATGGAAACTTCTTGTAGGAAAGCCAGAGGAAAAACGCCCAGTTGGTAGACCAAGAATGAGGTGGGAGAACAACATTAACTATGATTTGAGGGAAGTAGATTATACAGGGAATGATTGGAAAGCATTGGCTCAGGATAGGGATGTATGGAGAGCTTATGTCCGCGAGGCCATGAACCTACGGGTTCGATAGTGCCAGTGAGTAAGTAAGTAAGTAATAACTGATGCCTCCAATATTCTAAATCGTTACATTTTCCTAGTATATGTATATCGTCTTCAAAGCTCCCGCACATTGGACATTCGCATATCATTATAAGTAATAGTAAAATAATAATATATTTGTTGGAAATATTTGCGTTCATTATAAACGACTGACTGATGTTAGCAGTCTGGCCAATGTAGGCCTATATACGGTAAATACCGAAAATAATTTTGTTGAGACTACAGCAGGCTGTGACAGCAATCAAGCATAAAATGGCGGTAAGTACGAATTTATTACTTTATATTGTTTCAGTCCACCGCTGTGGTCTCGAGGTAGCGTGCTGCCTTGTCATGCAGCGGGCCCGGGTTCGATCCCCGGTCGGGGCAGTTTTTCTGGGTGAGGTTTTTATCGGGGTTTTTCCTCACCTGTAAGACAAATGTCAGGAAAACTTTAAGGCCCAAACGGTCCCCGAAATCATATGGCCATCATCATTATCATCATGATTATCATCATCATCATCCTCATCATTATCATCATCCTTCACCGGTGTGGAAAGCAACGGGAAGCTACCACACCTACAATTCCCTAGTAAAGTTGCAAGCATAGCATGAAAATACTATGATTGCCGTGAAGGACCTGCCCTCGGGCAGAATTACTATGGATATTATTTCAAATGTCCACCGCTGTGGTCTCGAGGTAGCGTGCTGCCTTGTCCGATCGGAACAGTTTTCTGTGTGAGGTTTTTTCGGGATTTTTCCTCACCTGTAAGACAAATGTCAGGAAACGTTAAGGCCCAAACGTTCCCCGAATAATATGGCCATCGCAATCATCATCATTCATATTGATCTTAGATTAAGCTTAGGATTAGGGACTCTCCTGGCGCACCACTATCATCATCATCACTCATCATATCATCGGTGCAAAATAACCCCGCCTTCCAGGCGCCCCAACCTCAGAAGTGGGTTACAATTACGCCAATGCCAGGAGAGAACACCAGAAATGTCCAAAAAGGAAAAACTGGGGCATTAAAAAATATTGTTTGAAATAAAGTTCAATTAATTAAAAATGCAGTGATTTGTTTCGTATAATATTAACGTACCTTTTGGATATATTTTTTTTTATATACATTGTACGTAGCATATATAAGGGTCAGTGGTTTTACTTACCGCCCTAGGTAGGTAATTTTTAATATTACAGATTAGTTATTTAGTTATTTATAGGTTGGCAACCCCGAAATTTAGGAAACTGGACTTTGAATCAGGTCGTTTTTCTTGTAAGTACGACAAACATAATAGCTTGCAAAAATATGTTTATAACTGTGGGCGATAAATTTTGTTGCTCCTATGACGGTTATTTTTCTCTATTAATAAAAAAGTCAGAGCTATCATGAATAAAGTTGCCCCATCACTATTGAATACTTTTACCCGAAAACATTCATATAACATTGTCAGGTTTTGAACCCGAGTAATGTTGCCGATGCGGACCTTCCAATGATTGTTTTAAAATAGTTTTAAAAAATCGGTATGTTGCTGTGTCGTGGTGACGACCTGTGTTTTACGTGAATACGTGTACGTAACGGATAATATTTTCTTTGAGCGTATTATATGTGTATCATAATCTTTACATCATCCACTTGCAAAGGCTCGGCCGCCCCACCTGCAGATATACTGGTGCCGTCGTTGATCCAATAAGATGTCTTCATTCTTCTACGTTCCCGGCACGGCTACACTCTGTCATATGGTGTTTTATGGGTACCGGATTGCTCTTGAGAAGCCCTTTCTAATTATATACGATCTCTATATTTTGATTTAGCTTTTTAACGGGTATAGACCGAAATTGCATTATTTATTTTAATTTTTTACTTTAACACCTATATTCACTATAACCCTTTCACACTAATGTTTTATATACGCAATCGATAGATTTTGAAGAGATCTGATGATTGAAACTCAAATGAACGTCGTAAATTCTCCGAGTCAAAATATATACTAAACGAAAATTATGTGACGCAGCGAAACGAACAAAAATGGCGGCGCTTCTTTGTCTGCTGCGCACGATGCGACACAGACCACATCCAACGTAACGAATTTTTTTATACATTATATATCGAGTGATGTAATTAAATGTTGGATGTTGGTTATAGAAATGTAGCTGCCAAACCCAACTGTATCCCCGATTTTATCATCATTTTCTGAATTGCCTCCCACTATGAACGCAAATTTAATGTCGTATTTACGTCAAATCTACAAGCCCTCGCAAACTAAGATTGTAGAGACTATTTATCTCATAGACCGATAATTTTGGCCTCTTCCTTTGATAAAATTGCCTCTTCCTGTTCGTAAAGAGAGATATCTCCGCAAATTAACGTCTTTGATAAGGATATGAATTCAACAATGCACGATCGATATGGTACAGCAAGAAATGCCAAAAGAAAACGACTTCAAAAATTACCAAACAAAAGTTAGTTCTGTTGCTCTAAAACAATTATTAACCCTTAAATTCGTAATGTATCATTTTGGATACATCAGTTGGTTCAGTTAATTTAATATTTTAAATAAATCAGAAGAAAAAGAACAAAAAGAAACCACTTAAATATGTGTATAATTATGTAATATACCTAATAATAACAGTTACACAAGATTCCGTTTTCGCTGCGGTCCGCCACATTCAAATAACTAACAGAAGAAATTTGTGTTTTGCAATTTAAGGGTTAAATTTTGTATGATGAATTTGATTTATCGTTAATAGTTATTTTTCATACAACCATCTGTTATTGATTTTTCCAAGCGCAAAGAGATTTACCAATAAATAAATGGTATTTATAACTATACAGCCGGCTTAGAAATCTCCCGGAAGAAAGATCGGAATACATAACCTCACATTTTGTAAATGTTAAACATTATAATTGTTTCTAGATTCTGATATTGTATTATTCGCTAAATAGTCACTCCAAATCTAACGCGAGGTTGAGTTTTTCATTACACAAAATCACTCGCGATTTTATCGCTCGTATTTTTTTCAGAAAAATACAACCTCTTGTTAGATTACTGTTGATAGTTTTCTTTTCTTGGATATGATTATTGATGGTGTGTAAACATACTGACAAATTTATTAAAGTATCATAAAATATTAATAATTGATATCAGTTATATTCTCAAATAAAATATAAAAAGGGTGTGGTGAAAATCAATACACTTCCGCTCCAGATCCTCTTTTATTCATTAGACGTAATTTCGATTGACAGCCCTTCTATCAGACAAGTGAATTGGCAGTTCAAACAATAACAGTCAATTATTTCATTCCGCTATAGAGAATACCTAAATTTCTGTATTCAGAGAGTGTAAAACAAATAAAAAATAATCACACAATGAGTTCTTAATGTTTCTAGAAAAACATTTCAAATATCAAAAAAAAAAAAACAATTTATCATCACACTTATGTCATAGTTCGTTTAGTATGTTACTTTTCGCGTAATCAGAGATCAAGTTAAACTGCTTTAATTCCATCAACGCAGCTTATTCTCTCACCTAATAAGTACTTTAGCGTGTCACAAGCCACTCGGACCTTATAGTAACACAGTTATGTTCCCTGGCATGTCCCGAGACGGGACCCAGCATTCCTGTTCCTCAGCCGTATGCTGACCCCTCATCAACTCTTACAGATTCTAAACTCATAACTTTTGATTCTTAATTTATCTTTTTATATAGCATCATTTATAAATAATTGATCACATATATCTCGTTTAATCATATAAATTTAAATGAATAATTCATAAAGAAAGAAACCTAATTTTCAAACTGATTTAAATATATAATTTATATTTTCTTTCAAATTTCGAAATAAGAAATATGATTTCATATCTTATCAACTTGATAAACAGACACGTCCTGTGTCTTCCATTATTTGATGATAAACACTATGCTTTGTACTCTACTGTTTCCAAAACGTTCTATTTGTTCTATAATGAATATATAATGCCCTTTGTACCCTACAGTGAGTTTACTGTACGACTTGGCCGGCGGTAGCGCGTACAGGCGAGGTCAGCACTTACTCCCGGCGAATTGCGTAACTCAAATCACTCAAAATAACATTTTTAGAATAAAAAACAAACGTACCTTATCACAGGAGATGTTGCAAATGCTATCCTTCTGCATCAATACATCTATGGAATCGTCTGAGGAAATTTACATTCACACGCATTAGTTCAGCTTCCGAAATAGCGTTAATTTGTGTCCTGATATTTTGTTTTAATTCGTCTAATGTGTGGGGGTTAGTTTTGTAAACTTTATTTTTCAAGTTACCCCATAAATAAAAGTTACATGCCGTACCCTAAGGTAGGGTACGTTTGTTTTTTTATTCTAAAAAATGGTTAGTGTGATTTGAGTTTGCTTGAATATACGCTATTCGCCGGCCAAGTCGTACAGTAAACTCACTGTAGTTCCTTCTATTTACCACTTATGAATCCTTCCTGATCTTTGACCTCATGTAACTTATCTAACCGACCATGTTGTATGTGTGACGTCAATTGTATGCATGCATGAATTATATAAATTGTAACGGCCGGCGGCCGAGAGTTAGTCTTAAAACTGTAAAATTACTACGAAGAATCTGTGAATAAAATATTGATTTTTCACATTGAACCGAAAGTGCCTTTTGCGGTTCAGTTATCATCTTCGTGCTCCTTCCCGCTTACGAACATTTGTGAAGCCTGCCAATGTTTCCTGTGTTCCGTGTGGTTACCCCTTCCTTCTTTACCCTTTCCATTGCGCATCTTGGTAGCGCACATCCCTTCTCCTGGCGAACCGGATATATGCTCGGCAACCTCAGTGGACTTAAACATCATCATTCTTCGCCTTGGTTCCCTATTGAGCTGACAGCGTATTGATTTTCTACTAATCTCCAGTGACGTCATTGAAAACAACAGCACAGCTTACATCGTTCAACGACGCTACAGCAGTGCCCTCTGTTTCTCACGGCCTTCTGGACTACTAGTAAACATCAAAACACTTTCCTTCCAGCGTTTCAGCGCTGGTTAATTTGTTTTTCTTCTGTGCTAGTGAAACAAATAAATAAATAAATAGTGTCGTTTAGTGTTCTGTGAAAACCGGGTGAGGCTCTGGTAGCCAATACCCCTCTGAGCATACGCTCAGTGAGTGCTCAGTGCGAGTGTTATCAGGTGTGGTTTAGCCACTGCATTAATAACTCTTCTACAAACTGTGAGTATTAGTGTTAAGCCCATATCTATTTGGTGTAGTGTAGTGTTCAGTGTCTAGTGCATTAAAACAAGCCATTGGACTAAGTCTTGGCAAGTCCAAGCACCATGGCGACCAGCTGTGAAATCAGTGATATGGAAGTGGTGGAAGAGGTGCGGGACTACAGCCCGCTTGAAATCTGGGAAATAGCTACAAATCAATTTGAAGCGTATTTAAAGAAACAAAATTTCAAACCAGATTCCAAATTTTCCACAGTTGCAAGCAAAATTCAAGGCACTTTCTGGATCATTTCAAGTTATTTGCAAACATACCCAGAGTTCGAGCGGTCTGACACAGCCTTGGATATGACGCGAAATTACTCTGATGCATTAAGTCAACTAAAAGGAAAATCTAATGAAAAAACTCAATATCTAGAAAAGATTCTAAATGCTGTACAGAAGATGGCTATGGACGTTCAAACCACTTGTTTCCTAACATATGGTGAAGAACGCACAGAGTCATCAAGTGAACATAAAAAACGAAATGAAAACCAAAATGAAAACCAATACGAAACACCAGAAAAGAAAATGAGGAAACAATCAAATCCCAGTAAAAAGGTACCAACCGTGTCATATCCACAGGAAGTGTCAGTTTCAAACCCTTATTCCATATTGGCTAATATGAATGAAACTGACAAACGTCCCCGCATCTCAAGCTGGACCATCAAAAGAGGCTAAGGCTCCTACTGCTACAACAAATTCGCAGCCCACTGGTGTGCTACCACCTAAAAAAGAACCAAGACCGCCCCCAATTACAGTTATTGGGCAAGCTGATGCCTTCAAAATGAATAAAGAAATCACTTCTAAACTTAGTGGAGATATCAAAGTAGTTAGCACGCCAGAAGGTCTGCGATACTACGCCACATCAGTGGCAGATCATAAGTTACTCAAAGAATATTTTTCTGCTGTAGGTAAACAGCACTACACCTACATAATGAAGCAAGATCTGCCACTGAGGGTGGTATTAAAACGACTTCCAGCAAGTACATCAAAAGATGATATATTCGAAGAGCTTCAATCTCTTAAATACCCTATTAAGACAGTAAAACAAATCTCAAAAAAAGAAAACGAAAAACTAGTACCACTTCCTATCTTTATATTGGAACTCGACAATAATGATTCCGGTCGAGAAATATTCAACCTCACAAAACTCAACTATATGATTGTAGCAGTGGAGCCTTATAGACCCCGATCAGGGCTAAAGCAGTGCTTCAACTGTCAACGTTTTAATCACACATTTGCAGGGTGTAGCCTGACGCCCAAGTGCGTAGTTTGCGCAGAACCCCATAACCACAGTAAATGCCCTGTCAAGCAAGAAGCTTTGACCGACAAATCAAAACTAAAATGTGCAAATTGTGGAGCGTCAGGTCACCCTGCCTCATACAGAGAATGTCCATCATACGTTGCAGCAAAAGCTGCCTTTCTGAAACGTACAGAAAATAATTCAAATTCAAAACAGCAAAACATTCAACGCAGAACTTTTTCTTCAAAACCAATAAATCCAAATATTTCCTTCAGCCAAGCAACTGGCCAGCCAAATATTCAATCACAAAGCACTGCTAAAAGCCCAAATAGACAAGCCTCTCAACTCCCTCTATCAAGTCAGGGACGCGAACTTCTCAATAACTTAGAGCCATTATTAGCTCAATTACAATCTCCAATGGAGAAGTTTGCGTTCATGACAAATCTAGTAAATATGTGTTTCGGTGAATATGTGTAGGTTCCATACCGGAAGCTTTCTCAATGTTGCGGCTTTTAATGCCAATGGTGTACTTAAACAGATTCGAGAGCTTATTACTTTTATACAAGAGAGAGATATTGACATTCTTCTTCTGAATGAAACTTTTTTGAAACCAGGTAACAAATTCAAAATTCCGAATTATTGTATATATAGAAATGACCGATTGAATGGTCCCCTTGGAGGTACAGCAATTTGTATTAAACAAACCATTGGCCACAGAGTGGCCCCTATACCCAGGCTTCAATTTATTGAAGCAACAGCCATCTTCTTGCCAATTTCAGACCGCGAATCAATTTATATAGTTTCTATTTACAAATCACCTACCAGACTCCTAACGAGGCACGACCTAAATGCTCTCACTTCCGTCTCCCCTAACTACTTTGTTAGCGGGAGACTTCAATAGTAAACATCTTCTTTGGAATTGTCGTACCCAAAATGGATCTGGTGTGATACTCCAAAATTTTTGTCAGCATCATAACATAGAAATTTCCGCTCCAAGGGAACATACATACTTTAGAAACACACATGTTGGCTTTCGATCAGATATACTGGATATAGTTCTCTCGAAGAATGTACCTATCTCTCCACACGTCACTACAATTACAGACATACTTAACTCAGATCACAGTCCTATACTCTTTAAAATCAGTCCCACATTTTTGTTGTCCTCGCCCCCAAACATGTATTATGATCACACTGATTGGCAGAGTTACACACACATGCTTAACCAATGGGTTAAGCCGACACTCTCTGTCCAATCAACAGAACAAATAGAACACGCTGTCCTTAGTTTACAGGCTAGTATACAAACGGCCATTACACTATCTACAAACACAAACAAACAAAAATGCACATACAAAACCATACGATCCTACACTCCAAAATTATTTAACTGAGAAGAAACGATATCTCAGATTATACCGTACTTTTGGCGCACCCCAACACAAACAACTTTACAATCGCTATGCTCATTTGGTGCGAAACCGATTAGAAGAAATGCGAAATGCTGAATGGGATTCTTCCCTTCAGCGTTTCACAGATGCTAAAACTCCTCCGTGGGAGATATTAAAAAGAATTAGAAGGAGTCGAGCTCCGCCTCCTCCATCAGCTATTTTTTATGACGGAGATTGGGCTTACCTCCCACGGGAGAAAGCCCAAGCTCTCTCTAAACACCTAGAATCAAGGTTTCGCCCACATGAGCTCACTACAACCGGCTCATGAAGCTGAAGTATACCATACAGTAAGTACTTTTCTTGAGAGACCTATCCCTCTCACCCTTCCTGATATACGGCTTTCAGAATTGAAAGCCGTAATCCATAATCTACCTTCCAAACGTGCCCCCGGTCATGACCGGATACCATATTTGGCGGTAAAATATTTACCGCTAAAAGCCCTTCTCCTATTCCTTCAAATAGCTAAATTTTGTCTCAAGTACCAGTACTTCCCTGAGGTCTGGAAAAAAGCCAAAGTTGTAGCTATACCAAAGCCTGGTAAAGATCCAACCAACCCGGACAACTTAAGGCCAATCAGTCTTCTACCCGTGCTGGGGAAAGTTATGGAGAAACTCATTTTGGCAAGACTAAAAAGAGAGGTGGTAGAGAGAAACCTTATTCCTACTCACCAATTTGGCTTTAGAAAAACACATAGTACTCCGCTCCAACTTGCTCGACTGGTTGACCAAGTTGTTACGGGATTCAACAACAAGAGAAGTACTTTGGCAGTGTTCCTCGATATTGAGAAGGCATTCGATACGACTTGGATAAATGGACTATTATACAAATTAATAAAATTTCAAATTTCGGCTGATTTAATTAAAATTATAGCTAAATACCTAACTAACCGACACTTTTATGTGTCGGTTAGTGGGTATAATTCTGACTGCAAGCCACTCTTGGCGGGAGTTCCTCAAGGTGCAGTCCTCTCACCGATTCTGTACACTCTCTATGTGTCAGACATCCCTAATTTTAACCGTATTAACCTAGCATCCTTTGCTGATGATACTTGTTTGTATCTTCAGGCTCCATTCCGTCTATTACCTCGACGCGTCCCAATAATCCAGTCCGCCTTAAATTCCTACCATTCCTGGTTTGGTCTATGGAACATTAAGCTCAATGTTAACAAAACAAAAGCTGTTTTGTTTTCAAAGACTAGTAGACCAAACCAAATCCAACTCACCTTGGGAACTCATCACTTCCGACCAGAGCCTTCAGTCAAGTATCTCGGAATCCATCTGGATTCCAAGCTTACGTTCAAAATTCATATTCGGCATCTTATTCATAAATCAAATGCTGCAATTGCCTTACTTTATCCATTTTTCAAGTCACCTACACTATCCTCTCGGATCAAGCTGATTCTTTACACAGCTGTGATCCGAAGCATGTTGCTGTATGGTTGTGAAGCCTGGAGCATCCTCGCTGGATGTCACAAAAAGAAAGTTCAAATAATTCAGAATAAATGTTTCAAAATTATTTTTTCGGCACCAATGTACACGAGGATCGCAGAGCTTCACAACCAAGCACAGATGCCGTATATTGCGACTACGATTGAAGAACGTGTGGACAAAATGTTCCAACTAATCCAAAATCATACAAATCCAATTGTTCGCAATATAGGGCATCTAATACAGCGACGTGCAATTCACCGGAACATATTTGCTAGACTTTGATGGTCCAGCTAATGAAATGAGTGCTGTATGACAGCTAAAGTAGTGTGGCTCATTCCTCTCGGTCGGCTTTCGGACTCTCTGCTTGTCCGGCCGAGTGGTTTACGATGCCCTGCTTTAGTAGGAATACACCTCATTTCATCCCCTTCCCTTTACAAAATTTTTTATACTCTGAACACAAACGCCGCTAGATATAGTGGGTAAAGTGGTTAAACTCCATCTAGATAATCACTATGGTATTTGCTGCCAGGGAGCCGCAACTGGTTCTAGTGCAGCGCACTGGGCGATGCTAGACATTGCCAAAAAAAAAAAAAAAAAAAAAAAAAAAAAAAAAAAAAAAATGGACTTAAACAGTCAGTCGATCGGCCTAACAAGTGGCGTTTGGGTTCTTTACGAGTGGATTCAGTGTTGGAATCCTACTCTGGTGTACCATGCGAAGGGTGAAGTTAGCATGGTAATGCAGAAGATAAGCATGTGGATTGTACACCGAAGAATGGTCGGATTTAATTTAATCTAAGTCAGCATGGAAGAAGGACTTTCGATTCTGCTTAGAGACGTTTGAGTGTGATTGTTTGAATGGTACGTCGTTATCTTATTATGTTTTGTTTATTATTGGGCTCAGATTGATTGTTCCAAGATATAGTTCTGTTATTTATATTACTTTATTTTTTTTATAGTAATCCACACTTATTTTGTATTAAAAACCAATATTTTATGCTACGCCCATTGTTGTTATTTAAAGAATAGCCATTGTTCTCTATCCCATAACGAAATTAGGTCAGTCCATGCAAATTATAATCAGTGTTATACTCATATGCATGTTCAAGTGGAAACAGAAAGATGAATGGTTAGCCGCCTTCTATGGGCCCGAGGCAGGCTGTTTTGTTGTAAATAACTTCGTTGAATGTTTGGAATCCTTTACTAAGTACAGCAGTATCATAACCCAGCGATCCCGGAAGGTAGCAGTGACGTCTACGTACAAAATTATTAAGCAGCGCATGGTTGGTAAAACAACAAGTCGCTACAAAATAGTTATCAGAGCGTGGTTCTACTCGCCACAATTGGTTTCTCAGAGCGTGGTTAAGGGTTTGGTTTTTGGGTTTAATTGCGCCCAAATGGTAACAAAGTGTTTACTTTATATTGAAAGATATGCTGTACTTATGTTGAAGTTATTAAGTACTAGTTTACGTGTTTGTTGTACATTACGTAAACATTGATTCATCTTTCTTCGTTCCAAAACAGAGACTGATTTATGCAAGTAATACTACGTTCGCTTATTGTTGTTTACATCTTGTGTCTATCTTACTTTATAAACATGCCTAGCTGGGTAGATATAGTATCCAAAGATAAGCTTGTTCGTGAATTAAACCTGCTAGGTATAGAAGTTGAAGGTGATGTAAACACATTACGTCAGCGGCTTAAAGATCATATGAATTCTCTCTCCCAGCCTGAACAAATATTAATGAAGCGTAAGTTCATTGTAGATGGTGCAACCCAAGAAAGAATCTACAGTGTTGGAAATGTCAGTGGTATGGGCATTTGTCCAGAGAATGTCAATCTTAGTTTACGTAGTTTGTTTATATATGTATATATTTTCGTTTGGGATAGTAGAATGTATTACTGATGAACAACGCATCGGAAAACTTATGTCCAAATGGTCTGAACCCTATGTTGTAAAACGCTTGCTAACACCAGTAACTCTGGAGTTAGAAAACGTCAGTGGCCATGTCAAATTGTGTAACGCTACGAGTAATTCCGAGTTTGTTTTTCTTTGAATGAAAAAAGTGGAATGTCAAAGCTATACTTTGTATTATGACACATGTTAAATTAAGCATATCTATGGTTCTGCTTTCCTGTTTTCGCCTGTTCTTTGTTTCAGTTTGTATGCTTACCTTTCCTTAAAACGTTGGCAGTTCTACAGTCTATATGCCTGGAGTGTTCGGCAGTCGAGCGCTTGGAGGATCCGGCCGACCCCCGAGTGCCCAGCTGACCGACATAGTGGCTTTGGAACTATGGATTCCTGGAAAGCGGTGGAACGGGATTGCGATCCGGCAATCCGAGGATTATCGTCACCCGAGTCTTCACCTGGAACGCCGCAATGTTGTGTTATGGCGGCTGAAGTAAATTGGAGTATATTTTTCAGCGCTGGAATAGTCTACATGAAAGCAGGTGTGGTGATCGTGATATTGGGGACGATGGAAGATTTGCTTTGAAGTTACCGCTGGAATCCAATAGTGCTTATGTTCCCCTCCCAACGTGGGATTGCGTCTCTGGACTTTGTTTGGAAGTCTATGGACTTTTTCTTTTTACCCGGAGGGTGTAGCGGGAGCTATTGAACCGAAAGTGCCTTTTGCGGTTCAGTTATCATCTTCGTGCTCCTTCCCGCTTACGAACATTTGTGAAGCCTGCCAATGTTTCCTGTGTTCCGTGTGGTTACCCCTTCCTTCTTTACCCTTTCCATTGCGCATCTTGGTAGCGCACATCCCTTCTCCTGGCGAACCGGATATATGCTCGGCAACCTCAGTGGACTTAAACAGTCAGTCGATCGGCCTAACAAGTGGCGTTTGGGTTCTTTACGAGTGGATTCAGTGTTGGAATCCTACTCTGGTGTACCATGCGAAGGGTGAAGTTAGCATGGTAATGCAGAAGATAAGCATGTGGATTGTACACCGAAGAATGGTCGGATTTAATTTAATCTAAGTCAGCATGGAAGAAGGACTTTCGATTCTGCTTAGAGACGTTTGAGTGTGATTGTTTGAATGGTACGTCGTTATCTTATTATGTTTTGTTTATTATTGGGCTCAGATTGATTGTTCCAAGATATAGTTCTGTTATTTATATTACTTTATTTTTTTTATAATAATCCACACTTATTTTGTATTAAAAACCAATATTTTATGCTACGCCCATTGTTGTTATTTAAAGAATAGCCATTGTTCTCTATCCCATAACGAAATTAGGTCAGTCCATGCAAATTATAATCAGTGTTATACTCATATGCATGTTCAAGTGGAAACAGAAAGATGAATGGTTAGCCGCCTTCTATGGGCCCGAGGCAGGCTGTTTTGTTGTAAATAACTTCGTTGAATGTTTGGAATCCTTTACTAAGTACAGCAGTATCATAACCCAGCGATCCCGGAAGGTAGCAGTGACGTCTACGTACAAAATTATTAAGCAGCGCATGGTTGGTAAAACCAAGTCGCTACAAAATAGTTATCAGAGCGTGGTTCTACTCGCCACAACATACTTGTTTCATTCCAACAGTCGTAGAAGTAACTTATTTAACTACACGACCTGTCGCGAGTGTGATTTCAACTATGGATCAAATATGATCACGTTACAGCATCCCTGGAACAATTGTCATGGCTTCGTCCACAAGATTGTAGAACCATCCATTCATTCCCTATGCCTTGTCTATAAAATATTACACACATCATTATCTTAGTATTTGTCACACCGCTTCACTAGACTCTTTGATACACATACATTAGGTACCCGATCATTTCAGCACATTGTCCTTTATATCCCTCCTCATCACACTACCTATTACTAGAAATATTTTACAGTTTCTCTTGCTAGAACATGGAATTCCCTTCCACCCTATGTCAGAGACTGCCAAACTTTACCATATTTTAGAAACAAATTAAAAATAAAATTATTAACAGAAACAACTCACTAATATTACTTTTTTAACAATTAATAATTTGTTTTTCATTATTAATAAAAATAGTTATTAAGATTTGTGAATATATTTACCTAATTCATTATAGATTTTTTCTTTTCTTTTTATGTACAGTAATTTGAGCAGTTATTCCTTTGTGTATACATTTTTCATTAGTTTAATTTTAATTGTATTGTATCATTAGACATTATTTTCATTACTGTTCAGTTTGACAGATAATCAACTGTTTAGTATGTACTATTATTGTATTTTTTTGTATTTGAATGTAACATATGTTTGTCCTGGTGAGTGGAAGAGAAGGCCACATAGCCTTAACTATTCTATTCAAATATATCCTTTCTTGACCACATAAAGACATGGTGTACTTCCCCTAATGGATGATCAGCTCAATGTCAGGGCGTCCTCCGAGACAACACAACGTTAAATAAGCTGCGTTATTACTTACTTACTTACTCACTGGCACTATCGAACCCGTTGGTTCATGGCCGCGCGGACATAAGCTCTCCATACATCCCTATCCTGAGCTAATGCTTTCCAATCATTCCCTGTATAATCTACTTCTCTCAAATCATAGTTAATGTTATTCTCCCACCTCATTCTTGGTCTACCAACTGGGCGTTTTCCCTCTGGCTTTACTACAAGAAGCTTCCATGCAAGTCTTTCATTCCTCATACGTGCAACATGTCCTACCCATCGCAGTCTACGAGACTTAACTTTCTTATTATATCTGGCTTCCTATCTGCGTTATTAAATAATGTAATTATCGGGCAGACATTAGCTCTCCATACATCATTATCCTCAGCTAATGTTTTCCAATCATCCCCTGTATAATCTACTTCCCTCAAATAATGGATAATGTTATACTCCCACCTCATTCTTGGTCTACCAACTGGACATTTTCCTTCTGGTTTTCGTATAAGCTTCCATGCACCTCTTTAATACCCTATTCGTGCCATCAAGTCATGTCCATCGCAATCTATGAGACTTAACTGATTTAATTATATGCGGCTTCCTATGCATATCATGTAGCTCACTATTATGTAATTTTCTCCATTCACCTGTTTGTTCATCTCTTTTTGGCCCAAACATTTTTCTAAGAACTTTGTTCTCAATTACTCGTAATCACCTTTCCTCCCTTAAAGTCAAATTCAATGTTTCGTATCCATATAATATAACTGGGACCATGACAGTTTTATATATTTTCAGTTTTTTTAGAGAAGTTGGGACGACAAAAGTCTCTGTATTACATAATAGCATGCATTTCCAGATTGAGCCTAAGTTTAATATCTTTGTGCATCCGTATTCTATTTGTAATTATTGTTCTAGATATTTGAAATCAGCCACTTCTTCAAAATTCCACTCATTTGTCATTAGTTGTCCATTTCAATTATATAACGCATTTCTATGTGTGAACATATATTTAGTTTTATCGATGTTTACTTCCAGTCATAATTTCTTAGTGTTACTCAGAAGAGTGTGCGTGTTGACCCTTAGTATCTCTTCGCTATCGCTCAATAATACTACACCATTAGGAAAAAACTAACAGCCTATTAATGCCATTGAGTTGTAGGCCTTCTTCATTCTCCAAAGATTAACAATAATAATAATAATAATAATAATAATAATTATATAATTATAATTATTATATAATTATAATTATTATTATTATATAATTATAATAATAATAATAATAATTATTATTATTATTATTATTATTATTATTATTATTATTATTATTATTATAACCTAAAGTCTGATCCAATTAATAATGGATGCAGGTTAACATTGAGAGAACTTGAGGATAACAAGAAAAGGAACAAGTGGAATATCTACTTATTTTTACCCACATCTGTAAAAAAACGAGTTTTGCTCCTCTGGTGCCAAAGAAAAGACCCATATCTTCTGAATCATTGAAATAGTAATTATGTTTATAACAGTCTTTTGGGGCTGATCTCAAATTTTGTCTTCTTTGTGAGCTACGATATAAATTTTTCATTGAGAAACTTTTAAATTTTCAAAATATTATCCTCGAGCAATAATAATAATAATAATAATAATAATAATAATAATAATAATAATTATAATTATAATTATAATAATTGTATTGTATTGTAAACCTATGTTTTCCCTTTACAGAGATTTAGGCGCTCTCCCCCTACAGGGAAGAATTTGAACCATACTAATTTAGTTACACTTGTTTTCGTATAGATGTCATTTTGAGTGGTCCGTGGTCAGCATTCCGCCTCATACTGACATCTCATACTGACATCTAGGAAATCAAGGTAGTACTAGGACGGGGAAATTCGGTAAATTTTGCTTAGAGGACTTTTCATTCAGGCTTAAGGATTTTTTACGAGCCTGAAAATCTTCAGACTCGGGACCCACGGCTTAAAGTCCCTCCCGGAGGACTTGCTCCTTGGATTTTTCCGTCCTAAAAAATCCATCGACCCCGGCCGGGTTTGAACCCGCGACCCTCGGGACCAGAGGCCAGGAGCATAACCACTAGTCCACCGCGGCCGACAATAATAATAATAATAATAATAATAATAATAATAATAATAATAATAATAATAATAATAATAATAACAATAATAACAATAAAAATAATAATAACAATAATTATTATATTATTATTATTGTTATTACTTTTATTATTATTTTTTAATGCCTGGATAAAAGATAATCCATCTTCTACCCCCATTTAAATATGTTATTAGAATTTCAAACATAATATATAGTAACCTTTGTGGTCTGGGATGGTACGAAATAACATGCCGAAGTTGGAACGTATTCTGAAAGGCCCACATGGTTTCAACTAATTGACGAAGTTTTTTAAACAGAAACCGATTTTAATGAGGACGACTGATATTTATCAGGTAATTACTTTTTATTTAAAATGTTACTACATAACCTCCATTCTGATTTATAATGAATTTAGATGTATTAATAATCCATCCATCCATAGTAATTCTGCCCGAAGGCAGGTCCTTCACTGCAATCATAGCATTTTCATGCTATGCTTGTAGCTTTACTAGGGAATTGTAGGTGTGGTAGCTTCCCGTTGCTTTCCACACCGGTGAAAGATGATGATGATGATGATGATGATAATGATAAGGGTGATGATGATAACGATGGCCATATGATTTCGGGGACCGTTTGGGCCTTAAAGTTTTCCTGACATTGTCTTACAGGTGAGGAAAAACCCCGATAAAAACCTCACCCAGAAAAACTGCCCCGATCGGGGATCGAACCCGGGCCCGCTGCGTGACAAGGCAGCACGCTACCTCGAGATCAGAGCGGTGGACTGTATTAATAATATGACAATAGAAAAAAAACATCACTTTCAAGAATGTTAGGCACAATGTGTCTGTGAAGGTGCGTCAGGAGTGGCCGGCCGGCACCGTTGCAGTCCACAGACCTCTACAAATATAGGGTCTTCATCTCATCTCATCCCTCGATCCGACTCTGAGTTGGACACGAGTTGAAGATATTTATTTACTACATTTTCTGATGCAGTTTCTAAATAACATTATATACAGAATAAGTATTACAGACTTCAAAGTGTTATAGAGGGGACTATTAGGCTTATATGAAGTTTTGATAAGTAATCCATGTCCGAAAACGTACCATTTCGATGTAAAATAGGTTTTATGATCGAAACACAATGAGCTCATATCGTTTGATTTTCAGTATAATTATTACAGACTTCTAGGGGTTCTGTTACAAGTGTGGTTTCACGTGGCGACTCTGTTATTCGTTGCACAAAGTATACCTGAGACGCATGTTTTCATACACACGCCCCACAAGACCTGGTGTGTGCTCAATAATTTCTACTGCCGCCAGAATTCGTGAAAGAAGATCTTATTCCGACTCGACAGGTGTAGTACAACCCATAGAAGTCTGTAATACTTGTTCTGAAACACATGACACACGATATCAGCCCATTGTGTTTCGATCTTCAAACTTATTTTACATCGGAATGGTATGTTTTCGCACATGAGTTCCTTATCAAAACTTTATCCACCACGTCCTTCTAGAAGTCTGTAATACCTATTCTGAAACACCCTGTATTTCGCCATATCACACCATATACTGCCACATTTAAATATTTTTGTCGTGAAATAAGATTATCGACATTAAGAAAAATGAAATGGTTCGTCGTAAAATTGAATTGGACTTTAAAGCTGGTGTTATTCATGGCGCGAAGCTATCTGCTGCATCCCAACAGTTCAAACGTCACAATAAGCCACGCAAACTGCTAAAATGTTGCAGTTTTATCAGTTCCCCTTGCCATGATTTTAAAAAGTCACTGATTCTCTACAGAACGAATTGGGAGTGATGTGAAAGTCAAACATTCTAATAGACAACATATCACAGAACGTGTTTGAAAGCATGATATTAAATTCAGTAGGGGCTAAGCATTATCAGTACAGCCCGGGTTTGTATGCAAAATAAAGTACTAAATATGCATGCAAATAGGCGTGAAAAATATAGAAAATATGCACACTAAATATACAAAAACAGATTGTAATAAAATCAATTAAATTATTTGTTTTGTGGGTAATCTTAACGTATTCCTAGTTTTTACAGTAGATAAGGAAGATTTTAATGAGGTTTTCTTGTGTGAAGCTACTTCGCCTGTCAGTGAAGAAGGTTTTATACAATGTAAATGTTCTTTCTTCGTCACATGATGTCACATTTGCAAGTGAAAAACACCATAGTTCATATTCAATGAATTACGTTTATATCCAATTGTTTGCAAATACTTTATTAATTAAAAAAGTATTAAATAATAATTAATTGATTAATTAATTACAAGTAATTAGCTGAAGGGAAAATTATAATTTTTGCGCGATAGTGCGTTTTGTCGTACTTACCAGCAATGGCGACCATTAATGAAAGTTCAACTCCTACATTTCCGTGTTGTCAACCTAAATAACTATACTATGATATTACATTTACACCCATGTGCGGGAAGTAAAATTACTGTCCTCTATGCATACACGTACGAAGTACATACAGAAAATATCCAAAAGGTAGTGTTAATATACATTATACGAAACATATCACTGCACTTTAAATGAACTGAACTTTATTTGAAACAAATATAAAAAAATAAATACGTACTTGCGGTCATGTTATCAATAATTGTTCTCAAGGCCTCTTGTTGTTTCAACTAATAAACATTGCCCACACTGCTAACGTTAGTCAATTGTTTATAATGAACGCAAATATTTCCAAGAAAGGTATTATTTTACTATTATTTATTAGTTTGAAAACACCATCGCGCAAAAAAATAATGTACAACGCACGTTTGTGAAGTGTTTTACAGAATCTCTCTATCGCTCGGTTTTTTTAATTTTTCCTCGATTCTGTAAAACCCACTTCCCAACCTCGTATCGTAATGTACTATTAATATCACATTTAGGAGTAAAATTTGCATTTATGCATTAAAAATCTTAATAAGCATTTTCCACCGGAATATGCATTTCTATGCATTATCAAATACCGCTCAAATTGTCTGTGAAGGGACCAATTAACATGTAAATCATTTCCGCATACCTTTTAATGCGTAAAACAAAACATGCATTTCTCATACAAATCCATGCTTTAATTACACACAACAACAAAGAATTACTCGCATGCTCGAAATGTATCAATAACTATGTTTTCGGACTCGCAGAAGACGAAAATGATATTAGTTTTTTCCAATCACCTAACCGGAGCCAGATATTTCGACGACAACCTTTAGCAGAAGTGATCATTTCCGTGAGAGTCGCAGGCGCTATTATCTCTCAAACTGGTCACCCTTCTTTTTCTTTTGCGCGGTTTTATTACTCTTAGGGATTGTTAAACCTTCAGGAATACACAGGTATACAACATTTCCTGATTTCCACTGTCAATTACGTGAAGTAATGGCCTGTAATGCCTCGTTCTGTGCAGTTCGTCTTACATTACATCATAGTGATAGTGAAGTGTCGATATATGTATTATTGTGCATCATTATAAAGAAATTGAATTAAAACAATCTACTATAATATATTTTAATACGTATGTTTTAGTGTTTTTATAATTTTGCAATGTCTCGCCGCTGTAAGAATTCTCCTAATTTATTCTGTTACGTATGTGGAGAGTATTGTACAAAATCTCAGCGCAGAACTAGTTATAAAGGCGTACAATTTATATTCCGGGAACTATAGTAACTTGGAGATACTGATAAATATTGGACCCCCAATTTTTGCTGTACAAAGTGCCAAAGGATTTTAATAGGGTGGTTAAAAGGTTCGCATTCGTGCAAGCCATTTGCCATTCCAATGTTGTGGAGGAAACCTATGGACCACATCACTGACTTATTTCTGTATGGTCAATATATCTGGTTTCACTTTAAAAATAAGCATTCTCTTAAGTATCAAAATTTGCAGTCAACCATGCGACCTGTTAAACATAGTGATTTTTCACCGAACTTGGGTGACGTCAGTGATGAACATGGCGAAAGGTTCCACGAAGACATTTTAGAAATGGAAAGGCGTTATAAAGGGAAATCAGTGACCAGCATGCTTGCTGATTACTGCTGGCAACTTATCACAGACGTTTCAGGGCCATCTTATCGGCGTAAGTCATCCAGGAAGAAGTTTTGAAAGGTGACATTTTTTATATAATTTAAGCATGTGTTGTAACGTAACTACTTATTTATCCTTCTTAGAAAAAAAGTATTTTAACTTTTTGGATCTTATATGATTCGGTTATACATAGATCAATTGCTTCTAGCAATATTATTGCAAAAAAATTGAAACTAATTCCAGATAAGCAATAATATGCGAAATATAACGAAAAACGTTCAACACGTCCTCGCAAAAAACTGTTAGGTGATAGAAAAAAAACGGACTTCAAATTCGAAATCAGCGCCTGCCAATTAACAAACATCACGTATTTTCATTTCTGCGAGCGACAAAAAATTCAAATTTGTTGTTGTGTGTAATCAATGTTATATTTTAAAAAATAGAATTTTCCATGCAATCATTTTGTTTTATTATTCGACAATGTATATGCTTTCAGAATGAGTAGCCAAATTCCAAAAGGCTATTCTTTACAACATGTGACGCGACTTTTTTAATTCCTTCATAAAATCCTGTCAAATTTTATTCTTAAGGTTTCATTTTTCAAATTATTTCCCACCATTTACAATGACTTTTACATTTTTTCTAACTATTATTTTAATATATTTTTGTATGAAGTTTACAGACGTAGCATGCAGACGTTGCAGCCATAATCATCATAATCATCTTCAAGGTATGGGCCCGTTGGCCCGTTCCGCTCCCCTGTGCACTATATGCTGCAGGTGCAGGTCGTCCTTCCAACGTCTTTTTTTTTTTTTTTTTTTTGGTCTTCCTACATTTTGGCCTAAAGGTTTATAATGAAGCAGCTGTTTTGATAAACGAATATTTGACATTCTTTGTACATGCTGAAACTAATTACATTTATTTCTGTATATTCTCTCGTTTATATTATATATTTGTAATTCATCTCTGATATCTTGAATTCTCTTTTGACCTCTTAAAAAGATACACCTGCAACTGACCTCAGAAATCTCATTTCTATTGTGTCAGTTTTATGTTTATCAGAGATCGTTAAATGCCAAGTCTCAGACCCGTATGTTAACGTTGGAACGGCAACTGTTTCTTTTTAATTTCAATTGAGTCTCCCTTGTGGTCTTATTTCTCAAATATCTTCTTAATGAACCACATATCTGTTGAAATTTCCCTAATTTCTTCTCCATGTCCAAATTTTGCAGGTATGATATCATGCATCCCAGATAACTGAAACAAGTTACTTGCCATAATGATTTTAACGAATATTCTAAGCAAAAACAAAGCCTTGTTCCAGTGCAGCCAACATATAGTATATACTAATTAACTGTATACACATATTTCAGAATTTCAGAATTTATTTTTGGGCGTTGCATTCTTTAACAGGTTAGAGTGCTTAAATTGTGTTAGATGAGCTATTAGGTTGGTCTTTCAGAGGTTAGAATACTTAAGTTGTGTTAGGTTAGCTTTTAGGTTCGTTAAATATCGTGTATATTTTGGTAGCATCCCGTGATTCCATAGTGTAAATCGCTTCGTGTTTGTTGGCAAATGCGCATGGTGTATAATTGGAACTTGGAAAAATTTTTCGCGTCGCATGTTGTAAAGAATCCCCTTCCAAAATATTCAGCGTCCGACTCGGAATAGAATTGACTTATAGATGACTACGCTAGATTGAAGAAATACTGGGTTTCTCGATTTGTTTTAAGTTTATTTAAGATAAAGGGAGATAGTTCAGCTGCGTCGTACTCAGTGATTACACTGAGCAACAAAAAATAAACTTTTTTTTTGTCTCAGAAAGAAAAATATGTGATTCTGAAAGTATTTATTCTCCTGAATTCAAATACGATATCGGTTTTTCTCCATCACGCAAGGTTTCCGAGAGACAGGCATTTATAATTTCAAACACATTAATAGTTTCTACATTTTTAACTACACAATATTCGAACATTCGGACTCACCTAAAAGTAAGAAATGACGATTTTCTGCTATATTTCGCCTGTGGAGTACCTCTCCTGATGGTCCAACAATAATCGGCCAGCCAGTATATTAGGATTCCATTTGCCTTGATATATCTTTTCCATAGCTGAAATCATTTGAATTAACTCATTTGGTTTTATTTCAGAATGGACAAATGGACGAAGAAACGTTTATTTAAAAATAATTATTTAAATCCATTAATTGAAATTAAAAAAACTGTGGGTGATGGAGAAATTCCGAATACATATTTGAAAACACGATAAAAAAAACTGCATTAAGTACACCTATTGGTACTCATGAGACAAAAATCATGTCGACCAGTGTTATAAATAAATGCCTAAAGAAAACATTAAAAATAAAATGGCCAGGAACGATATCAAATAAACAATTATGGAAACAAAAACTGACCATAAAAATATAAATAAAAAATCGAAAATGGAACTGGATAGGACATACATTAAGAAAAGAGTAAGATTCAATTGAAAGAATTGCATTGGATTGGAACCCACAAGAACACAGGGGAAGAAGCAGAACGAAACAGACAAGGAAGAGAATCATCCTTTATGAAATTGCAAAGGAGGAAATACCTAGAGAGAAGTGAAGAAGATAGCTCAGAATAGAATCCGTTGGCAATGCTTTGTGGATGTCCTATGCTCCTGATAGGAGATAAAGGAGATGATGATGTTGATATGCCTTTACTCATGATGTCTGTCAGCAGAATACCAATTATACTTGGTTATGTTAATTGGCTGTAAGGTGTATAGGAAACTTGATGCGTGCGCCCTCAAAATGACTTGCTTGACCTCCCTGGATAGCTTAATACTGCTGCTCGTGTTATGGCGATAATTGCCACTATGGCATGGTACGTCCTCTACTTGCGGGTAAACACGTACTTCTCATATTGCTAGCCAGTGTCATTACCATTTCAGTCTGTATTAATATTACCACTTCGGGGATATCGAACCATGTACTTATTATTTGTAATATATAACCGCCGATGATAAATTAAAACAGGAGATTTAGGTTATTTATAAGTATTTGGCTAAACTAAACAACCTATGATGCGACTTCTTTAATTCCTTCATAAACTTCTCTCAAATGTTTTCTTAGGGTTTCAATTTTTAAATAATGTCCCACCATTTTCAATGATTTTAACATTCTTTCTAACGATTATTTCTATGATATTTAACTACAAACGTAGCATGAAGACGTGACAGCCATATTGATTTTAATGAATATTCTATGCAACAACAAAAACGTGTTCCAGTGCTGCAGCCAACATAGTGTACGTACTAATTAACTGTAAACACATTATACTTCAGAATTTCAAACTTACTCTTTATTTTTGGGCGTTGCATTTTTTCACAGGTTAGAATGCATAAATTCCGTTAGGTTAGCTTTTAGGTTGGTCTTTCACAGGTTAGGAGTACTTAAATTGCATTAGGTTAGTTATTAGGTTCGTTAAATATCGTGTATATGTTGGCTGCATCCCGTGATTCCATAGTGTAAACCACTTTGCGTTTATTGGTGCATGAGCATGGTACATTAGTGGAACTTAGAAAAAAAATTGACGTCACATGTTGTAAAGTATTATCCAGAAATCATCCCAACTTCTGTAAAAAAAACTAAAAGTGTATAATGAGCTCATTCCTCCAATTATATTATCTGTCTATAATGGTGCAGTCCAATGTTGAGTCATAGCCTCTCCTTTGTTAGAGTTACTAGACCAAAGTAATTTAGTTACCTTATTCACCCATATATGTCATGAATGGCATTCGGTCAAGATTCCGACTCAATGAGACATCTAGCAGGTAACTAAGGTATTACACTAGCAATACCAGTTATATTATACGGAGGACAAACAAGGTGTGTATCTGTGTGTATGTATGTATGTATGTGCGATCAGTATGACATTGGACAGCAGACGCGGGGACGCGGGGTTATCACTGGCACTGCTGGCGCATTCGCGGCGGGGAACGGACAGCGTAGGATTGCGGTGTCGAATGCTATTATGATCGCACTGTATATATATCCATCCATAGTAATTCTCATTTTCATGCTATGATTTGAAGCTGTACTAGGGAATTGTAGGCGTGGTAGCTTCCCGTTGCTTTCCACACCGGTGAAGGATGATGATGATGATAAGGATGATGATGTTGCCCATATGATTTCGGAGACCGTTTGGGCCTTAAAGTTTTCGTAACATTTGTCTTACAGATGAGGAAAAACCCCGAAAAAAACCTCACCCAGAAAAACTGCCCCGACCGGGGATCGAACCCTGGCCCGCTGCGTGACAAGGCAGCACGCTACCTCGAGACCGGAGCGGTGGACTATATATATCGGTATATGTTTGTTCTAAGATTGTATAACTATGTCTTCTCACAATCGTATAGATATTTAGACAGTAGGCATATATAAGAAACACCAAGGCCTTACAAATTATAATTAAGCATATAAGTATGTATGTTGAAGCTAAATTTGAAGTTACTATAAACATTAGATAAGAATAATAATAAGAAATTTAATTTACAAATAAATGTTATACACGATATTGACACCTGAATGAGCAAGTGCTCATGCTCGGGTGCAGTTCAGTCACAGAAATAATGCAAATAGAAATATACGTTGTAAAGTAAGGAGCCAGTTTCATGTTACATAATTATGACACATAAATAAAAATAATAATGTAAGGGGAATAAAATACGTTAATTCCAGACTGAAGAAGGATTTAAAGACATTGTGGAATAAAACAAAACAAATCAAATTTAGGAGAAAGTTTCAAATGTAAAACGCGCTATGCATTCAATGAATTAATGCAAAGGAGAATGAGGTAAACTAAATATTATATAACAGATCAATACCAAACTGAAGAAAGTATTTTAATGCATTAGGTAATTATATAAAACTAAACAATTTCAAAGTATAAAACTTGTTCTAACAAAGAATTAATGCATCGAGAATGATATATATAATATAAACAATATATATCCATCCATATTAATTCTGCCCGAGGGCAAGTCTTCCACTGAAATCATAGCATTTTCATGCTATGCTTGCAGCTTTACTAGGGAATTATAGGTGTGGTAGCTTCCCGTTGCTTTCCACACGGTGAAGGATGATGATGATGATAATGATAAGGATTATGATGATGATGATGGCCATATGATTTGCGGAACTGTTTGCGCCTTAACGTTTTCCTGACATTTGTCTTACAGGTGAGAAAAAAAACCGATAAAAACCTCACCCAGAAAAACTGCCCCGGGCCCGCTGCGAGACAAGTCAGCACGCTACCTCGAGACCATAGCGGTGGATATATATATATGGTATGATAAGAAAAATAAATGCCTGGACGGGATTCGAACCCGGATCTCTGAGTCTGTACCTCAGTGTGATATCCATTACACCACCAGGCGAATCCAATTCAAACATTTATTTTTCTTATATATGTATTATATTCCCCATTATATATATATATATATATATATATATATATATATAATATATATATATAATAGATTAAAACCAAACAGATGAAAATTAATTAAATACATTACGTTAGAATAATATAAACCAAAATTTATGCTGCGTATTTATTATTTAAAAAACATATTAGGAAAAATACAAGAAACACGTTTGAAATGGTATGGACACCTCATTAGAATGGAAGAAAAGAGAATACCAAAGAAGATCCTTGATTGGAAAGCTAATGGAAGAAGTGGAAGAGGCAGGCCTAGGGAACGATGGATCGATGGAGTGAAGAGAAGTACGAGTATAAAACCTGAAGATTTGAGGGAAGAAGATGCTTTAGACAGGAACCTCTGGCGATAAATCACTTTGGCTTGAAGGAGAAACACTGTATTATGGAATATTCCTAAATAAAAAAGTAATTGATTTTAATAATTAATTTAATTGCTTTCTTAAATGTAGCTGTATTTAGTTTTCTTATATTTAGATTTGATCTAATTAATTCATTCCACAATTTGGTTCCTATTACTTATATTATTTTTCTACTTTTTTATCTTTTCGTCTTTTAAACTTTAATTAAAATCTGATTATTTTTGGGGGTAATGTTTATTATGACATTCTCATCTTTAAAAGTGTGCAATATATTCTAGCAGACCCACTGTGCTCGTTTCTGTAAGATGTGTGATGGAGCGCTAGAAAGAGGGACTTTTTGCTGTATACATTTTGTCAAGGATAAAAAAGAAAAGATTGACGGATCCTTCATAAAGTGAATGCCAATCTTGAGCTCTATCTTGTGAACCATGTAAAAAAAGAAGAAAAAACAGCACCTCGAAAGCTTCGCGGATTATCCATAAATTACAATCTCTTATCAGGCTAATGCATCTCTTGTATATTTTGTTTTATATGCAAGTGAATGCAAGCTCAAATGGGGCTACCATCCGCTGCACGTTAAGCATATATATTTAATAAAATAACATTACTAGATTATGATCTATATGATGACAAAAATGACAATAAAATATCAGGATCGCTTTTATTTTAATAGTTCACAGAGATTAAATTTGAATAGAAAAATATATGTGTAAACCGGGATTTGAACCCAATATCTCTGGTTCTGTACATCAGTGCTTTAACCATTTAAGCTATTAGGCATCACGATTTAAACATAGATTTTTCTCTTATACTAATACGATTTCTGTGCGCCAGGTAGCAGTGAACATACTGTTCCACTAACGCCATCTAGTGGTCTCTTAAATAAGAGCACTTTAAAATGGAAAATCAACACATTACATTTCTAGCAAGTTAAGCTAATATTCGATATTTAATATTAAAATTATCACTTCTCACTCAACGACAAATGAGTGATAAGTGATAAATTGAATATTAAATATTAAATATAGAAGTAGCTAGAAATACTGGGCCATCTACATCGATTGAGAAACAGGCATTGCCTGCACAGTTACATTCTCTAAAATAGAGGGAAAAATAAAAGTTGGAATACCTATTGCCAGATGGCTTTACAGTGTGGAACAGGATCTGAACATAGAACAGTCTAGTAAAAATGTCCAATACGTATCAAATGTTTGATTACGTCAAAGCGGTAAATAGAAGATATAAGCTTCTCCTCTCACTCGGTTGAGTTACACATCCGTGTTCTAAGGAATGTGTAATTTCTTCATGCAATAGGGCAGAAGGCTTAAAGACAACGAAGGAAATATTCAGATCTTGTTAAAGAACAAGCTAGGTCCTGGAGAAGGGTTATTGTTGGTGTAAAGAGGTGAAGAGGTGTAAGTGTGATTTAGTGACACTAGGAATACTGAAGGAGTTCTCCATGTGTGAGAACTTAGGTTGCTCAGGTTGGTAATCGGTAGAGTTGAGGTTCTTATCTAGGGATTCCACGAGGACTTCGTCGGGCAGAATTAATGTGTAGAGAATGTCTGGTAAAAGTAGTTTATTCTTATCTTTTATAGACTGCAAGTAATTGTATATATATGAAGTGACTTTATTTAACTTTCAGAACGAAGTGTTTTTGAGAAGTGACTTTGTTTGATCGTACACGAGAAGTGACTTGATGTAATTTTATACGAGAAGTGACGAGGAGAAGCCTCTCTCGCCTATAGGTAAATTAGTTACTCCCACTACCTCGATCTCGTGAACCTAAGGTCAGTGCTTAGGCACATATAACGAAACATATAATTGGTTAATGCGCCCTCCTATTTTGATCCCAGGGTGTTACAAATTTATCATTGGCGATTTACGCCTTCAGAGGTTGGACCTTTTTTCCCGTGCTGGCTTCACGTACAGTCGGGTCACAAACATTAGCTAGGCTTGGGTTTTTTTTCTTAGGCTTGGGTTTTTTCCTAGGCTTCAGACGCTAGAAAATTGCCATATTCCTACACTTTTTGCTAGCGTTGTTTGTGTCAGGGTAAAACCCCCGCTTGTACATTTAGCTAATGGGTTATGGTTATCACGATAAATCAGTTAACTGGATGCTTAGAAGATATTTCTACTCAATCTGTCGAGCAAAGGATTTTGTCATTAGTAAGTTATTATGATGTGTCAGCCACTTCCGTCTTAACAAAAGAAAGGGTGACATTACCTGAGTTGTCAGTACCCTCCTTAATAACTAGCAATTTAATTACATTGATGCTGACTTCTTTGGATCATTTTATATGACCTTTGCTCCTACATAATCAGGTTCTACTCGCTTCCCTGATCAATTTGAATATAAATATGACCTAAGTCCAGTAACTGCTTCATTAAATGATATTATAATTGTATCTGCTTATTATTACCGGTAGGGATTTATTTATAGATTTACACAGGAGGCTGTGTGAAGGACTTGCCACATATGCCCTATAATCAAATGGAAAAATCAAGGGATTTTTTCATTTGTTTATAATCCTCTCGCATAATACAATGCTAGTATCATAGCTATAGTGGCCTTTAAAAAAAATGGCTATCATATTTTGGTTAGAGCACGTTAACCCTGAGAGTGTTGCCAGCACGTCAATTATGTACAGATTGTGAACACTTATATGCATCCCTTTTACCTGGGAACGTTCTTTGAGGTTAAATAGACTCACTTTCTGCAATATAGACATACATAAATATTCATAAAGAAAAAAAAGATACACCCCTAATATAAATTTGGTGGTCTACTCAAACCATTCATGCTTATACAATTACCATTCAAAACTATTTAGTTGAATACCAGTATAGCATAAATTGCTTCTTCATGTGTAACTGTTTATTTACAATTTCATCTACACCTTAATATCTACCTACATTATAATGTGCGTCTACGGCTTGGGAATTCATTTGCGATGAACCAGTTTTGTCTACTTCAAACCATATGTCGAATAATACTTCAGTTTTGCTAAATTTAATTTAAATTGAGTCAATAAGACTTATTTACATGGATCTATAATATGTTTGCGACCAAAATACTAAAATATCGCGTTTAAGCAGCTGTGCTATCGTTATAAACAATTATTATTGATAGTATTACACCCTGATATCATTTTTTCCCCATAGGTATTGCATACATACGAATTCATCATGATTATTAATCCATGAAATATTCATGATTTTTAACATTTTATTCTCAACATATTTCGGCTCATTTACTCTGCCAAAGCATAGCTGGCTCTATCATTACTCAGCCAAACGACGTTATTTTCTCAAGCGTGCAAAATATTTTCATTCGAATGCAGAATCGCATAGTATGTCACATTCGCTTCCACCAGCGACCATGACTTCATCTCATCTCATTATTAACATCGAATACAAATTCGCACAAATTGTCACATTCGCTTCCATCAGCGATCATGACCTCATTAACTAGGTAATACGGGATCCCTTGCCCTCAAATATTTTCAACAAAATAGCACGTGTTATACAAACACAGTGACGTGCCGCTTCGGCCCACGTCTACAAATTAAATTCTGTAAATATAATCAACAAATAAATTCCTCACGCTTTATAGGTTCACACCGCCACTCGGCCTTTCAATTAAGGTGCATTGAGCTTCACCCTGTCTCATTAGCTCCTATGTTTACACTGTCTGATTGTTATTTTAGACAAAATAATCATAATCATCATGATATTATTCGTATTCAGATTGTTGTACAAGTTTCCTCAATTACCTACATGTATTAAACAATGACGATAGCCTATCTGGGCTCATTTTAACCTTTACTGAATTTTAACCTTTTGACTTAGGTGCGTTCTTTCATCAATAGTAAAATAACAGAACATTAAAATAAATCAAGTACGTTTACTTTCCTAGATTAAGTAGATAATACAGCTTTCTGCTCGAGCGATTAGATTAAAACATAAAAAATATATAGATCCATTCTCTATCGATAAGTTCAAATCAACAATTTATTAATCACCCTCAATCTTAGCTGAAAGTGGACATGCATGTGTTATGTATTCACACTAATTCAATTAATTATATATCATATTCATCAATATGGGGGTATTATCATGATTAATATCTAAATCGACATTTCATTTTATTTTTTTTTCACAATCATTGTGCCCTTTCCTCTCGCGATTAGCGTTTTAATCTAGGCATATTTAATCACTTTATTAGTGTTATTTATTTTAATTACTCATTATATTTGGTACTTTACCATACAACATTTATTTATTTTTTTTACTAATACTTTTCATTCATGTCCTAATCTCAGCTAGTATTGAGTTCGAATCCCGTGAAAACTGGTTCATGCATTTAAGTATAATTTATCAGGTCTTGTTTTTAATTTTGTTTGGGAATCATGTAGAGCTTATATGTTTGTACTTTTTGTATGTTAAATCAAAACTCTGTCGGTATACAACCACTTCCTTACCTGGGTACTGCATAATTTCAGTGTTTACATGGACATTTATCTCGTACCCAAAATCACGGTAGTGCCTACCTGTGCACACAATACAATATAGTACAATGCAAGACATACATACATACGTAATTTATCCATTCCGTTGTCATTCTTACGTGTAAAAATCTCTCCCCCTTTTTTTTTTTTTTTGAGTGTCAACTTTCACTGTCCGTCTGTCTACCCTTAATACTATTAGTGTCTAATTTCACAGTCTGTTAACTCGCAAAGGCCTCCTGTACTATTATTAGGCCTATATACATATTTTGCGATACTACGCTCACACGCAAACAAACTCTGAACACACGCATGGTAATTTATTCACATTTTTATTTTCTCGACCTTGCGACTTTGCCACCTGTCACTCTCCATACCATTACATAAGTTTGCTACGAACCAGATAGGCTTTGTTCGCTACCGCGCTCACGCCTTCTCCTTGTATGGCCTGAGTTTTTGTAAGTGGTAACGTCCCATAACCTTGTCCCTGGCGTCGGCCCACTTTACCTCGTACGTGTGCGTGCCGAATTGTTTGGATATGAAGCCCTGGCCCTTTTCCATTATAAATCCATTTTTGCGTTAGCCTTGCGTAATTTGTCAGATAGCGTGTGGTTCCTTACCAGCACTTTGTCGCCGATAGACGGGTGCCAAACGTGCTTAGAGCGTTTGGTCCGCTTCTTTCTTTTGTCCGCAAGTGTCCGCGTCCTATGGAATGCTCTTTCGCATCTTTGTTCATCGGTAAGTGATTCATCATCGATATTGATCGCGTCAGGTACGTTAGCGACTAGTTTGTCCGGTTGCAGCCCCTTCATCAAAGTAATGGGTGCGTATCCCGTCACATTATTGACAGCGTGATTCAACATGTGCTCTATGTGGGGGATATATCTGACCCAATTTGAGTGTCTTTTATGGCACAAAATCCTTAAGCACGTAGTGATCTCCTTATTCATCCTCTCCGTAGGGTTTCCCGAGGGCATGTATAGAGAACAATGATATAGCTTTGTACCCCTCTTGCTCAATCCTTCTCCAAATTTCGCGCTCTGATAAACAGATGCGTTATCGGCCAAAATTGCCTCGATTTTCCCATATTTGTGTTCGTAATCATAAAAGAGTTTTCTTAAACAGCCTTGTGTTGTTACTGTTTTCAACGGATATATTTTCGTAAATTTAGAAAACGTGTCCACCACGACCAAGATATGCCTATACCCTAGTTCTCCAGTAGGCATGGGTCCGTGGGTATCGATTGTTACCAGACTGTTAGGTTTATTTCTAATTATATTTTGTGGAGAAACGTCGAAACGTATATTGAGACCTTTACACTTCTGACATAGGTCACATGTTGCGGTAACCTGTCTTACTTTTTTATGCAGTCTCTGAGGATTAATGCAACGCGTTCACATCCAGCGTGAATTAACGCGGCGTGGAACTCTTTTATGAGTGGCTCCTCGAGGTGCCTAGGGACTACTGTTTTCCAGGCAATTTCGGCCCTCCCACATTTCTTATAAAGTATTCCATCGAGCATCCCATAAGTGACCGCATCACTTGCGTCGGCGATATCCTTGGCCTTTTTCCTCAGGTCTGTTAAATCCGGATCCATTTCCTGTTGTGTTTTCATATTCATAAGGTCCCTGCATAACATTTTGTTCACATGGACGACTGTCCTCATAATCTGCACCTCTCGATTATGAGTTTCGACGTAGTCCGGGATTACTAGTCACGTGACTGAGGCGTGACAGCATGTCTGCAAAAACATTTTCGCTTCCGGCAATATATTTGATCTCCACGTCGTAGCTGAGAATTTCCGATATATACCGGCTGGTCTTGTTCGAACCCAGCTTGCACCTATTTAGAAATGCGATGCTGATATGGTCCGAATGTACAATGGTCTTATGTCCGAAAATGTACGAACGAAATTTCTGGGTGGCGAAATAAATAGCCGCCAACTCCAGCTCCGTGACCATTGCCTGTTTCTCTACGTTGGTAGTCGCCCGGGACGCGGTAGCTATCGTATTGATATTACCATCTGAGTCTACCTGGGTTAATACTGCACCCAGTCCACTCTGTGACGCATCCGTGTAAATATGAAAGGGCAGCGACATGTCGGGCTTTTGTAGTAGAATGCAGTTTGCGAATAGCTCCTTGACCTTGTCGAACGTGGCTTGTAACTGTTCGTTCCAAGTCCATCGTGTTCCCTTCTTTAGTAACTCTCGCAACGGGCTTACCTCGCGCGAGTAGTTTATTACAAATTTAGTGTAATACATAAGAATTCCCAGGAACCTTCTGAATTGTTTTACATTTCTCGGGGGAGGAATAGCCAGGATCGACTTTACCCTATCAGGGCTGAGTCCTATTCCATTTTCAGAAATGAAGTAACCTAAAAATTCCACCTGTTTCCTAATGAATTTTGATTTATCGAGGTTCACTGTCATCCCGTGTTCCCGTAGCGTAGATAGGATATGGTCGATCTCGGCTAGATGCTCCTCGAAAGTTTCTGTTATGATCAGTAGATCATCGCAGAACTGGACCACAGACTTACTTATATCGCCACCGAATATGGACCTTAGTGCCCTTATGAGTGCACTCGACGATGTGCGGACGCCATACGGGCAGCGGGAAACTGGTAACTACGGCCCGCATATATGAATGCCGTGTACTTTCTAACCGATGGGTCCAAAGGCACTTGGAGGAAACTCTCACAAAAGTCAATGGTAGATATGAATTTCCCGCGCATGATTCTTGCCAATGAAATATCAACCGATTCTATGCGATAGTTGTCCGGCACGATATAGGTGTTGATTTGCCTTGCGTCTATGGTCATTCTTAGGGTTCCGTTCTTCTTAGCTACCCAATTAATGTGGGATAGGTATGGTGACCGGGAGTCTTTAATGATACCGTGATCGAGCATTTGTGCTATTACGGCATCTGCTCTTTCCTTGATATTTATAGGTATGGCTCTAGACTTCAATCTGACGGGCTCATGTTCAATAATATCGAACTTGTACATAAAGGAGTTGCACTTTCCAGCTTTCCTATCAAACGTTTGCATGTTGCGTAATAGCAGTTGTCTCAAAGATTCCCTCTGGCTGTCACTCAGCCCCTCACTCTCGAGTACCTTGGCCTCGACATTTCCCTCGTTATACACTAAATTATCCCTCGTCGCTTCCTTATCAAATTTGCTAACCGAATTGACGTACAATTCATTTATTCCAATCTCCCCCACTTCGTTTATATCATCATTAACTGCGCTCAATGCTTTCATCCTATTAATATAGTGCGGGGCCCTGTCATATTCGTCTAGCTCACTCCTTATTACTATTTTCTCGATAAAAAAAGCGTCCTAATTTAACTCGTCTATCTCCATTGCGTCATTTGGAAGCTTATTGTCAATTATAGGGGCTATTATCTTATTCCCATCGTAATTAAGTGTTAAAGTTCGGCCAAGGAAATCAATTTCAGATTTAAACGCTTCAAACATTTCTGTAGAGAATATTATATTGGCGGAAAGCCTTGGTACAACCATGAATAGTATGTCAAAATCCACCCCTTCTATAGTTATCCTTATCATCGTTTGTATCTTAATCCTTTGTTTACTTTTGCCTATGGCTGTCGACGCAGATATATTCGACAATGGTATCGCAGCCATCTTGCAATTTTCCCTACTCAGGCTGTGATA
The DNA here is from genome assembly GCA_030220185.1 of Diploptera punctata. Classification (NCBI taxonomy): domain Eukaryota; kingdom Metazoa; phylum Arthropoda; class Insecta; order Blattodea; family Blaberidae; genus Diploptera; species Diploptera punctata. Next base: position 195,936 of record JASPKZ010007320.1, on the reverse strand, counting down.
GAAGGATTCACTGATTACGTTTGTCGTGCAGCCGGTGTCTATTAGGGCTAGGTGTGGTTTTTATTTATCGTCACATAGACGTAAGGCAAATTCTCAATAGCTTTTGTTTCGACATTTATACTTTTGATCGTAACATCGGGCGCTATGGTCCACAGTTGGTGGTGTTTGCCAAGGATCGCGGTAGGCCCTGCTTGAACGCAATCCGGTATTAGTTTAAAGGTCGGCCGCTGTTTGTACTCGAGCTGGCCTCCCCTCCATTCTGCGCATAAGGTTCATAGATACCCGCTCTCGGATTCAATCCGTGACCCTCTCTTTCAATTTGGTTTTCGCCTTCTCGTGTCTGCGCTGGGTTTCTATCCAGGTCCTCGCTTACATATACCTGATTAGTACGTTGTTCATTTCCTAGCCTTGTGCATGTACGGTCATAATCGTATCCCCTCTGCGCTGGAATGTATCTATGGTCCCTCCTGAGATCCTTGTACCCTCTACCATAACCATTGTTGTCCCTATTCTCGTTCCTGTATTGTCTATTGTTACCCTGCATATTACTAAATCTCCTGTCCTCTCCTCGATAGTGGTCATTGTTCTTCCGTATGTCGGGCGCGGCTGCCCCCCTCTCGTCTGAACGGTTAGGTCCGGAGTTCGAGTTGTTCCTACTCGTATTTTCCCTGCTATTTCCTCCTTCCCTATTTCCACTTTGATTATTACCCCTATTGTCTCCCGCTTCCAGGATAGTTAGCATTTCTATCATTTGGTCGTATGTGCTAACGCGCGCGATTAGCAAGCTGTGCCTAATTGCCTGCGGATAATGGTTGATTAGCGTTCGTACGAATTCTGGTTCAGGGTAACTCGGTGAGATAAGTTTGGCTTTTTTAGCCAAGGCCAGAAAATGCTCGCTGTACGTCAAGTTTTTTCCTCTTATCATATGTCCCATTGCGTATCTCGTATTTTATATCCATTTGTTTCTCGTAACTAAAAAATTTGTTACGGAATGTTTGCTTAAATGTCTCGTATGGAGCATCAGTGGATAAAGTAACCTCGAACCACATAAGACTGTTGCCTTTCAGGCACTTTTAACAATATACATATACAAGTGTTTCGGGATACATTTAATTTTGAAATAGTTTTCCAGTTCTTCAATGAACTGGATGGGGTTTGTTTCACTTTCGTTATATTCCGGCAATGGGATATCAATGAAAGAGGAATTGTAGTACGGGGCTGACCCGTGTATACTATCTGGTTCGCTTACATTAGTATGCACCACAGAACTACTAGCGATCTCCGGGTTCCCTAGTACTTCTGTATGCGCACGTGCTTTGTGGTTAGCCGTCGTCCAAGAAACACTCTCCGACGCGTGTGATTCATTTTCGGGGGTCCTATCTTTTTGACATCCGCTATTAATTTTCTCTGTGAGGACACTTATTTCATCATTTAGTTTGCTGATTTCATTAGTCACTTTCTGTTCTATATTAGTGCCTAACTCATTAAATCTAGAATCAACTATTTTTTCGATCATTTCTGAGCGTTTGTCCTGCTCAACAATTTTCTGAGCTACTTGGAGTTTTAGTGTTTCTTGTTCGTCGGCTAGCTTTTGTACAGATACACACATATCATTCACGCTTTTGTCCGCGTTCTCCAACCTACAGAGCACATTCTTGTCGACTCGTTTTATTTCCCCTTGTAATTCCTCCTGTTTCTCCCCTAAGTTAGTTTGTAACGTTATTATACTATTGTTCATCTCTGTTCTCATTTGACTTATTACCCTGTTTTCTGTCTTCTCTAAGTCTTTAATAAGTTTTTGTTCCATTTTATTTATCTTTAGTTCTACACATGCTGACGATTCATTTATTTTCGCTTCTAGCTCTCTCTATTTTTTTCCATCTCATCCCTTAATGTTTCTTTCAACGTAAATACATCCTTTTCTCTGCTTATCTCCATTTGTTCTTTCCAAGTTTCAAGTTCCCGTTTCATATTCCTCTCCATCGCCTCTAAATCCATTTTCCTACTTCTATCCATCGCCTCTAAATCCATTTTCCTACTTCTATCCATCGCCTCTAAATCGTTTTTCCTACTTCTATCCATCTCCTCTATTCTCGACATTAGCATTTCCATGTATTTCATGGTGTCGGTGCTTGGATTTCCCTTGTCCTCTACTTCTCTCTCTCTCTAGCTTCTGCTCCTGCGTTGCTTTCAATACTTTCCCCTGTGCTCTGCTCTAAGTTCTCTCTGCCATCTTCGTTATCCTCTCTCAGCCTTAAGATTTCGTTCTCTCCTTCAGTCAGTTGCCCACAAGCCTTCTCCCTAATCTCTTCGTGTTTCCTATCCATTTTTTTTCTTTATTTGCCTGCCTCTTTCTATTCCTACTTCTTAACAACATAAATACACACAGATATATTTTCCGTTAAATCACTGTAATATTTTGATTTCTTATATATGTAAAAAGTAAAAAAATGCTTATTCTGCTGTTGTGTCACTTACTGCTTCCTTCCTTCAGTCGCTGTCTTCTCGTTCCGCATCCAGGGTTGCCTGTTTGTTGCCATCATCTTCTCTGTCCTGGTTGCCTCGTGGTCGTGGGACTTAGTCGTTCTGCCGTTGATTTCCGTTCGTATATTACTTTTACGACCTATTCTGCCCGCACGTTAGGGAGCCAATATGGAGAAGGGTTATTGTTGGTGTAAAGAGGTGAAGAGGTGTAGGTGTGATTTAGTGACACTAGGAATACTGAAGGAGTTCTCCATGTGTGAGAACTTAGGTTGCTCAGGTTGGTAATCGGTAGAGTTGAGGTTCTTATCTAGGGATTCCACGAGGACTTCGTCGGGCAGAATTAATGTGTAGAGAATGTCTGGTAAAAGTAGTTTATTCTTATCTTTTATAGACTGCAAGTAATTGTATATATATGAAGTGACTTTATTTAACTTTCAGAACGAAGTGTTTTTGAGAAGTGACTTTGTTTGATCGTACACGAGAAGTGACTGATGTAATGTAATTTTATACGAGAAGTGACGAGGAGAAGCCTCTCTCGCCTATAGGTAAATTAGTTACTCCCACTACCTCGATCTCGTGAACCTAAGGTCAGTGCTTAGGCACATATAACGAAACATATAATTGGTTAATGCGCCCTCCTATTTTGATCCCGGGGGTGTTACAAATTTATCATTGGCGATTTACGCCTTCAGAGGTTGGACCTTTTTTCCCGTGCTGGCTTCACGTACAGTCGGGTCACAAACATTAGCTAGGCTTGGGTTTTTTTTCTTAGGCTTGGGTTTTTTCCTAGGCTTCAGACGCTAGAAAATTGCCATATTCCTACACTTTTTGCTAGCGTTGTTTGTGTCAGGGTAAAACCCCCGCTTGTACATTTAGCTAATGGGTTATGGTTATCACGATAAATCAGTTAACTGGATGCTTAGAAGATATTTCTACTCAATCTGTCGAGCAAAGGATTTTGTCATTAGTAAGTTATTATGATGTGTCAGCCACTTCCGTCTTAACAAAAGAAAGGGTGACATTACCTGAGTTGTCAGTACCCTCCTTAATAACTAGCAATTTAATTACATTGATGCTGACTTCTTTGGATCATTTTATATGACCTTTGCTCCTACATAATCAGGTTCTACTCGCTTCCCTGTCCCACGCCGTAGCCGAATGGTTAAGGCAGCAAGCCTTGGCGCAGAGCTACGGGACTTGCGCTGGTTCGAGTCTCCATGGGGGAAGAAATTTTCTCATGGTATTTCGGCCAGTATGGGACCGGTGCCCACCCAGCATCGTGATGCATTTGGGTAGCTACAATAAGTAGCGGCTCCAGGTTGAGGAAACCAGCTATAACGGCTGGGGGGACTCGACATGCTGACCACATGTCACCCCTACACTGGCTGATTATCATCTACCTCTGTGATTGACACATGTGGATGTGAGGCCAGCAGCCGGCTGGTAGGCTAAGGGCCTGCCAGCAGCCGGCTGGTAGGCTAAGGGCCTGCCAGCAGCCGGCTGGTAGGCTAAGGGCCTTGTAGGCCTGTCGCGCCAGGAGTTTTACTCGCTTCCCTGATCAATTTGAATATAAATATGACCTAAGTCCAGTAACTGCTTCATTAAATGATATTATAATTTTATCTGCTTATTATTACCGGTAGGGATTTATTTATAGATTTACACAGGAGGCTGTGTGACTGACTTGCCACAGTCCATACTGCGGAACCGAATGGGCTTCACAATATATCTTATAAGATACATTGATTTCAATTATTTATTACTGTTTATAAAACTATAAAAATAAATTATTATAAATTACTTAAGTTTGTGTGAAATTACATAATAATGTAAAATAATAACTTAAATATTTATCGATGGTGGGAAATGAAAACCTATTAAGTCAATTTTGGTAAATATCACAGGAGAAAAAGTTAACTGTTTTAAACAGTTATACAAATTGATAAACAATAGTTCCCACATATTTTACTATAGAATACAAGTCAAATTATTAATAAACTTGAAGTCCATGTCTTCAACAGGTTATGCATCACATATTTCTGTGCTGGCTACTGGAGTTATGTGGTTTTCAAAGATTGATGGCTACGAGGTTTTCATTGCATATCGATGTTATATGATTTTGTTTTCTTTGCAGTCCGAAACATTTGAATAACTGGCACGAGAAATTATTGTTTCGCCAATTTAAGGGTAATATACGAAGAGTGGAAAGAAAACTCGAAAAATTTTAATTTTAGAAACCATACTAAAATATATTTTAATTGTGATATCTGCAAGATATTTGAAATTCAGTAATTATTGGAACTGGTTTCGGAACAACATCTGTAGTTTTAAATATTCTCTGTGTAAATATGTTTACATGTATACAATTTTGCTGTATATTTAAATATGCACTTGGGTGAAGAGTAAGCGTGTAAATTAGATCATAACTAGAAATTAAACTTCTCCTTCCAAATATTAATGTTGACTAAGCACCAAGCATACAGTCGAAGTCACTCTGAACAGCGGTCACATGTAAACAAGAGCAGGTTTGGGACATCTTCATCTTACAAGGATTAAACATTATTGGTTCGTTCCGGCTCCAAGTATCATAGCTGCTGTGTCCATCTCTTTTGTGGGCGTCCCCGATCTCTTTTTCCTCCTCTCGCTTGATAGGTCAGACTTTTCTAAGGCAATCTGTAGGTATCCATTCTGCAAACATGTCCATACCATTTTCTCCTATATCTTCTATTGTATCTGTCAGACTGAATATTTGTAGTTCTTTACGAATATCTTCACTTTATGTTTTATCCATTAAAGTATACCATGCCATAAATCGTAAATATTTCATTTCTACCGCTTCTATTCTTTTAATTGTCTGTTTATTCAGGGTCCATATTTCTGAGCCATACAATAGTACAGGCACAGCCAGTACTTTATAAAACTTTAAATGTTTTTTTTTTCTTAAATGCGTTTAAGATTTACAGAAAAATTATACTTCGGTGGAACATAAAATTTTGCGCATTAACTATTCGGAACATTTGTAGTGAAATATAAGTCCACATACTACTTCATTGGATTTTAAACAATTCATTTTTGCAAGTTTTCTCTAACCAGACGATACAGGAAACTATTATAATCCTCTTCCCTCTGACGTCATGTATAATGGTGCATCAAGCATACGCTGATATCGTATTTAGGAAGGAATTGTTCCATCTGTAATGACAATGGCAATAATTTTTCATTTGAAATCATGACAGAAAATTGCAATAGACACTAGAGGACTATGGTCCATGTCGCTTAAGTTTGGAGCCCGAAACCGAATAGCAGTGTAATAATTCTTCAAAATATTCAAGGTACATATTTTCGAGCAAATTCTGGAATTGTCCACGTTCAAGACGCATTTGATATTGAAAACCAAAAACTATCTTTAAAATATTACAAGAATATTACAAATCATGACAAATATCACAATTATTCTGGTCAAAACACGAATTCATTATCTACAAGCGAATTGAAGGGCTTAGGACAATAACATGATAAGTCACATATTGTTCTTTCTGAGATATAACAATTTTATTTTTTATTAGGAATATTCCACAATACAGTGTTTCTCCTTCAACCCAAAGTGATTTGTCGCCAGAGGTTCATATCTTCTCCCCTCAAATCTCTAGCTTCCATACTTCTCACTCCATCCATCCAACGTTCTCTAGGTCTGCCTCTTCCACTTCTTCCATTAGCTTTCCAATTAAGAATCTTCTTTGGTATTCTCTCTTCTTCCATTCTTATGAGGTGTTCTTGCCATTTCAAACGTTTTTCTTCTATTTTTTTCTAATTTTTTTTTTCAACAAGCATAATTTCCCTTATTGTGCTGTTTCTGATCTTGTCCCTTCTTGAAATTCTTGTCGATCGCTCCAAAAATCCATTTACTGCTAACAGCTTGTTGACTTGTTTTCTACTTACTGTCCAGGTTTCGGACAATTTCAAAAAATTATAAGTACTAATTGGATAGTATTGTTATTAATACATTGTGTGTCTGAGAATGAGCAGAACAAGAATACCACGTCAGATCTTAAATTACCAGCCACCAGGCGAGATCTTTGAGCAGACCCTTCGAACGTTCGATTGAGACCGTAACAGACGACTAGGTCTATCACATGAAAGGAAGAAGAAGAAGAAAAAGACATTGTGTGTCTGTATGTTATAACTCATCATTGGCGCACTTAATTATTTTATGGTATTTCAACACATTTATTTGCTATCATTGTAATAAATCACATTTCTTAACAGAATGCGGCTTTCATGTTACTCCTTAGCTCTTCAATTCTATGTTTTCACTCGGTAGCTATTAGAACGCGGTGGCGAAGACATATTTGAACTTTTTTCAATCCAACTCTGAGTAAATCATCATCCAAGTTGTCTTGAGTCACGTCAGCTCTTTTTATTAAACTGTTAAAATTCTGTGTATGTTTTACTACAAGGAGCAAATAAAGTACAATACACGGTATTTATTGTTATTTAGTAATAACCGTCACGAAACATTTCATGTTTTCAGTCTAAGTCTGCAGATAAAAATAATCTTTCTTGAAAATGCCTTTCTTCCCGCCTTTTATACTACTTCACACGCAAAATAATGTTAATAGCTGTAACTATGGAGACCGTTTTATTGATTAATCACATTTCTTCGGCTTTTAATTCCTTTGCATGTTCAACAATCAGAATTTTCAACTTTTATAAGATTCATGATGTGTTCCGTTGAGCTATTATTATTAATTAAAATACAAAATTATGCAATATTCACCTAAAAGGCCGTCTCCTCAACTTATTAATTATGTAACTGTAGCGCTTTCGGGACTTGTCCCATCATCAGCAGGATTCAAAACTGGCGTTTAACTGAAGATCTGGTAGAGGAAAATCAAGTTGTGCAAAACACGTTATCCATGAAGGATATCGCGTGTTAAATATCGAAAATACCCTAACAGTAATGCACAGAGAAAAAATCCAGCGAAGATAAACGTACTCGAAGAGATGGAAATCATGAAAGCAGCTCACAACAACGCAATCTGATTTCAGCTTTGCAGTTAGTTACCCTGTGATTGCTCGCGCACCGGATACAGCGCTCTAGAACAGAACTGGGCCAGGTGTCCAAAGCCCTGACAGTTGTAACACTGTGTGTCGGCGGTTGGTCTTTGTATGCCTCTAGTGTGATTTATATCTTGTAGATTTCTGTTAGATATTCAAGTGTAGTCTTCAGATCTTCATTCTATTCAAAGATGATGATCCAGACCGGAATTGCAGGCTTGATCTTCTGTCCATTCATGAAGCTTGTGCGTTCCAACTGTCTTACTGTTTTATAGGATACTTGCGATATTCAAGTTCCTGAAAGACATCTTGTCCTGAGGCAGTGGTTTGAAGTCCTTTCATTGTCAATTCGACAGTTGGTTCCGACCGTATGCATATGAGTGATGTGGAGTTTTCATCTTGTCTAGAAGTTGCTTGACGTGCTCATAAGTTTGTTTGTTCTCAGCGTAGATTGTAGGACTTTATTTTATGTATTTCATTGAGATGTCCTTACCTCTGCCTGCATTTAGTCTGGCTAACTGGTAGGCAGTGAGTTTCTTGGCGTCTGCAATGATGGGTGGTGGTTTGTTTTCTTTATCCATAAGTAAGGCGTCGAATCGGTATTGTGTGTCAATAGTGTTCGGAGAGCTTGGTGTGTGTGTGTGTGTGTGTGTGTGTGTGTGCATTTACCACCTTATGTTGTTGTGGAGGGAAAGAAAAATCTTCCATGGAGTCCAAATTTTTGTCTGCTTGATGAGCTGGCTAGCTGGATGCAGCGTCGCATGTCCTCAAGTTTTCAGTAGCCGTTGTAGTGTTTTCGCCTGGATCTTTTCCTTTCTGAAGTGACTTGTTGCTCTGCTGTTGCATTCTAGTAGCTTTCATTCTACGGTGAGAAGCAATAAGAGTAATAAGAATAAAAATACTTGTTACTGCCAGGTAGCCGGGGAGTTGTTAGAGGCTCCTACACGCCGCTCCAATCACCAAAAACTGAAAACAGTTATCTGCCAATAACGTCTTCGCATTTTTAAATGACGTTTCCATGTCTACTCCACGTGGATATATATTATCCGAAATTTATAACCCCTATTTCACCTAAGGTATATAAGGGTTATAGTTTGTTATAAAGTTGTAAGTCATTGTATAGTTTTATGTAAAGATAAAGTTTTTAATTAACTTTATTTATAAAAACATTAAAAAGTCTATAGTTCTGCCATAAACACTTCTGTAGTGAGCAGTTGACTTAAACAGGCGGTGTTATTTAGTAAACATGACAATTCGAATATTTCTTTCCACAACAAAGGACAATCAAAGATAATATTTCCAACGCTTTGGTTGCTAATGCCACAATTACAATTTGCATTTTCTCTGATATTAAATCTCTGGAGATATTTTCCAAATTATTCACGTGGATATAATTAACTTAACAGCGTTGCAAATTTTGTCTTTAGTCATGTCTCTTTAGTTGGTGAAAATTTATTGTAGTAAACAAAACGTGAAAACGCCGCTTAATATTCTTAATACTTATGCATGCAAAATAGACCTACCTAACTACAAAGCAAAGCGCCTGTAAACTAAATGACTGAGCCGACTATACCCAATAAATTGGAACTGAAGCATTCACAATCTAACATAATTTTATTTATTCTTATTTACAGACGTTTTAACGTGTAAGGACGTATTGCAACTATAATATTTGCTTCATTCAATAGGCTGTATATTTCAGTTGTTCTGTTTGTCATCTGTTTTTGTAAAAGTTCACTGAAGTTATTTATGTAGCAATGATACCAAATTTACTTCGGCAGAACACACAAAATATTTACAAAGACAACAACATAAAGATTAAATTAAATAACAGATTTTCTGAAGAAGGAATTATAAATCGTGGTGTGAGACAAGGCTGCCCCCTATCCCCAACACTCTTTGCAATTTATATCAATGAAGTAATATGTTGCTGGAACAAAACATATAAATTTGGAATAAGAATATCAGAAAATAGAAAATTAAACACCCTATTGTTTGCAGATGACCAAATAATAATAGCAAATTCAGAAGATAATCTACAGAAAGGTCTGTATGAACTTAACAAAATTACAGAAGAATATGGATTAAAGATATCTACAGAAAAAACAAAAATTATGGCATTTCAAGGTGTAGATCCTGTCAGAAGTAAAATTGTACTGGACAATAAAATTTTGGAGCAGGTGAATAATTTTACATATCTAGGATGCAATATCTCATATGAAGAAGAAAAGGATGTAAATGCAAAAATATCTAAATTTTTAAGAATTTTAGGGTTAATAAATTCTATCTTCAAGCCACAGTTAGTCCAAAAGCATTCAAGACTGAAAGTGTATAAAACACTGGCTCTTCCAACTCTTTTGTATGGTAGCGAAGTATGGACGTTGAAACAGAAGGATATACAGAGACTTAGATCTGCTGAAATGAGATATCTTCGGAGGACTGCAGGATACACACTACTAGATCACAAAAAAAATGAAGACATCTTAGAAGAATTACACATGGAATCTTTAGAAAACAAAATTTCTGATTATAAGTCAAGATGGATACAACATGTTCATCGAATGGAAGATCACAGAATACCCAAACAAATGTTAAGATATCAACCTGCAGGAAGAAGAAGACCAGGACGTCCACTCAAAAGACTTCTGGATGGTGTTTCTCTTGAGGCGGAAAACAGGTCAACAAATGGCCTAAATTCGTGAATGTACTATGATGATGATGATGATGGTATTATTATGGTTGTAACGCCGTGAGGGCGACAGGTTACCAGGTCATGGCGCGTACATAATTTTATATTTTAGTATTTCATAACGAAAATAAAAGAAATAGTTATTATGAAAACATAAAAATGCACATAAGCAAATTACTTGATTTCTAGTTTTTATATCCAACAATTAACTTCGTTGCTAAGGGACTCATACCTAGGAGTTTGTTTTTTCAATAATACCTCAAAATGGAAGAATATGTAATTGTTTCAGAAGAAATTTGTGAATTGGCAAGATAAGCTTGGTTGTGTACAAGGAGTTTCTATAAGCAAAACTAATGATGCGAATATTACAAATGGTGAATCTGTAGTTAGTAGCTGTAATGTGAGGTTCACGGGAAAAAGCAACGACTCTAAAGAAATTAAAATATTTATGAAGGAAGATTTGTATTTTGTAATATGAATTTCACGGGAAAATATAAGACATGTAATTTCTATTTCAGTTCCTATGTAGACTAAATTGTGTCATCATGATCATCTGCATTCATGGATTAGGTCTGTTGACCCGTTCCGACTTCAGCCCATCTCTTTCTAGGTCTGCCCACATCTCGGGTGCCTTTAGGTTTGTATTTTGTTATTTGTTTTGGATATCTATCTTCATTCATTCTGTCTATGTGTTGCTTCCATTTCTGTCTATATGTATCTATTTTATCAGTTATTGCAAATATTTCAAGTTCCTGTCTTATTTCTGTGTTCTTGATTATGTCTTCCTTAGTGCACCCTTTAACAGATCTCAAAAAATTCATTTCTGCCGCCGTTATCCTACTTAGATCTTGTTTTTTATGTATCCAGGCTTCTGATCCATAGACCAGTACCGGTACTGCCAATGTTTTATAAAATTTCAATTGGGTCTCTCTTGTTGTTTTATTATTTACTGATCGTTTTATCGTACCACATATTCCCTGGAATTTTGCTATTTTATTAGTTATATCATTATCATAATTAAATTAAATGTCACATCCTAGATAATTGAGATGGTTCACCTGTTCTATAATTTTGTTTCCTATTACTATTTTGGATCTGATTTGATTTTTCCCTTGGGATGCCATTACCTTAGTTTTTTCTATGGATATTTTGAGATTATATTGTTCACATACGAGTATATTATGTAATTTAAAAATATTCCTTTGAAGTTCGTCTTCCGTATTTGCTATTATTACCTGGCCATCAGCATATAATAATGTTTTCAAGCAGTGTGTTTTATCTAATTGTATTCCTTTATTTGTTTATTCGTTCCATTTTTTTATTATATCATTGATGTATAGGTTAAACAAAACTGGAGAGATACTGCATCCTTGTTTAACTCCTTGATTAGTATGAATTTTATTTTTACTTACTTCATTTCTAGTTTTTATAACAAAATTTGTGTTCCAATACAAACTCTTATAGCTGCTACTAAATTGTGTTTAAAAGCTAATTTTGCTAATTGTGAATATTTGATTGCTGTAATTAATATGTTTGTATGCATGGTAAACTTAATGCCTGTGAGGGTATTTAAAAAAAATACACGCGGGGTATACTTACTTACTTACTCACTGGCACTATCGAACCCGTAGGTTCATGGCCACACGGACATAAGCTCTCCATACATCCATATCCTGAGCTAATGCTTTCCAATCATTCCCTGTATAATCTACTTCCCTCAAATCATAGTTAATGTTATTCTCCCACCTCATTTTTGGTCTACCAACTGGGAGTTTTCCCTCTGGCTTTCCTACAAGAAGCTTCCACGCAAGTCTTTCATTCCCCATACGTGCAGTCTAGGAGACTTAACTGTTCTTATTATGTCTGGCTTCCTATAAAGACCATGTAATTCATTGTTATGTAGTCTTCTCCATTCACCTGTCTGTTCATCTCTCTTTGGTCCAAAAATTTTCCTAAGTACTTTATTCTCAAATTCTCAAATACTTGTAATCTCCTTTCCTCCCTTAAAGTAAGAGTCCATGTTTCGCACCCATATAATATAACTGGTAGAATAATAGTTTTATATATTTTCAGTTTAACGTTTTTTGAAAGGAGTTGGGACATCAAGAGTCTCTGCAATGCATAAACGCGGGGTATTATGAAATCAATTACATATACCATATCCTAGTAATAAACAAAAAATATATAAAGTTGTCTTTATTTAATACCTCAGCTTGTTATTTCCGACATTACTGGTGTTTTCTCCTGGCATTGAAGTAATAGTAACCCACTTCTGATTCTGGGGCGACTGATAGGCGGGGTTACGCTGCTCCGATTACTTGATGGGTGTTCATGATCATGATAGTGGTGCGCCAGGAGAGTCCTTAATCCCAAACTTAATCTAAGGCGAATATGAATGATGATAATGATGACCATATGATGTTCGGGGACCGTTTGGGCCTTAAAGTTTACTGACATTTTTATTTATTTATTTATTTTACCTGATGGAGTTCAGACCGTAAAGTATTCTCTTCCACTTCACCAGAGTTAAATTAATACATACAATAAGAATTATGATTAATGATACATAATTAATATAGATTACACAATATAAAGTTGACAAGGGAAAGAAAGAAAAATAGCAATAATAATAATAATAATAACAAAAAAAATAATAACCTATAACACTGGTCATCATGATCTTTGTCTCATGAGTACCAATAGTTGTACTTAATGCAGTTTGTTTATCGTGTTTTCAAATATGTATTCGGAATTTATCCATCACCCACAGTTTTGTATTTCAATTTCAATGAATGAATTTAAATAATTATTTTTAATAAACTTTTTTCGTCTATTTGTCCATTGTAAAATAAAACGGGGAACACTTTCATCGGGAGATTTCAGCTATGGAAAAGAGATATCAAGGCAAATGGAATCCTAATATACTGACCTATTATTGTTGGATGCTCCACAGGCGAAATATAGCAGAAAATCGTCATTTCGTACTTTCTAGGTGAGTCCGAATGTTCGAATATTGTGTAGTTACGAATGTAGAAAATATTACAGTGTTTGAAATTATAAATGACTGTCTCTCGGAAACCTTGCATGATGGAGAAAAACGGATATCATATATGAATTCAGGAGAAAAAATACTATCAGAATCAAATAATTTTCTTTCCGAGACAGAAAAAAAAAAGTTTATTTTTTGTTGCTCAGTGTAATTAGATTAAGTAATTGGCTTGGTAAAGAAAGTTTAAAATATAAAGAAATAATAAAAGTATACATCGAACACGGTTATGAATCATATTGTCTAAGGAAATATCAAGTGAGTTTCTTTTTTAAACTGTTTACAGGTGAGGAAAAACACCCGAAAACCCTCATCCAGGAATCGTGTTCTGACCCGGGATCGAACCCGGACCCGCTGCGTGTCAAGGCAGCACGCTACCTCGAGACCACAGCGATGGACTCAATTAAAAGTAATAACACATAAATTAATTTTAATGATATTGTAACATTTTTATGATTAAATGAGACCTGATAATGAAATTAAAACACAGCGGAAAAATATGAACATTTGAGTCAGGCTGAATAGATACCGTTATTATAACTATTATAACCCTGGACATTGGAATTCACCAATCTCAAAAACTACAATCTGAGCCAACTCACTGGAGACAGAATCATTTTATAAATACTGAATATTAAAAAAAATATATGAATAACTTAGTAAGTACTATTCTACAATCAACTGGGCATTTACAGAGTGTTTCCGGGAGGGCAGGACCTAATCTGTAAAAATCTAATTTCCACGAACAAGCTGTCACTGCCCCATAATTCAGCATTGAATTGCCCTGTGAAGTTATTCTTATCTCCATCATCCTTCACACTCGCCCACGTTTTGCTTCGGTACGAGTTTGTTTTGGTGTCATATAGATGTGTAGTGCGGTGCAGTTTAGTTTATGAAATACAGTACCCATCGATATGTATAACAACGGTGAAACAACTGTTGAAACACCTGTTGTAAATTTCAGGTAAGTCTCGGTGATTTGCTTCCACTGCAGTGTCGCATAATATATTGCCAGCAGTTCAGGCAGTGCTTTAACAGAAAGTTGCGCACGAGGGTCAGAAGCCAGACCCACGCTCGAATAAACACTTTGTAATTACTATGATTGCTGTTATATATATATATATATATATATATATATATATATATACCTGGGCTATATACAAAAATATATAGAAATAAGTCAATCTCTGATATGTGTATTTAAGTTCATTGGTACATAACTTCTTCTTTTTCCTTTCCAGGATTAGGTCAATGTGACCTGTTCCGGTCGCAAGTCCATCGTTTCCTTGGCCGTCCCAAAGATCTTTTCCCATGTGGTTTGTAGGTGTTGATCTTTTTGGGTAATCTTGTATTGTCCATTCTGTCTAAATGTTATTTCCATTGGTATTTGTGCTCTTCTAGTTTATCAACTATTGAAAATATCTCCAGTTCATTTCTTATTGATTCATTGTGTAATCTATCCATGCGTGTACATCCTTTTACGGATCTTAAAAATTTCATTTCAGTGGCTTGAATGTGTGAGATATCTGTTTTTGTAAGTACCCAAGATTCAAATCCATATAAAAGAACAGAAACAAACAGCCATAATTTTATAAAACCTGAGCTGAGTTTCTCTTCGAGTCTTTCGGAGGGTTCTTCTTATGGTGTCACACATCATTTGATATCGGTTTAATTTATTGTGTATATCCCAATCATAGCAATATGTTATATCTGAACCAAGATTGTTAAAGTGTGCTATCTGTCCTATTATTTCATTATTGATTACTATTTTTGCTCTGACTGGCACTTTGCCCTGAAAAGCCATAATTTTAGTTTTTTGAAGTTGAGACTTTGAGATTATAATAGAGTCCTAATTGATTCAACATGTAAATGTCTTTTTGAAGAGAAAAATTATACGCTCAGACCGGGACTTGAACCCGGGACCCTTGGTTCTCTAGACCAAGTGCTCTACCAACTGAGCTACCTGAACAAGTACCGATCTAAACGCAAATCTTTCTCTATATACATTGTAATTCCCATCCACCAAATGCTGTGAAGCCATGCTTCTATCTTGCAAATGGCGCCTTTATTAAGAAGACATATTTGGGAATTATACATTACAGTCAGTACGGCTTTTTCCAAGTTTTTATTATTGATTCCGTACATCTCAATGATGGATAAATCATATTTGAAGAGAAAAATTATACGCTCAGACCGGGACTTGAACCCGGGACCCTTGGTTCTCTAGACCAAGTGCTCTACCAACTGAGCTACCTGAACAAGTACCGATCTAAACGCAAATCTTTCTCTATATACATTGTAATTCCCATCCACCAAATGCTGTGAAGCCATGCTTCTATCTTGCAAATGGCGTATAATTTTTCTGAGCGTATAATTTTTCTCTTCAAATATGATTTATCCATCATTGAGATGTACGAAATCAATAATAAAAACTTGGAAAAAGCCGTACTGGCTGTAATGTATAATTCCCAAATATGTCTTCTTAATAAAGGAGCCGCCATTTGCAAGATAGAAGCATGGCTTCGCAGCATTTGGTGGATGGGAATTACAATGTATATAGATAAAGATTTGCGTTTAGATCGGTACTTGCTCAGGTAGCTCAGTTGGTAGAGCACTTGGTCTAGAGAACCAAGGGTCCCGGGTTCAAGTCCCGGTCTGAGCGTATAATTTTTCTCTTCAAATATGATTTATCCATCATTGAGATGTATGAAATCAATAATAAAAACATGTAAATGTCTGTTTGGAAATCATCCTCTGACTCCTGTATAACATCAGAAGAAAAAATAATGAATCCATTATTGAGCAGGATTTGAGTCTCTTATTCAGGAGGGTCTTGGACCAAATATACATGAACAGATAGTCGAATGGATAAGACTACATAACAGTGAGCTATATGATTTTTATAGTAAAGCAGATATAATGTCTCTTAGACTGCGATAGACAGTAGGCCTACATGTGGCACGAATGGGGAATAAAAGAAGGACATGGAAGCTTCTTGTAGGAAAACCAGAGAGAAAACACCCAGTCGGTAGACCAAGAATGAAGCGGAAGTATAACATTTACCGTGAATAATTGAGCGAAATAGATTACACAGGGAATGATTGGAAAACATTAGCTCAGGACAGGTATGTGTAGAGTTATGTCCACGCGGCCATGAACCTATAGGTTCAATAGTGCCAGTGAGTTACTTATTCGGGAGGGTCTGAGTTCAATCCTCTGAACCGATGACCTTGGCTAGGATATTTTGTGATTTTTCCAGTCTTCAAAGCAAATACTTTGCTGTAATTGCATTACCATAACTGATTGACTATGTCCCATTGTGGGAATATGGGTGCTCCCCAGTGGGTGTTTCTTAGCCAAACTTAATTCAGTTACTCTTATTTACCTATAGATATCAATGAGTGACATGTGGTTAGCACATCGCCTCAATGAGACACCTAATAGGGAACTAAGTTATTACTTGGATGGGTGAAGGTCAGTTAAATTTTGCACAGAGGTATTTTTATTCAGGCTTGCGGTTCTTTAACGATCCTGAAAATCGTCCGACTTGGGACCCACGTCACTACCATGACCTATTTCATAACTAATCGTCATTTCATTGACTAAACTCATGCCTCAAATGGAATTCAATAACCAATCACATTTCAATTATTTTTTTAATTACAACAAGTCACAGTCGTGTTTCACCTCGAATTTATCAAATAAGTTTATCATATTAAAGAAAGCTCCTCCTTTTTTAACGTTCTGAATAGGTCATATCATTATTTTGCAGTGACTGACTCTCTAAGAAACACGGCTACCAGATTGCATATATAGTGCACGAATATCAGCTGATGGTGCTTGCGGGAGATAATATAAAAACATTTGTAGCAATTGATTATACCACAAAAAGATAGAAACTATTGTTTGCACTTTCTTAAACATATTATTTCCCAAGAAATAACGCTGTAGAAAAATATAATTGACATATTTACATCATAGCACATCAGAAATTAATTAACACCTGTAATGTTGGTTATAAATTTCTCCACTGAGGTGCATTCTTACAAATTTGCGATCCTTTGGTAACAAATAATATGATCTGGTTGCAGTGATGAACAAGCGTAACAATCGTTTCTCATTTCTTTTCAATCATCGCCGTTTACATTAAATAAATAAACATTTTAAAATAACTATATTTAAATAATGATTTGTGAGTAAACAGCTTAATGTTATTCGTTAAATAGTCCTAACAAATGCCACTCTTGATTTCCAAATTCTCTATATAATTTGGAAATCACTCGAGGCATTGCTTACGATAATTAGTAAATATGAATGTTGGTTATTTGAATGAAGATATATTAAATACTCTAATCTCTTTCATTGCAAAACTATGTACGTTTTTGAATTGCTAAATCTTGTAAGCGTTGAATACGCGATTAATTTAACACACAACATATAGTAAGGAATTCTTGTATTGAATTAATAAGTACGATTCAGTATGTTCAACAGGACGTAATTCAATATAACACGTCTTCCAAGTTTCAATGCAAACTTAACGAATTCAAATGAGAACAAGGCGACCTACTTGTGCTTCTTTTCATCTCCTCTTTCTCTCGCTCTCCTTGCTCCAAGCGGCCTTCAATCAGCTACTACCCTTTCTTATTAAGTCTTTTGAAACCATTCATTTCCATGTTCCATTACGTGATTTCAATCTTGTTTAGACTTCCCTATTTACAATGAACTAATTTGCTTGTAAGAAATGCTGATTATTTCTCAAAAATCATTCTTATCCACTTCCCTTGCATCTAACTCAGATATAGGACATCTAAAAAATATTGAGTCAAAATAATACAAGAGAAAAATAAGTCTAAACTGAATTTTAATATATAGAGTGTTCCAGAAATCAATGCAAATTTAAAGGATTGTGAATAAGTCCCATGCAAACTTTTAAAACTAGAATCTTTCCCTACTCTTCCTAACCGAAAAAAAAGTTATTATTACTAACGAATAAGAGTTAGAGTTAAATATATATCCATTGAATGAGAAAATAGAGAGAAATGGCTTACACATGTGGAAAGAATGAATGTAGCAAGATTACCAAGAGCAGCATTCAACTACAAGCCAAGAGGTTCAAGGAACGTAGGAAGGCCAGTGAAAAGGTGGACACAACAACTGTGAGGCGGAACAAGCAATTTATGCCTAGCCCGTGAAGTGAAGAAGAACAAGAATAAGAGTTACCCAGTGTGGGGTTATCAGTCCCCCATCGGGAGCCTTCACAGGTGGTAGATAGGGGAATGCTTCCCAGATATGTGTGATATCGGGAAAATGAAATATCTGAGGTGAACCAAATCTAACAGCTACTGCCTCTCGGTTCAGTGTTGATTCACTAAAGGCTGATTACAAATTTCCTGGTCCTCCAGGTTGGGGGTTGTAGCAATGGGCCAGCTCCTCATTCTACTGAAAAAATATACAATGCTAAAAAACGTAAAGAGAAAAATGCCGCACGGAATTACAACGAACTAGCAGTAAAAGGTTAATTATGGGTCGGAACCTGGACAGTAGTAAAAAAACAAACCAACAAGCTGTTAGCAGTAGAAATGGATTTTTGGAGGCGATCGACAATACTTTTTAAGAAGGGATAAAGTCAGAAACAACATTATAAGAAAAATTATGCAAGTAGAAAAAAAGTAGAAAAATAGAAGAAAAACGTTTGAAATGGTATGGACACCTCATAAGAATGGAAGAAGAGAGAATACCAAAGAAGATCCTAGATTAGAAAACTAATGGAAGAAGTGGAAGAGACATACGTAGATAACGTTGGATAGGTGAAGTGAGGAGAAGTATGGAAGCTAGAGATTTGAGGGAAGAAGATGCTTTTGACAGGAACCTCTGGCGACAAATCACTTTGAGTTGAAGGGAGAAACACTATTGTGGAATATTCCTAATAAAAACAATAAAAGTTACAAAGTGAAATATTAAAGCAGATACCTGGGAGGTTCTGTCGTTCCTCAATTATGTCTTCTTTAACTAAAGAACTGAAGACATTTCGGAAACTGGCTTTCTCTTCAGGAGAAGGATATGCGCTACTATATGTTGTTTGGCGACGCTTTTGATATCAGCGGCCATCCAGCGTCGTCGGTAACTACTCTAAATGTTAAAAGTGTGGGTTCATGATTTTTCCTTGTCCGATTTTTCGGAAAATTCTTTATGCATTACACAGTTAATATTTTAAAATGAAAGACTGTACTTTTTTTTCTAAAAGTAGTCTTCAGTAAAGATAACTAACCATAGTTCCCTGTATTTGGACCACAGCGAAGTGATAGCGTTTTCATTCATAAGATCCTTATCTGTTTAACTGTAGAAGGTTAAACTTCAGACAATCATGTGCTAATTTTAAAAGAATCTACAACATAACATATAACTTTAAACATGAACAATAAGATTCCTGTCTCTGTATATATGTCTATGACTTCATTACATCCTAGAAATATATGTCATAAGTATAGACCGGATGTTAGGGAAACTTCCTACAGTTATGTATTATAGATATTGTGAAAGTGACTTCATATATAAGTTCATACCGACGATCCTAGATTTTTCATGAAGTTAATTTTGCCTATAAATGTCTATTTCAGCTTACAATGCATATATGTGCCAATTTGCCATTTTTTCTCGAAATCAACTTATTATTTCAATTAAATTAATTGAAATGGACAAACTTCATGACACATATCATTGTATAGAAACCTTTAAGTGACTGGCAATATTATTTTTGATGTTGGTAACACTGAATTCTGTCTGTAGTCCTCGTTCACAGACAGATGCTTCAAAAACAAAGTGGTGCGACAAGTGTATGTGTGTGTTTTTTTTACCTTTACAACAGTTGTTTCACGATGCCTAAAGAACAGTAAACAGCAAGATAAACTGACCAATTTCGTGAAAGAATTTGGTGCGGAAATATACTCAAGTGACGGTTCAATATTGTTTTGCAAAGTGTATAAAATTTCGGTGAATTGCGCGAAAAAGTGTCATGTTTCGCAGTACGTACACACTGCAAAACATACGTATGTCCTTTGTAAAAAGGCAAAACAAGTTACAAAATCATCTCTGATATCTTCGTATGCTATTGATAGCATATGTTTATAATCTGTAACGTAAGGCTGTAAAAATTTATGTTGTAGTCAGTTTTTTGTAAGAGCCTATTTTGAATTTTCAGTGCCTATATTAATGATTTTAGTGCATTTTTGCCTGATATTTTAAATTTTTTAAGTGCCTAAATTCGGACTCTAGTCATAAGCGTCGAAATTCAATTCTGGACCTCTTTTATATTATAGAAATCACATTAAAATCAAATAACAAAACAAAACGAACAACACAGAATGCGGATAATTTGCTACTATTGTGTTGCCTACCAGCTAGCATGGAGACGAAGACTGTGTGGATTAACCCTAGAATTTAGTATTTGTACTGCTGGTAAGTGTGTACTAATTTAATATTACTGTATTGTATAAATGTTATGAAATCATGGTCACCATGGCTAAAGACTGACAACTATACTAGATTCCGCTCTGTTTGCTCTGATATATTATATGACACAGCGGAACATTTACCTCCAGTCATTGCAGCACTGTTAATGCATCGCACGGGACACTAACCATGTATAGTCAGAAACAAGTAGCAAATGAAGCACTTATATTGTTTATCATTGCTAGTATTACCGCATACAAACATTGCGCTGGAGGGGAAATTTTCTATAGGATCGTAACAGGCCTTGGCCCAATACTTGGAAGGAAGAAGAAGACAAACATTAATTGAAAGTCACAGACTAACGTGAAGCGAGTGTACGCGGGATGACACGGCATTAGTTCACAAATCATCCACAAACTAACCAGGTCAGTGTTTCGCTGTGTCGGATAATACCTATTTAGGTATGTATTTAAGTGTCGGATAATACCTATTTAGGTATCCATCCATAGCAATTCTGCCCGAAGTCAGGTCCTTCACTGCAATCATAACATTTTCATGCTATGCTTGCAGCAGCTGTACTAGGAAACTGTAGGTGTGGTAGCTTCCCGTTGCTTTCCACACCGGTGAAGGATGATGATGATGATGATAATGATAAGGATGATAATGATGGCCATATGATTTCGAGGACCGTTTGGGCCTTAAAGTTTTCCTGACATGTGTCTTACAGGTGAGGAAAAACCCCGATAAAAACCTCACCCACAAAAACTGCCCCGACCGGGGATCGAACCCGGGCCCACTGCGTGACAAGGCAGCACAGCGGTGGACTATTTAGGTATGTATTTAAATATTATATTAAAGTGCCGAGGACCTATATATTTTATTTCCTAATATTGAAGGTGAGCGCGATACAGTATATAATGTGCTAGATATAATTGCGGACTTTCTTGCACGTGCCGTAAATATATGACACGGTCCACGATTTAGTTCCTTTCTGAAGGAAATACTCAGTATTTTTACGCCCTGAAATCCATCTTGGTCAGATTTGAAACCGTGAATCTTAAAATCAGAATCGAGCATGATAATGACTACTTCTCCATAATCAAACCTCAGAAATTAAATGCCAGGAAAATTCTGTGGCACCCTATAGGAAAATAATATCAGAAATTTCTTTCATGTTCCACGAATTATTGTTGCGTTTTAAGAGTATTTTATACCAATCACTAGCTAATACCCGGCGTGCGCTGCTACGCCTAAATAAACGAAAATTAATATGATTTTATGTTTAGTTGAATAAGTAAAAGGAAAAGTAAGTATAAATTTATATTTTTAGATACCCCGTGCTGATTACCCGGCGTTGCCCGGGAATCTACTTATTCCGATCTTCTTGACATATATTAGCTGAAATACGAAAATTAATGTGTTTTATGTTTAGTTAAATAAGTTAGACGGAAAAATTTTTATCGTAATTATTTTTAGATACCCCGTGCTGTTTACCCGGCGTTGTCCGGGAATCTACTCATCCCGACCTTCTTGGCATAAATGAGCTGAAAGACAAAAATTAATGTAGGCCTACTTCTTATGATTAGTTAAATAAGTCAAATGAAAAAAATAATTATAAATGTATATCGTAATTATTTTAAGATTTCCCGTGCTGATTACCCGGTGTTGCCCGGGAATCTATTCATCTCGATCTTCTTGGCATAAATGAGCTAAAAGACAAAATTCGTTATTGTGAGTTATCCGTAAAAGAATACCCGCCATGTGCTGCTATGCATGCACAGGAATCTACGTAATTTTCTCGATCTTCTTGACAACAATGAAAGACAAAAATGGTTATTGTGAGTTATTCCTAACAGTTAAATATATGCTGTCGCGGACTTTTTTTTAGAGCTTTTTGAGATATTCAATTCTGCGTACATTAATTTTGTGTATTTGTTATGGTTTAGGCAGCGTAAGCCATTTAAGCGTCCAAAGAGCTACTTTTTTTCAGTTTTTCCACTACAAAGAGCGATTTTTAAGGATGTAGGAGTTGAGTATCACAACTCTCTTATAGCCTATGTTCATTCCCGGGAATCTTCTGAACATTTAGCAAAAAGCCCCATCACAATCGGATCAACGGTATGGCCGCGCATTAAGTACGAATAAACAAACAAACAAATATTACATTTTTATGTATTAGATAATTACTCTATCCTTGCTACTAGAAGACAGTGGCATGTTATAAATAATTAATTCAGACTTCTTCACGATGCCCGAGAAACCTCGGTACTCCTTGTTCTTTCAATAACCATACCAGTGCTTGCGGCTCATATAAAAAGAGCAGACATCTGGCACTTTCAGAGTTGGCACGGCCCTGTCATTTTCCTGCCAAATAGCGTGCTCGGAATTAA
Organism: Diploptera punctata; assembly: GCA_030220185.1. Classification (NCBI taxonomy): domain Eukaryota; kingdom Metazoa; phylum Arthropoda; class Insecta; order Blattodea; family Blaberidae; genus Diploptera; species Diploptera punctata. Next base: position 172,820 of record JASPKZ010007320.1, on the reverse strand, counting down.
ATAGGTTATTCTACAAGGGATTTCATTCATAAATTTCAAGAAAGGGGAGAAATTCAATTCCACTCAGATATCAAGATGTCCTGAGAATTATTTCAACTCGTGCAATCAAACGATCACAAAAACATAGACTACTAATTAATCATCGAATTAAAAAAAATAACCTTATCATTATCCTAATTTTATATAAATGTCTATAGTTTGTGTCAGAAATAAAATATATTTACATTACACATTGAAGGCAGACTATAATTATATTTTAATTATTTAATTACGACGATTTTATCTTTAATTAAAACGTATCATGTTGAAGGTGATTTACATTCATTTATTTCCTAGATTCGCCAATTAGAACCAATGGAAAATTGTCATAATTTAATAAAGGGTATTAACGTACGACAATATGTGTGTGGAAAAAAAGAAGAACTTAAAAATAAAACATTAAAAATTACAAAATTAAAATTCCGTAAAACTGTGGTAGTGCCCATGTTATCACATGCTTGTGGACATTTAATAAATCAGATAAAAGGAAACGAAATTCGTACGTTCTGTAGCAGACTATACATTGTTAGATGAGAAATATAATGAAATAAAAACCGAATTAAACATATTCAGTATCCAAAATTCAAGGACTAACTGACTCCAACGTATAGAAAGAATGACACCCAATAGACTCCCACAAATTTTGTCTCACTACCAACCCAAAGGAAGAAGAAATGTTGGGCGCCCATAACTAGGTGGAAAGATACAGTTTCTTAATGCGAAAACAGATCTATGGACTCATTCTATGACGTGGGAGAAGAAAAGCGTGTGACAATATAAATAAATTTAGATTTTTAAACAAATAAAAATGCGGTTAATTAGAATTTTAAAAAAATCACAATGCAACGGAATTCTTTTAATAGAAAGACGCACATTTGCATAGTTGATAAAGATGCATTAAACTAATTAGGAAAACATCCGTCACTAAGGAACTACCTAAACTAAATGAATTCCTGGCAAGTCGAATTCTTGGTTCGATTTTGATGGCTTACGGAATATATATTTTTAATGTTAACCTTTAAATTGGAGAAATTCAATTTCTTATCCCGACTTATTTAAAAAGTGAAAACATGCAGTGAAAACAAACCATGTATAACCGCATACCTATTGCATATTGTTATATTGCATATTGCACAAATTTAAATAATTTCTACAGAGTAATTTTTCGATTACTTTATTCAAAATAAGAAATCAATTAAACCAATGTATCTTATAGAACATCATATCAATTAAAGGGTTAATTAAATTATATGTTATATAGAAACATTATGATGAAAAAATCGTATAGGGGTACTAAAATAAGTTTTATTTTTACCTATTCGAAGAAGAGGAAAAGGAAGACCTCGAAACTCGTGGATGCAAGAAATAAGAACTGGAATGAGAACAAGAGGACTGGAAGAAATAGAGTGGATGGATAGAGTGGAGAAGGAAAATAAAACTTTAGACACAGAAAGATGAGTAAATATTGAAAAATCTGTATGTAAAAATATATATAAATTTATATATATGTACATATATATACATATAAATATATATACATATATACATATATACATATATACATATATATATATATATATATATATATATATATATATATATATATACATGGAGAATATATTATATAAGAAAAATAAGTGTTTTGAATTGGATTCGCCTGGTGGTGTAATGTATAACACGCTGGGGTACCGAGCCAGAGTTCCGGGTTCAAATCCCGTTCAGGCATTTATTTTTTTATCATGTTATATATAATATATATATATATATATATATATATATATATATATAATACATAATTCTTCTGTATATCGCGTTTGTCACTGAACACCTATTTCTTTGTGGAAAAAATCAATATATATATATATATATATATTCATTTATTTATTTATATTTCTTTCAGGTAATTATTCGCATAATGCAACAATAAATTGCGTGTTTTTCAGTTTTTTTATTTATGTTTATGGCTTCGTGGCATAGAATACACAAGTATTTTTTAGAGAACTGTACATTTTCAACCTAAGATTATAACATTTGATTATGTTAACCTAAAAAAAATTAGAATTCAAAAAGTGCACAATTTCAGTTTTCTATTTTGTATTCAGTTTTTGGTGTTCGAGTACTAGTATTTCCCTTGTGTCTCGAAGAAGAATTCAATAGAGGCGCAGATGTTTCATCTATACAGAAACGCTGTACAAGAAACACGCAGCAGTAAACAATCGTTCTAATTTACTCAAGTGGCGAAGAGAGAGAGAGAGAGAGAGAGAGAGAGAGAGAGAGAGAGAGAGAGAGAGAGAGAGAAGTTTCATGTAGTGTCTTGTATCACAGATCTGATTCCAGTAATTAATTATATTTTCTCAGTTGTATATCTCGAACTTACTGTAGTCTCGACTCCTATTAAATTACTCACACAAATTACATTTTCCCTCTATATACGTGTTCTCAACTGTAGGACCAGTGATTTGATTGGAGAATAAACACTATCCGTATTCACATTCATAAAATATACGTAGTTGCCCCGAAAAGAGATCTAACAAACAAAATTTCGAAAATTTAGTTTTCAGTGGATTAGTGATCTATCCGGAAATTATCACGGAATGGTGGATGTAAACCTATTCCTGCTCTCTTCTACATCTGCTTTTTTTCATTTTTAAAAATTGGATTTCAAGTGAATAGTGATCTATCTGTAGTAAAATGCCGGAAGAAGTTAGTCAAGTCATGAGTAGCAGTGCAGAAAAACAATTATTGCACATGTGCAAACTCATTCTATCCACAGTCCCGTGAGAATTCTATCAGAATCTTAGAGAAATTGAGTGAAAAATATAAAAGACACAAAGAATGTAAAGAAATAACATTGAATGGAACTTTTTCTAACTGAATCAGTGTTCAATATGTATTTTCTATTTGTTATTGTAGCATTTTTAGTTAAAAACGAGTTAGATCATTTGTTCACTCTATAACGATAGATCGTTTGCACTTAATTCTGTATTGAATTGTTAATATTGAGTTTTTTAGCATGTTATTTTGCATTCAAATTGGTTGTATGTTTCCAATAGGATGAGAGATTAAATTGTATATAATATAATAAAAGAAATAACCTCAATTTCCTTTTTAGCATTGGTATGTTTTTTTTTGTGACGAACAGGGAGATAAAGAGGATAAAGAAGAAAGTGATATCAAGAACAGAATAAATAAAGGTAGAGCAATAACAGCAATGATGAATGGAGTCTTATGGAACAGACATATAACCAGGAAAAATAAATTGCAAATATATAATTCAATAGTGAGAAGTACTGTCACATATGGAGCTGAAGTTTGGAAATTCAACAAAAACTTAGAACAAAAACTTATGTCGATGGAAATGGATTTCTTGAGGAGAGCAGCAGGATGAACAAAATTAGACAAAATATGAAATACTGCCATAAGAGAAAAAATGAATATTGGTTATTCAATACTAGATTATATACGGTATAAGCAATTAAATTGGTTATGGGCACGCACGACGAATGATAGAAGAAAGATTATCCAGGAAAACATTGGAATGGTGTCCACCTGGAAGAAGGAGGAGAGGAAGACCTCGAAACTCGTGGAGTGCAGGAAATAAGAACTGGAATGAGAGCAAGAGGACTGGAGGACATGGATTGGATAGAGAGAGACGAGTGGAGAAGAAAAATAAACTTTAGGCACAGAAAGATGTGTAAACATTAAAATTCTGTATATAAATGAAAAATAGCCTCAAAATTAAGTTTTTTTTTTTTCGTTTTCCCAACAATTTGTAGTTTGTGGGTTAGATCTGTTTTCGGGGTAACTATACAAATCTAGATGAAATATTGATAATTAAACTTATTTACTTTAAATTAAAGTAGCAACAGATCATATTTTTAACATAAGACAGATTTTAGAAAAAGAAAGACGGAAATATAATAGCACTGCGCATCGACGATATGTAGACTTCAATAATGCATATGATTCAGTTAAGAGGGAGAAGTTATATAGTATCCTTCTGGAGTTCGGAATTCCTGAAAAGTTTAGACTTATACGAATATGTCTAAATGGCACAAAGAATAGGATGTAGGCACCTGATGTCTGTAATTCTGTGTATAGTTAATTAGTATATACTCTATGTTGGCTGCACTGGAACACGTCTTTGTTGTTGCATAGAATATTCGTTAAAATCAATATGGCTGCCACGTCTTCATGTTATGTCTGTAGTTAAATATCATGGTAAAATGTATTGAAATGATCGTAAGAAAGCTGTGAAAATCATTGTAAATTGTGGGAAATTATTTAAAAAATGGAACTCTAAGAATAAAATTTGACAGGAGTTTATGAAGGAACTAAAAAAGTTGCATCACACGTTGTAAAGTTTAGCCAAAGTTTTGTTGGTAAGTTAGTAATATGAGTAAAGGACTGATGTTCTCTATTCCATTTAGATTGCAAGAAAGCTTCTTGTAGATAGATTGTCATAAGGACGTCATCTGCATGCAAAATTAATATATTCACACAGCATGATCGACGTCTTGTGAGAAGACGTTATTAACTGTCATGTCAAACCCTTCCTACTGACGTGTTACAAAGCCAGTATGTTCCAATAAAAGCACTTGTGCTACAATAACACAATCTCTAGAATGCAAATTCCGGATTTAACTTTTAACAGACTTCTAAAACCTACACAATATAATGGGATAAAAAATTAAAATATGTAACTGTTGGCAGGTGCCGTCGTCTTCAACTGCGTTAAAATCTTATATTTAAAATGTTATCTGGAGGCCTTTCGGAAGTTAACTTCTATCATCAGAAGGATGAGCGTCTGCTAATAGTTGTTGTTTACGACATTGTAGACATGAAATGTCGTTAGTAGCAACTAACAAGTTGCTACTAACGTCACTTAGTGATGTGATGGTGGAAGTTAACTTCGGAAGGGCCTGCAGGTAACATTTTAAATATAAGATTTGAACACAGCTAAGGACGGTGGAATCTGCCAACAGGTATATATTTCAATTTTTTATTCTATGACTATTAACCTCAACATAATTTTATGGAAGTTAACTGATGATGGAAGTTTACTTTCGAAAGGCCTCCAGATAAATTTTAAATGTGAGAATTTAACACAGCTGAGGACGGAGGCTTCTGCCAACAGGTATATATTTTAATTTTCTATTCTATGGCTATTAACTCAACGGAATTTGATGGAAGTTAACTGATGATGGAAGTTATCTTCCGAAAGGCCTGTAGATAACATTTTAAATGTGAGATTTTATCACAGCTGAGGACGGAGGCCTCTGCCAAAAGGTATGTATTTTAATTTTTTTTATTCTACGACTATTAATCTCAACGGAATTTGATGGAAGTTAACTGATAATGGAAGTTAACTCCCGATAGGCCTGCAGGTGACATTTTTTTAAATATTAGATTTTAACACAGCTGAGGACGGAGGCCTCTGCCAACAGGTATGTATTTTAGTTTTCTATTCTATGACTATTAACTCAACGGAATTTGATGGAAGTTAACTGATGATGGAAGGTAACTTCCGAAAGGCCTGCAGGTAACATTTTAAATATTAGATTTTAACACAGCTGAGGACGGAGGCCTCTGCCAACAGGTATGTATTTTAATTTTTTATGCTATGGCTATTAACTCAACGGAATTTGATGGAAGTTAACTGATGATGGAATTTAACTTCCGAAAGGCCTGCAGGTAACATTTCAAATATTATATTTTAACACGGCTGAGGACGGAGGCCTCTGCCAACAGGTATATATTTTAATTTTTTATTCTATGACTATTAATCTCAACGGAATTTTATGGAAGTTAACTGATGATGGAAGTTAACTTCCGAAATGCCTGCAGGTGACATTTTAAATATTAGATTTTAACACAGCTGAGGACGGAGGCCTCTGCCAACAGGTATGTATTTTAATTTTTTATTCTGACTATTAATCTCAACGGAATTTGATGGAAGTTAACTGATGATGGAAGTTAACTTCCGAAAGGCCTGCAGGTAACATTTTAAATATTAGATTTTAACACAGCTGAGGACGGAGGCCTCTGCCAACACGTATGTATTTTAATTTTTTATTCTATGACTATTAATCTCAACGGAATTTGTTGGAAGTTAACTGATGATGGAAGTTAACTTCCGAAATGCCTGCAGGTGACATTTTAAATATTAGATTTTAACACAGCTGAGGACGGAGCCCTCTGCCAACAGGTATGTATTTTAATTTTTTATTCTATGACTATTAATCTCAACGGAATTTGATGGAAGTTAACTGTTGATGGAAGTTAACTTCCGAAAGGCCTGCAGGTAACATTTTAAACATTAGATTTTAACACAGCTGAGGACGGAGGCCTCTGCCAACAGGTATGTATTTTAATTTTTTATTCTATGACTATTAATCTCAACGGAATTTGATGGAAGTTAACTGATGATGGAAGTTAACTTCCGAAAGGCCTGCAGGTAACTTTTAAATATTAGATTTTAACACAGCTGAGGACGGAGGCCTCTGCCAACAGGTATGTATTTTAATTTTTTTATTATATGACTATTAATCTCAACGGAATTTGATGGAAGTCAACTGATGATGGAAGTTAACGTCCGAATGGCCTGCAGGTAACATTTTAAATATTAGATTTTAACACAGCTGAGGACGGAGGCCTCTGCCAACAGGTATGTATTTTAATTTTTTATTCTATGACTATTAATCTCAACGGAATTTGATGGAAGTTAACTGATGATGGAAGTTAACTTTGAAAGGCCTACAGGTAACATTTTAAATATTAGATTTTAACACAGCTGAGGACGGAGGCCTCTGCCAACAGGTATGTGTTTTAGTTTTCTATTCTATGGCTATTAACTCAACGGAATTTGATGGAAGTTAACTGATGATGGAAGTTAACTTCCGAAAGGCCTGCAGGTAACATTTTAAATATTAGATTTTAACACAGCTGAGGACGGAGCCTCTGCCAACAGATATGTATTTTAATTTTTTATGCTATGGCTATTAACTCAACGGAATTTGATGGAAGTTAACTTCCGAAAGGCCTGCAGGTAACATTTCAAATATTATATTTTAACACGGCTGAGGACGAAGGCCTCTGCCAACAGGTATGTATTTTAATTTTCTATTCTATGGCTATTAACTCAACGGAATTTGATGGAAGTTAACTGATGATGGAAGTTAACTTCCCAAAGGCCTGCAGGTAACATTTTAAATATTAGATTTAACACAGCTGAGGACGGAGGCCTCTACCAACAGGTATGTATTTTAATTTTTTATTCTATGACTATTAATCTCAACGGAATTTGGTGGAAGTTAACAGATGATGGAAGTTAACTTCCGAAAGGCCTGCAGGTGACATTTTAAATATTAGATTTTAACACAGCTGAGGACAGGGGCCTCTGCCAACAGGTATATATTTTAATTTTTTATTTTATGACTATTAACCTCGATGGAATTTGATGGAAGTTAACTTCCGATAGGCCTGCAGAAAACATTGTAAAAATAAGATTTTAACACAGCTGAAGACGACGGCACCTGCCTACGACTATTCACCTCAACGGAATTTTTATGAATTTTATCAGTACACAATGTAAAACAAGTTGAAATTTTAAACATTTAGGCCTATATTACGTTATCCATCCACCGCTATTGTCTCGGGGTATCGTCACCGTTTCTTATGCAGTGGGTCCGGTGGAGAATATTGAGAATTCAAAACAGAATCAAATATAAACAAATATAGGGATATTACCTAAATAATAATTTCATGGCAGGACAGGCCTAGAAGGCCCTTAGCCTACCTTCCGGCTGCTGGTCTCACATCCACATGTGTCAATAACAGAGGTAGATAATCATCTAGCCAGCGTAGGGGTGACATGTGGTCAGCATGTCGAGTCCCCCACCTGTCATAACTGATTTTCTCAACCTGGATCCGCTATTTATTGTAGCTATACAGCCTTTGACGCGACTTTTTTTTTAATTCCTTCATAAACTCCTGTCAAATTATATTCTTAAGACTTTCTTTTTTCAAATTATTTCCCCCCATTTACAACGATTATCACAATTTTTAACGATTATTTCAATTTTATATGATATTTAACTACATGTGTAGGATGTAGAAGTGGCAGCCATATTGATTTTAACGAATATTCTGCAAAACAACAAAGACTTGTTCCAGTGCAGTCAACATAGAGTATGTACTAATTAGCTGTACACATATAGCCTACTTCAGAATTTCAGAACTTACAATCTATTTTTTGGGCGTCGCATTTTTTCACAGGTTATAGTGCTTATATTGCGTTAGGCTAGCTTTAAGATTGGTCTTTCAAAGGTTAGAGTACTTAAATTCCGTTAGGTTAGCACTTAGGTTACGAAGCACGGAATGGTTCCGTGTTCTCGCCCGGCGGACTGACGACCGAAGCACGGAATTGTTCCGTGGTCGTGTTGATCTTTTCTTTTAGAGATGGCACTAACGTTCACTTTTACATTCCTCTTGGGTACATTTATCTTCATGCATTTGGCACCATTGGAGTCTAAATTATCGATAAATGGGAAAAATCATAAATATATATTGTACCAAAACACGTCTTTCCGGGACTGTTCATTTTTCCTAAAAATATCCCAGTTCCAAGTGACATAAAATTGAAAACAAAATGCAGGCTCAATGGGTTAAATTGGGTTAGGTTAGCGTGTAGGTTGGTCTTTCATAGGTTACAGTGCTTAAATTGCGTTAGGTTAGCTTTTAGGTTGGTTTTTCACAGGTTAGAGTACTTAAATTTCGTTAGGTTAGCTGTTAGGTTGGTTAAATATCGTGTATATATGTTGGCTGCATCCCGTGAATCCTTATTGTAAACAGCTTGACGTTTGTTGGCGCATACGCATGGTATATGATTGGAACTCAGAAATATGTGTTCGCATCACATGTTGTATACTATTCCCATTTATTTTTGTCTGTGTACGTGTTCAGGGTGGCTCATAAAATTATAATTGAAATGTTTGTGCCACAGACTATGAGTAATATACAACTAGGTGTTATACACGATTTCTGTCATTGGCTTTGACTTTTTTATGCGTTCTACCATCCTGGTAATATGTCCACTACTAACCTTCTTTCTGTAAAGGAAATAAAATAGTATATTACGATGAGAGGTAGGGAAGAGGTTTTTACAGAAGCGAGGAAAATGTTTAAAAACCGAGCGATGAAAGGGTTTTTAATTTTCGAGATTCTGTAAAACACTTCACAGATGTGAGTTGTACATTATATTTTTCGCGATGCTGTTTTGAAAATAATAAATAATAACAAAATAATAACATCTTTGTTGGAAATATTTGCGTTTATTATAAACAATTGACTAACCTTAACAGTGTGGGCAATGTTTATTAGTTGGAACTACAGGAGGCCGTGAGACCAATTAGTGATAAAATGGCGGCAAGTACTTATTTATTGTTTTATATTGTTTCAAATGAAGTTCAGTTCATTTAAAATGCAGTGATTTGTTTCGTATAATGTATATTAACACTACCTTTTGAACATGTTTTGTATATACATTGTATGTAGTATACATAGAGGGCAGTGGTTTTTACTTCCCACACGCCTTTTGTAATATGTAACATTACAGTATTGTTATTTAGGTTGGCAACCCCTAATATAGGAAGTTGAACTTTCAATCAAGGTCGCCATTGTTGTAAGTATAACAAAAACACTATCGCGCAATAAGGTATGTTACAAACGATATACAATTTTGGTTATATTTTTATGAACCACCCCGTAATTGCGATCCTCGCGTATGGTTCCAAAGTTCTACGATTCAAACCCGGTAGGGTCGATGAATTCTAAGGGAATATAACATACGGAGTATGGCTTCATTAAGATAGGAAATAAAGCCGTGGTTCCTGTGTTATAGATTTATGACAAACTTTAAATTTTATAGGCTCTTGAGTAAAATTTGTCGATCCTTTCACGCCAGGATTTAAATTATTATTTCTATTAATTTATTAAAAGAATATTAAATAATACCTTATTTCAAGGTAGGTGTCACTACCATAGCCAACGACAGCGGATGAAATGAGAATTATAGATTTGTATATGTGGAAAGAATTGTTAATGTTTGTGCCAAGTCTAGAATGGTGCAGTGGGCTGCACACTAGTACGGAGAACTAGAGGTCCACGGTTCGATTCCTGGTCAGACACAATAATTTTTATATTCACAATATCATTATAATATCATAATATGATCCATTATTCAAACTGTGTTCACATAACAGTACTGGAAAATGTTAAATAACTTAACATAAACTCAAATACCGAAATACAAAACATATCACACAAAGAGATTCTCAAAACCACTGATAAAAAGGTCAAAACAGCTACAAAAGACTGGAAAATTACATAGATGACAAGCTAAATGCATTGAAAGAAGAAATAATATTTTTCCTAACAGTCACCTACAACCTAACTGACAACTGTGAAAAGCCATTACTCAAAACCATAGCCAACAGCATAGCCAAAAAAGCCCTAAAAACGAAAGTCAAATTCGTCCCATCAAGAACACACACAGACATATTCATTCAGAAAATGGATGAAATTAATAACACAGTAAACACAAACATCACAGAACCCCAAGAAAACATAAGTATAAAATTTAACACAATTATACCTAACACCTAAATGGAAAGAACAATTAAAAAATAAACAACATCAAACACTAAAACATGCACGCAACCAGTTAACCTTAAGCGTTTTTCTCCACGCATATAAAAAAAATCGATAAAATCTCTGATTCCGAAAGGAGCACCAGCATGGACGGACATGGACTTTGATATTTTTTCGCGTTTTTCTGCCTTCTGTGCCTGACAATTTAGTGCAAAATAACATCGAACCTCAACTCCTAACTAAAAACGAAAACTTCAGACCAAAGAACGAGGGTAGCAAACGACACAAATAAGACTCTCGTCTATCGGGAAGTCCTTTAAAGGACCCCACAGTTTATTCTAGTGTTTTTCTAATTTTAAGGGTTAATATCAATAAATGAAGTACTATTTATTCTTACATTAAATTAATTTAAATCAAAACCGATTGAAATTATAATTTGAATACATTGCTAAATTTATCGCTATATAAAGTGAAACAGATGGATATCGAGAATTTTAGAATTCAGTCCTACGGCACCAGCTAATCTGTGTTTTTCCTTTTGGGGGGGATTCTCAATATAATTTATCTCAATTACTTTACAATTGTTAAATTAGTAGACCTACATTCGTTAAGTAGTTTTATACATAAACTCAAACAAAGGGCATCAGGCAAGGTCACTCTTAAATTCCATTCTTTTTTAATATTATAATGGATAAATTTATTGAAAACATAGCATCACGTTTGGGGTACAAATGGGAAAAACTAGATTTCACTTGATATGTTACGCAGATGATATTGTTTCTCCTTTCAGAATCTCAAGATAATTTACAAAGATCTTTACAATCAATTTAATATAATGCCAGAAAATACAATATGGAAATTAATACGAATAAGACTAAATGCTTAACAATATCATAAGAAGCAATAAGATGCAAAATTAGAAGTGGAAAGAAAAAATATACGTAGAACATATATCAGAATTTAATTAGTTAGGTGTATTAATAACAAACAGTAAAAATCTAATGAAATAAGTAAATATATAAGCTGATAAAGCAGCACAAATATCAGGATATATGAAAGATTTAATTTGGTTCAACAGTCAATAGAAAGGAAAATCCGCAAATACAAAACGACAGTTCAACCAGTTATCATATCTGGAGCAGAAATTAGGGCTGATACAACAAAAACTAAACAAATAATAAGCTCATATGAAATGAAGATTTAAGAACTATTCAGTGGAAAACATTATTTGATAGGATATACAATACACAATTAGAGACAAATGTCAAATTCAAGACATAACCAAATTTATTATAGACAGATGAAAATACTGAAAAGATCATATAGAAAGAATGGAAGGCAACAGACTTGCAAAAGAGCTAAAGAAGATAGACCAATGGACAGAGCAGGAGGAAAACCAACCAAGAGATAGATAGACAGTGGATGCACATCCAATATGTCTTCCTCTGACTCCGAGGAATGATTTGGAAAATAAACAAGAATAAAGCACTAACAATAACTAATAATAATAATAATAATAATAATAATAATAATAATAATAATAATAATAATAATAATAATAATAATAATAAGTTTTAAACATATAATATGCATATAATAAATTAAATAATGTTCGAATACTGCAACTCCAAAATGTATATATTGTTGGAGAGCAATGTAATCAATAAGAGGAGACGTCACCCAATTAAGAGAAGTACCACTGATAATATTACAGTGGTCGTGCATCATCCTAGTTATAATTCATCACTCCTCTACAGACAACATCTGTATCAATCAGAAATGCAAGTCCAAGTTGAATGTTAAGTGCACTTAATTTGTGTTCCAAATAACGCAAAAACAAGTAAATTACACTGGTCTACAAAAAAAAACAAAATTGTCTGCTACTGAGGAAATTCTGGCGCTGTTTTATACGGCAACAGGTACACTGATTCCAGATCTGTAATCAGATTTATCCTAGAATGTCAGGCTTTTGAATTATGGACCTCTAAAAATAACCCAACAAACATTTCTTAATCGTACTTATATCCTCGAAAATCTACAATATGTCATATATATTTAGAATGAAACTTTATATACCAAGTTTCGTTGCGATAAAACAAAAATTGCTTCTTCAGGAGCATTTTTACTTCAGTTTTTTGTCTACTGTTATGTGTATTTATGTGCAGGCTTTGTCTATTGTTGACTATTTATATTTTATTAAGTTCATTATATATATGTATATATATATATATATATATATATATATATATATATATATATTAATTTTAAGTGAAATACGAAATAATTATGTTAAGTGAAATAATGAAATGGTTTGGGGTAATGGAATTCCAACTCAGATTTGTAAATGTTCCCACTAAAATTCGAACTTTCATGTTAATACCTACTCCCACTTTGAATGAACCAGTTTTCTGATTAAAGAACTCAATTTCACTTTCTGTAATCAAACGTAATACACTTAATTGCATAACTAAAAAAGAAAATGGCATTCACTAAAGCAATTATTAATATTCTGTTTTCAAGTAAACCCTAAAGCTAATGGTTTAATTTCGCTCGTTTTCAGAGAATACATCTCCTCTATTACGTCACTGGGATATAGTGAATATATCTAAGCGATGACATTTGAGATTTAGAAGTCTCTGGTTCAAATCACAGCGTCGCCCAACTAATTGGAATTAAATCCTGGATAGGAACTATTTTATCAGGATTCATTTCATCGTAATAACTATTTAATAGTATTGATAACTCGAAATATTACGATAGTAAAAAAATCACTCAGTATTTTCTATCTTCTGTCAATAGATTCATTTCGGCGAGACAAATATTGTATTCTAAAAAATTGTATTGTTTCGTATATGCCTATACATTTTACCTTATTTTTACAGTGAAAATTGATTTTAAAATAACATATGGCAAAAATTCTCCATCCTAATCTTAGATAGTAATTATATCACCCTTTGAATATCATCATCATCATGAACAAATTCGTTTTAGGCCATGTGGCCTGTACGGTAAACCTAGCGAAGATGGTCTTGATCTTTCCACCGATGTTTTGGTCTTCCTTGGTCCCTATGTCCAGTTGGGGTATATTGGAATGCCAATTTTGGAAGTCTATTTCTTGCCATTCTCCTCAGATGATTTTTCCATTCTTGTTGGTATCTTTGTATATCTTCATTTAAACTTGTTACTCCAAGTTTTCGTCTGATAATAGTGTTCCTTTGGTGATTCAGTCTATTAACTCCTAACAATGATCGTAAGAAGCGCATTTGGCTTACTTGAAGTTTATGAGAGTTTCTTTCATTTAAAATCCAAATTTCACTTCCGTATTTTAGAGCAGCTATTGATGTGTTGTTATGTAATCTTAGTTTTGTCTCTGTCCTCATCTGTTTACCAAAACTCTTCGTATTACCCCATTCATTTTATTATATTTTTGTAATTTTGAATCAATGTCACTCTTATACTCTGCAAATACACTTCCTAAGTAAGATAAATCTGACACTTGTTCTACCCCTTTGAATATTAAAAAAATAAACAAATTGGTTATTAAATAAAAAAGAAAAAAGATTTTAAAAAATTAACGAAACTTGAAAAAGAAATTAATATTAAAACAAACAATTGGATCACTTTTACTTATACAGGTAATGAAACAATCAAACTAGCAAAAATCTATCAGGAAACACGATAAAACATCAGCAAGCCTACAAAACTAATAACAAATTAAATAACATAATGTATAACAAAATTGAATAAAACACGTATGAAAACAAAGGCATATATAAACTCAAGTGCAATGAGTGTGAAAAATGTTTCATTGGTAGAACATCTTTAAGTTTTAGAATAAGATTTAATGAACATTTTTCAGATGTTGTTAAAGGAGAAGGCAAATCAAATTTCGCTAAACACATTTCAGAAAGCGGTCACAGTTTAACAAGATCTATAATATAATGTCAATTATATACAGAGAAAACAACAGACACAAAATTAATATTTTAGAAGAAATCAAAATTATCAAGGAGGCCAAGAATACAAACATTCTCAACGAAAATATGTCTAATGAACAAAACCCTCTACTAGATATATACAGATAATTCAATACTACTACAACAACTCCAGAAGATGAAGCATGCTTAGAAAGGCCTAGAGTGAAATCAACAAAAAATTTAAATAGAAATATTATAGTTGTGGAAGACGGCAGTATACAAGGTACAAAAAATGTATATATTTAACATTAAAAAAATAAATCACCAATTTCCCACATAAAATACATGATACACTTATTGAATGCACCGTACGTTCCAGACGAGAAATGACCTTAGATTTTAAAGTTATAAATAAATAGGAATTAAATAAAACAAATAAGAAAATGTGAAACACTCGTAAACAACAGCGAGTCCATAATATAACTAAGGTAAATAAGAACAACAATAACGGTTCTTTACTTCTGCTTTATCTGTCCATCAGAAATAGGCTCTATAAAAATTGTGAGATTCCAAATGTGAAAGTTACAATGTAAATTGTGAGATTCGATATTGACATTATTATGTTGTAAATTAACACTTACTTACTTACTCACTGGCACTATCGAACCCGTAGGTTCATGGCCGCACGGACATAAGCTCTCCATACATCCCTATCCTGAGCTAATGCTTTCCAATCATTCCCTGTATAATCCACTTGCCTAAAATCATAGTTAATATTATTCTCCCACTTCATTCTTGGTCTACCAACTGGGCGTTTTCCCTCTGGCTTTCCTACAAGAAGCTTCCATGCAAGTCTTTCATTCCCCATGCGTGCAACATGTCCTGCCCATTGCAGTCTACGAGATCTTTGGCATGGGTTCCCTGAAGTAGTTCCCGCCCGGAGAACCGAATGGGGGACTATTTGACCTCCGGAAAATTTTACCCAGTTGAACCCATGTCCGCATTTCTTGACGGTTCTATTTTTTCGTCTGGCTTATCACCTTCGACCAGTCCGGCATGGGTAACTCCATCGGCAGCAATGCTACCGCCGGCATAGCTCTCAGGATCATTTAAGCACGCAAGCCACTCCACCACGACAAGGTAAAGATACCAGGGAGGGGAAAATTAGCACTACTATATTTTTTTTCTGATACAAGGAATTACTATTTATGTGTATATTTAGATCAGTATATAATCTCTCTTTTATATATATATATATATATATATTGGCATTTTGAAATATTTAACCGGCAAGATGAGAAAATGACATTTAACTCTTAAATTACCAATGTATCCTATAAGATCAATTGGTTGTATCCTATAAGATCAATTGGTTTATTTTATTTAATATTATTTTTTTGATAATACAGAAGAAAACGAACGAGAGTATAAATTACCTTTTTGCACGATAATGCGTTTCGTCGTACTTACAGCAATGGCGACCATGATTGATAGTTAAACTTCCAACATTTCGGGGTTGCCAACCTGAATAACTATACTGTAATATTACATATTACAAACCTCGTGCGGGAAGAAAACCACTGCCCTTTACGTATACTACGTACAATGTATATACAAAAATATTTCCAAAAGGTAGTGTTAAAATGCAATATACCAAACAAATCACTGCATTTTAAACGAATTGAATTTTATTTGAAACAATATAAAACAATAAATACATACTTGCCGCCATTTCACGGCTGATTGGTGTCACGGCCAGCTGTAGTCTCAACTAATAAACATTACCCACACACTTAACGTTAGTCAGTTGTTTATAATGAACGCAAATATTTCCAACAAATATATTATTATTTTAGTATTACTTATTATTTTGAAAATACCATCGCGCAAAAAATAAAGTACAACGCACGTTTGTTCCCTCTCGTTCGGTTTTTAAACGTTTCCTCTCTTCCGTAAAAACCACTTCCCAACCTCGCATCGTAATATACTGAAATGTATGTGGAATTATACAATATACCCAATAATAATAGTTATGTATGATTTAGTTTTCAGCGCTGTCCGCCACATTCAAATAAATGATTCGACAAATTACTGCTTTACCAATTTAACGACTAAACTGATTTTCCCCTCTTCTGTTTAATTTATATAAGAATGAAATCATAAAATTATGGCAAATTCAATCACAATCACACTTTATGATTGATGGCCGACCTCTCAATTCATTAATGTATGCAGATGATCAAGTAATATTGGCTACTTCTGAAGTTCACCTACAGAGAGCAGTACATAGATTGTCAAATATAACCCGTAATTATAATTTACAAATTTCGGTAAGATAAAAACTATGGCATTTCAAGGAAAAATACCGAGACAACTAAAACTGTTATTAATAACAATATAGTAGAACAAGTTACTTTACTTATCTTGGCTGCAACCTTTCCTACGACACATGTAAAGACATAGACATAAAATTGGTCAAATTCCAAAAACTTATAGGAACAATAAAGAACAATCTTCTTCGAAAAATATGCCCAGATACAATTCTAAAATGTTATTAAACAATGGCTCTTCCAGCTGTACTTTATGGTTCTGAAACCTGGTCTCTGATTACAGGTAAATTAAATAGGATAGTAGCTGCAGAAATGAAGTTATTAAGACCTTTAGCGAGTTATACACTTTATGACCACATGCGTAATGAAGATATACGCAAATCTCTCAACACGCCAGCAATAACTGAACCATTAAAATATACCAAAATAATTGGCATAAACACCTTCGTAAAATGCCAAACAATATACTACCTCTGCAACAATTGAACTACAGATCCACAGGACGAAGAGACCCAGGAAGACCTAAGAAGAGATGGAGGGATCAATTTCTATCCTGAAGTGGAACAGGCCAATGGCCTAATCCATGACTGAGATTGATGATGATGAAGTGATTAATACACCGTGTCCCAATTCAATCTCCCACATTTTAATTAATCATAACTCTCAAAGCATGCGGAATTATGAAATGAGGTTGGTTTAAAAAAAAAAAAGAGAAACTGAAAGAATTTTTGTTTTCATTGTTGCAGTTAATTCATCTGTTGCATGTGGACAATAATGACTAAAACAAAATGGCGATTCCTCAGCAACGAACACCAACAGTTTTCTGGTATGCAGAGACGAAGTCAATAATATTACAGTGCAAAGAAATTACCGGAGAGGATATGGAGGAAATGCATCTGATGGGAAGATCATTAAGGCATGGCTTGAGAAGTTTCTGGCGACTGGAAGCGTTAAAAAAAGAATCAGGAGGTGCTCGTACACGTGCTTCAGAAGAAAAGATTAAAGAAATTAGAACAGGATTTCAGAGAAGTCCACAAAAATCAATTCGCCAAGCTGTATGGCAATGAGTTTCTGCTCGTTTAATACCGGCCTCATTTCATAATTCCGCATACTTTGTTAGTTATAATTAAAATGTGGGATGTTTTAATGGAAAACCCTGTATACTCAGAATAACTCAAGCCTCAGAAAATAATTTGACATAATCCCAAAAATGATTATGCAAGGACATCGTCGACTAGGGAGACCTCTTAAAAGACTGCTAGATGGGGCCGAAATAGGTCTACAAAGGCCTAATTCGTGATGGATGATGATGATTAATGTTATACAGAAGTGATACATTTATATTGTCACATATCCAATATGTCCACCGCTGTGGTCTCGAGGTAGCGTGCTGGCTTGTCATGACGCGGGCCCGGGTTCGATTCCCGGTCGAGACAGGCTCCTGGGTGAGGGTTTTTCCTGACCTGTAAGACAAATGTCAGGAAGCGTAGGGCCCAATAGTCCCCGAAAATCATCCGGCCATCATCATCATCCGTATCATCATCATGATCCCTTCACCGGTGTGGAAAGAAACGGAAAGCTACCACATCTATAATTTCCTAGTAAAGCTGCAAATCATAGCATGAAAATGCTATGGTTGCAGTGAAAGACCTGCCCTCAGGAAGATTACTGTGGGTGGATATCCAATATATCATTTTATATCAGTGCTAAAAAATGACATCAATTTCGAGACACTTTTGAATAGATGATTGTAGTAAATAACGCAGTTGCAAGCTCATTGTAGGGTGGGTAGATAAATTTTAAAAATGAAGTTAGATAAAATACTAAAAATAAAGGTATGGTGCATGTTTCATATAACGAGGAAGATAGCGAGAACCCTAGAGGGCGAAGACCGCTTTACTATAGGATCGGTTGTAACTTCCCTCTGCACGAGGATGATGAGCGTTGTGCTGCTGGGCGAACAAACGTTTATTTTGTTTTACGCAGACTACTTCCATCTAAAACACCATTGTGCAGTTTTCCACCCCGCTCATTTCAACGATCTGGCCGTTAAGGCGAGTTAAACAGAGGATTAGAAGTTGAAGCAGCAATGTGCACGCTGTCTGTTCCTCGCACCACAGCTTATTACTCTACTAATAGTTTTTAAACTTGAATGGATGAGGGATGTTAACGACAATATCCCCATTTCCTACCAAATTAATAGGCGCGTACGCTAGAAAATAGTGCAAACCTACACACGTGTTCAAAGACTTATAGCTAAGGCTTGGGTTTTCATGTAATATTAACATGCAAAATATGTACAGTCCTTGAAAAAATAATTGATGGCGCAACTCTTGATGATGGAAAGTTTAGAGTTTTGAAGAGCGATTCACACCAGTACGTTGTTACATGTTCTGACTCGTTTGAGTATAAAGCGGAAGGCGTAAGTCTCTCTTCATGCAGCATTCGTATCGTTCGCTTCAGTGGAGCAGTCGGTAAGAATTTTTTTTTTCCTACGACGCGGTCCCACATTCGATTCTGGTCAGGTATATATATTTTTATTTATTATTATTTAGTAACGTCATTAATTTTCATAATGCCTACATGTTAGCAGGCTTCGTTATATAAATACATTTGTATATAGGGTCTATATGGTAATAATCCAGGTCACGACATGCTCCTGCGTGAGATTTTTTTCGAGGTTTTTCCTCACCTGTAAGATAAATGTCAGCACGCTTAGGGCCCAACGGTTCCCGAAAATCATCCGGTCATCATCATCTTTATCATCATCACCATCATTCTCCACCGGTGTGGAAAGAAACGGGAAACTACCACACCTACAGTTCCCTAGTAAAGCTATAAAGCATAGCATGAAAATGCTATGATTGCAGTGAAAGACATGCCATCGGGCAGAATTACTATGGAATGGAATATATGGAAATAAATAAATTAAAGGAAACAGCTCATATATATATATATATATATATATATATATATAATATATATATACATATAGAAAATGAATAACGATTGTAACGTCTCATTACTTTGTTTACAAAACACATGGCATAATAAAATGTATTTTGTATCTCCGTTACTAATACAAAATGCGTCTAATGAATTTAAATTAAGTTAATATATAATTTCATTATACAAGTAAGTCCTGATGTACTGCATCGCTTCATACAGACCATTTCTAGGAGAGATGGTTGTGGTCTAGTGGAGGGAGCTTCTGCTTCCCGTGCATGAGGTCGCGTGTTCGATCCTGCTGTAATGTTTTTTTTTTCTCTCTCTCTCACCCTTATTTCAATTAATTTTCTTTCTCTTGTTTCATTTCTTTTGCTTTCTTTTATTTTCAATACTTACTGCACTACTTATTTACACGAAATTGTTTTCAATTGCACTATACACAACGAAATATAACGGATTTAGTTTCTCAAATAGTTGTATACTTGTGAAACAAATTGCTGATCTCTGATCATGCGCAGTGGTTTGGTTCTGAGACTACAACATTATCTGTGCGTCATGAATTATTTTAAAGGCTGTACATATATATGTAATATAATTATGTAAAATATGTGATATTACATAAGAATTCTAAATGCGTAATATTAAATAGAATAAAGTTTTTAATTATATAAATTAAATATTATAAAATAACATTAAGTTAAAGATAAAGATTGACTAAATGAAGGAAGAGGTGAACAAAATCTTTGCCTTCGTGATATTGCCATATTTCTACAATTCCATTCTTAAACAGAGTGTATAATTGTGGCTTTAAAATAGATTTAATCTAAATCTTCAGTGTCGAATGCATGTAATTCTTCACTGACCTTCTCTCAGAAGATTTAGTAGACGTATAACGTGCAAAAATCTGTTTTAATATTCAATCAGGTACTGGTACGCGAATTTGTAATGTGAACAAATATTGTTTTACAGGCTCTTTTTAAATTTATATTCCACTTACAACAAATATTTTTTTTCATTTGAAGTTTTACATAAAAATATGCATAATATGTAATTATGGTGAAATATGTAAAAATATGTAATAATAATTGTCATATATGACAATAAGTTTCTAATTCATGGGTATTTATAATTTGTTTCTATGTACAAGCATAGGGAAAGAATAAAATGTAATTACATACAAATCCTAGCTTTACATATAACAGAACAATTTTTTTAATGACTAAAAAGAATGTGAAAGTATTTAAACTAATTTAATTATTTGTAAGTTTAACTGCAAAATAAGGATTGAAATATAGAATCGAAAATAGGATACTGAATTGTAAAATCATTGAAAATTGCAAGCTTCACAGATGAGATTTTTACGTCCACTCCTAAGTGTGAGGAAAATGGACAAGCAAAGGAACACAGATATACGCGATAAATTAAAAGTTCAAAATATAGTCGAATTTCAGATTTATCATAAGTAATGCCACGAGTGATTTCCAATTTATCTAGAGAATTTGGAAATCAAGAGTGGCATTTGTTATGCCTATTTAACGAATAAAATTAAGCTGCTTACTCACAAATAATTATTTAACTATAGTTATTTTAAAATATTATATATTTAATGTAAATGGCGATGTTTCAAAAAACAAATGAGAAACGATTGGTGAATACAAATGAGAAACGATTGAGAACGCTTCATTTGCTTATTTTGTTCATCACTGCAACCAGATCATATTATTTATTGGCAAAGGATAGCAATATTGTAAGAATGCACCCTAGGGGAGAAATTTATAACCAACATTATAGGTACTAATTGATTTCTGATGTCCTATGATGTAAATATGTCAATTATATTTTTCTGCAACGTCTTTCCTGGAAAATAATTCGTTTAAGAAAATGCAAACAGTGGTTCCTTGTATATAAACAATTGCTACAACTGTTTTTATATTATCTCCCGCATGCGCTATCTGCTGACATTCATGCACTATATATACAATCTGGTAGCCGTATTTCTTAGAGAGTCAGTCACTGCAAAATAATGCTATGACCTATTCAGAATGTTAAAAAGGAGAAGCTTTCTTTAATATGATAAACTTCAGTTGATAAATTCGAGACGAAACACGACTGTGATTGGTTGTAAATACAAAATAATGCAAATGTTATTGGTCATTGACTCCCATTTGAGGCATGAGTTAAATAGTCAAAGCAAACAAACACACACAAAACCTACACATCTGTCAAAGACTTTGACAAAACCTATAATAGAGCGAAAGATGAATGAATGTAAAAGAATTTGAACTTGATTATTTATTTATTTATTTATTTATTTATTTATTTATTTATTTATTTATTTATTTATTTATAAGTTCAACTGCAAAATCACGATTGAAATATAACAGCGAAAATTGGATAGTAAAGTCTTAAATCAAATCAAAATTGCAAGCCACACATATGAGATTTTTACGTCTACTCCTAGGCTTGAAAAAATGGACAAACAAAGAAACACAGATATACGCTATAATTCAAAAGTTCAAAATATAATTGAGGAAATTCAGAATTATCAACAGTAATCTAACAAGAGGTTGTGTTTTTTCTGAAAAAAGAAATCACGAGCGACAAAGTCGCGAATGATTTTGTCTATTGAAAAACTCAACCTCGCGTTGAATTTGGAGCCAAAAATAATGATAATTAGTAATTAAATAAAAATAAAACTTAGTTTTATTTGATTTTCATATTTATTATATAATTCAGTGACAGCTGTTTCGGTACACTGTACCTTCTTCAGACACGTTAACAAATTATGAATTGTGTTCCAACTGATCTAAGCAACAACATGTATTGTTAGATCAGTTGGAACACAATTCATAATTTGTTAACATGTCTGAAGAAGGTACAGTGTACCGAAACAGCTGTCACTGAGTTATATAATAAATATGAAAATCAAATAAAACTACGTTTTATTTTTATTTAATTAATAAATATGGATTTTCATCAAGTAAACACCAACTCAATTGATTAAATAATGATAATGTTTAATATTTATCAATCTTACTTCCGGGCGATTTCTAAGCCGGATGTATAGTTATAAATATCATATATTTTCTGTTAAATCTCTTTGGGCTTGGGAAAAATCAACAACAAATGATTGTATGAGAAATAACTTAACAATAATAGAGATTAATTATACAACATTTAATATTTTTTAGAGCAACAGAACCTAACCTTTTTTTTTTGTAATATTTTGATTTGTTTTCTTTTGGCATTTCTTGCTGTACCATATCGATCGTACATTGTTGAATTGATATCCTTATCAAAGACGTTAATTTGCGGAGATATATCTCATTATGAACAGGAAAAAGGCAATTCTATCAACAGAAAAAGACAATTTTATCGACACGAAGAAGCAAAATTATCAGTCTATGAGATAAATGTTCAAATAAATTCATTACATGTCCAAAGAGTGAATCCACTTCGAATTCCTAAATTAGCACTGCAATAGAACTAACCAGGATTAGTACTCTGAATACGTAGGTGACAGTCCAGTATATATCCACATGAGCTACAATGTCACATAGTACGTACCGGTAGTTCCTTTAATAGACACCTAAAGGAAGTATGTTACAAAGAATTACTAATATTTTCAAAACGAGGGACCATTAGTCCACTAAACCAGATATTATTTTAAACGGTAGGTCTTGTTCTGCAATCTCGCAACATTTTATTTAATTTGGTACAGAATGTGTCCTCTCCTTGCAAGTCTTATCTCTCTCTATCTCTCTTTATGCGCAAATTGTCCGAACGATAAAAGCTATGCGTACCGATTTCTCACTACACTGGTTACAGAAATTAGTAATTTGTTTAGCGAGACGGCCGTCAGGGAATTGAAGCTTGTAATTCATGTTTCACTTCAGAAGCTCGCTGCAGATTAGCTGGCTATTGATTATTGCAATCTCTACAGCATTAAATTCTATACTGATATAATGCAGAAAAGCGTTCATTACAATGCAGATATCTGAAAAATGTTCTATACAATACCTATCTAAATATTTATGGCATGTTAGAATCATATGTGGGTATAATATAGTGGTGGAAGTGCCTGGCAACATTCATTATAAGTAGGTACAGTGTATTCCATGTAATTACACCCTTTAACAAAACAGATAATTAGAGTAACAATTCAAATATGGGCGCGAAAAAGCTGACAATTTTTTTTACAGATTTCAGATTTAAGGTTCTATTACATAGGAAAGAGTCCAACAAACCCACTACCTTAACTTTATTTAATCATACAGCGTAAAAATTAAGTAATTTGGAAATTTAATACGATAGTTTTTTATTTAAATTAACCCAAATATTATCCAATAAAGTTGTAACATTTCTAGGTTATCTATAAAACAAAAAAATAATAAAGGACTGTAAAAATAATAAATAAAGGAAAAAATACGAATACGATGCACATTAAAAGCTGCAATTCCAGCATTTTGAAGTTTATTTTATACCAATCGATTTTTTTCCTGTCTTACTATACTGACTATTCCTTTTTACATCCTATACGACCAATAATAGTAGGCCCTAATAATAATAATAATAATAATAATTATTATTATTATTATTATTATTATTATTCTAAAACTATTATTCTACCAGTTATATTATATGGGTGCGAAACATGGACTCTTACTTTAAGGGAGGAAATGAGATTACGAGGTTTGAGAATAAGGTTCTTAGGAAAATGTTTGGACCAAAGAGAGATGAACAGACCGGTGAATGGAAAAGACTTCATAACAATGAACTACATGGTCTTTATAGAAAACCACATATAATAAGAATAGTCAAGTCTCGTAGACTGCGATGGGCAGGACATGTTGCTCGTATGGAGAATGAAAGACGTGCATGGGAGCTTCTTGTAGGAAAGCCGGAGGGAAAACGCCCGGTTGGTAGACCAAGAATGAGGTGGGAGAACAACATTAACTATGATTTGAGGGAAGTAGATTATACAGGGAATGATTGGAAAGCATTAGCTCAGGATAGGGATGTATGGAGAGCTTATGTCCGCGCGGCCATAAACCTACGGGTTCGATAGTGCCAGTGAGTGAGTAAGTAATAATAATAATAATAATAATAATAATAATTCATTTATAAACAGGTTTACAGTGTAATAAAACATATTCCTGTGCCCAAAAAGATTTAAATTTGTATCTTCATTCTCCTCTATCTTCCCATTCCAATTCTTCCAGACATATCTCCCTCGTACCTATTCTTATATCATCCATCTAATTAAATCTAGGTTGACCTCTCTTTCCTTTCCCAGGTGGAATTCATTCCAAAGCTTTTCTGGGCAATCGTTTCTCCCGCCATAGCCTGTCCCAAGCCAAGTTCAAAAAGGGTGAGGGTCAAATTGCCAAGGTTACAGTGAAGACCTCAACGGCAGATACAGCAGAGAATGAGTCCTTCGGTACGGTGCACCTGGCGGAAGGGGCAACTATACATCGACTGCCTTGTAGATTGGCGTTGGTTCGTTAAAGGCTAGAGGAAGAACATCTCGAACAAAAATTACCTGGTCCTCCAGGTTGGGGGTTGATGCATTATGCCAGCTTCCTATTCATAATTGAAACAAGTACATGCTTAAAAAGTCCAAAGTATCAAAGCTGGGAGAATTTAATTATAAAAGATTTAACCTAAGATGATAATAATAATAATAGTAATAATAATAATAGTAATAATAATAATAATAGCATTAATAATAATAATAATAATAATAATAATAAAACTAACTAACTCACTGGCACTATCAAACCTGTAGGTTCATGGCCGCGCGGACATAAGCTCTCCACACACCCCTATCCTGAGTCAATGTTTTCCAATCATCCCCTGTATAATCTACTTCCCTCAAATCATAGTTAATGATATTCTCCCACCTCATTCTTGGTCTACCAACTGGGCATTTTCCCTCTGGTTTTCCTACAAGAAGCTTCCATGCACGTCTTTCATTCCCCATTCGTGCCACATGTCCTGCCCATCGCAGTCTACAAGACTTAACTGTTCTCATTATATCTGGCTTCCTATAAAGACCATGTAATTCACTGTTATGCAGTCTTCTCCATTCACCTGTCTAATCATCTCTCTTTGGTCCAAACTTTTCCTAAGAACTTTATTCTCAAATACTCATAAACAATAATAATAATAATAATAATAATAATAATAATAATAATAATAATAATAATAATAGTAATAATAATAATAATAGTAATAATAATAATAATAATAATAATACACCTATGTTCCAATGCCGCAGTGTGTACTTTTCGTGCTTCGGATTCCTCACTATGCGGTCAAATGGCGTTAATGTGGCAAATTTCTAATTTATATAGCATTTCGTAAGATAAAGTTATATAGATCATGTTTACTTTTATTGTGAACAGAAAGTTCTGTAGAATATGTGTACGTTTAAGTGTGAGTACAGTGTTAAATGTGTTGTTTAAAGAACGATGATTAACAGAGGAGAAGGTCCGATCCACGCACATAGCTTAATCTTGTCAAAAAGCACCAATATATCCGCCAGGCTTAATGTCCTCTCCGACGGACAAATGGCCATCAACAGTTCTATATGCCTTCTCAACATATGCATTAAAAGGTGATTTTAAATGTAATCGAGCCTCGAAATTGGAAATTTTACGATTAAATTTCCAAATTATCCGGGTATGGAATCCATCACTCCTCCCACTAAGGCAGTCATTTCTACCACCTGAACTATCGCGGAGGATATATTAATAGTATATTACGATGTGATGTTGGGAAGTGATTTTTACAGAATCGAGGAAAATGTTTAAAAACCGATGCGATGTTGGGAAGTGATTTTTACAGAATCGAGGAAAATGTTTAAAAACCGATGCGATGTTGGGAAGTGATTTTTACAGAATCGAGGAAAATGTTTAAAAACCGATGCGATGTTGGGAAGTGATTTTTACAGAATCGAGGAAAATGTTTAAAACCCGATGCGATGTTGGGAAATGACTTTTACAAAATCGAGGAAAATGTTTAAAAACCGATGCGATGTTGGGAAGTGATTTTTACAGAATCGAGGAAAATGTTTAAAAACCGATGCGATGTTGGGAAGTGATTTTTACAGAATCGAGGAAAATGTTTAAAACCCGATGCGATGTTGGGAAGTGACTTTTACAAAATCGAGGAAAATATTTAAAAACCGATGCGATGTTGGGAAGTGATTTTTACAGAATCGAGGAAAATGTTTAAAAAGCGAGCGATAGCGAAGTTTTTAGTTTCGGAGATTCTGTAAAACACCTCAAAAACTTGCGTTGTTCATTATTTTTTGCGCAATGGTGTTTTCAAAATAATACATAATAGTAAAATAACATATTTGTTGGAAATATTTGCGTTCATTATAAACAATTGACTAACCTTAACAGTGTGGGCAATATTTATTACTTGAAACAACAGGAGGCCGTGAGACCAATTTAGTGATAAAATGACGGCAAGTACATATTTATTGTTTTATATTGTTTCAAATATAGTTCAGTTAATTTAAAATGCAGTGATTTGTTTCGTATAATGTATATCAACACTACATTTTGGGTATTTGTTGTATATATACATTGTATGTAGTATACATAGAGGGCAGTAGTTTTACTTCCCACACGCGTGTTTGTAATATGCAATATTACGGTATAGTTATTTTTATTATAGTTCAGTTATTTATGTTGGCAAATGTAGAAGTTAAACTTTTAATCATGGTCGCCATTGCTGTAAGTACGACAAAACGCACTATCGCGCAAAAAAATTGTTATATGTACATAAAACGTGGAATAATTGATGCAAAGTATTGTAAGTCTAAAGTTTTCAATATTTCTATTCTATAGTGTTCTGCCCGAGTGCAGGTCTTTCACTGTAATCATAGCATTTTCATGCTATGCTTGGAGCTTTACTAGCGAATTATAGGTGTGGTAGCTTCCCGTTTGTATGTTTTCAATATAGACAATTAAAACATTTGAGATAAAGTTCTATCATCTTATATATAAAAATGAGTTTCTGTGAGTCAGTCTGTTTTTCCTTTATGGACTATTAAAGCTACTTGGCCGATTTAAATGGGGCTTTTACCATCATTTAGAGATTTTTGGAGGGGCCAATTAACGGACATAACATATTACCGTACGTAGGCCTACTATAGGGCCGAAGATAGAAAAATGTATTGGTGCACTAAAAAAGTAGACTTTCGACACTTAAATAGGTTACGCTGTCTAAACAATAAAAAATACACCAAATTAATTTATACAGAATTGAATATCTAAAAAAAATCTATAAAAAGTCTGTCATAACATATGTCTATCTTTAAGGATAACTCACAGTAACAATTTTTGTCCTTCAGCTCATTGATACCAAGAAGTTCGACATAAGTAGAATCTCGGGCAACGCCGGATAATCAGCACGGGATATTTAAAAATAATAACTAATTCGCTGGTTCATGGCCGCGCGGACATAAGCTCTCCATACGTCCCTATCCTCAGTTATTTTTCAATCAACCCCTGTATAATCTACTTCCCTCAAATCATAATTAATGTTATTCTTCCACCTCATTCTTGGTCTACTAACTGGGCGTTTTCCCTCTGGTTTTCCTACAAGAAGCTTCCATGCACGTCTTTCATTTCCCATTCGTGCCACGTGTGCAGCCCATCGCTGTCTACGAGACTTAACTGTTCTCATTATATCTGGCTTCCTATAAATACCATGTAGTCTGTTACGTAGTCTTCTCGATTCACCTGTCTGTTCATCTCTCTTTGGTCCAAAAAATGTTCCTAAGAACTTTATTCTCAAATACTCGTAATCTCCTTTCCTCCCATAAAGTAAGAGTCCACGTTTAGCATCCATGTAATATAACTGGTAGAAAACAGTATTATATATTTTCTAGTTTAACGTTTTTTGAAAGGAATTGTGACGTCAAGAACCCCTATAATGCATAATAACACGCATTTCCAGAACTAAGCCTACATTTAATTTCTTTGTGCATATCATTCCTCTTTGTGATTATTGTTCCTAGGTATTTGAATTTAGCCACTTCCTTAAAATGTCCCTCATTTGTCATTAGCTATCCATTTCCATTATATATATATATATATACATATATATATATATATATATATATATATATATAGTGTGTGTGTGTGTGTGTGTGTGACCATATGTTTAGTTTTATTTATATTTACTTCGAGTCCGAATTTTTTAGTGTTACTCAATAGCGTGTGCTTGTTGGCCTTTAGTATCTCCTCGCTATCGCCCAATAGTACTACATCATAAGCATAAACCAACAGCTTATTAATACCATTTAGTTGTAAGCCTTCATCCTCTAAAGATTTGATGGCATGCTCTAGTACAAAATTAAACAGTAGAAGAGATAGTGCATCACCTTGCTTCAACCCATTGTGGATTTCAAAAGTATCCGAAAACTTGCCTACACGCATCCTACTCTTTGTGCCATTTAGACGCATTCGTATAAGTCTAACTTTTTAGAAATTCCGAACTCCAGAAGGATTTAAAAATAATACAATATAAATTTATAATTATATTCTTTTTACTAAACATCTAAATATAAAAATATATTTAATTTATTTACGAGTAGGAGCGCACGTCGGATATTACTCGTAGCTAGTAACAAATAAATGGCTTCTTATTATCCCATTAACTTCATATTGCAGGAATAAAGTAGCAAACCGGATTATAGCTGCAAGATATTCCAATTTGCTAGAACACTGTCTAGATTACATTCAGGATATCTGAGATACCTCTCTAATCTAGCCTAAAGGAGGATTACGTACAACAAGTGATGATGGAGAACATGGCGCGATATTATTCCTTGTAAACGTTCCAGAACTATAAATAATCGTACCAATATCTCTGCGGGCGTCCAGAGCTGTGGTCTCGAGGTTGCGTGTTGCCTTGTCAAGTAGCAGCCGGGTTTAATTCCCGGTTGAGACAAGTTTCCTGGGCGAGGTTTTTCTTTTTTTTTCTCGGGGATGTTCTTCACCTGTAAGACAAATGTCAGCAAACGTTAAGGCCCAAATGGTCCCCGGACACCGTCTAGCCATCATTGTCATATTCATCTTATTAAGTTAGCATTAAGGTCTCTTCTGGTGCATCATTACCAACTTTTATATCATCGGGGCAGAGTAACTCCGCCTTCCAGACGCCCAACCAGAAAAGTAGGTTGCAAGTACGCCATACCAGGAGATAATTCCATGAATTTAATGACAATCTAATGGCATCAACATTAAAAAATACATGTCTTGGCGGTTCCTTGATTATAGCTATAGATGAAACCTCTCCAATCAATATTCAGAATTGGCATAATTAAAATTACAGATAGAATTTACTTCCATACGTCATTATAAGTTATACGCCGCTCATTATGGCGTTGTTGGAAATGAGGCTGCAGATAGCTTACTATATCGGTGATACAATTGAAAATAGAGTATCAAATATGCTCAAATTTATCAAGAATCATGATAACCCAATTGCCCGCAATATAGGGCATATGCTACAGCGACTATACCGAAACATATTTACCAGACCCCCCCGTAATGGTCCACCACCATGAAATGAGTGCTGTGCTCCATCTGAAGTAGTGTGGCTCATTCCGCGCCGCCGGCTTTCAGATTCTCTGCTTGCCCCGGCTGAGCGGTTTACGATGCCCTACTCTAGTGAGGAAACACCTCATTTCATCCCCTACCTGCTACGGTAATACGGCTTAACACCTATACGAAGCGAAACAAGCGAATGCTAAGTGGTTAAACTCCATAATGAACATCACTATGGTATTTGGCTGCCACGGACTACAACTGGTTCTCAGAAAGCAGCACATTGGGCAATGCCAGTCATTGTCACCACTCAGTCAGTCAGTCAGTCAGATAGCTTAGCAAGGAAGGGCATACAAATCCAACCACACAACATTGCAGTATCAACCTGAAGGACTTTGAGATAAAGAAAACCCAAAATTAAGATGGACTGACCGACCACATGACGACATCTCATAGGAACAGGATCAAACGACCTAAATCTATACAACTTCATGATGATTATGATCTATGAAGTCAATTTCAAAACAGACTTACTGGATTAAATTATTGGCAAATTGAATTTAGTAAAAATTAAATGGGAATATTTCCATTAAAACTGAACAAAAACTTCATATTCTGAGAATGAAGGAAATTACATCTAAACCCAATACTGTTTATTACCAACCATTAGCGTTATTGCATTGATTATATAGTTATTGATATATAAACAATAGTCTCCAAGCGGAAATTATCGACAAACTGGAGCACCAGTGCCAATATTACCTCAGTCATTTATATGCAGTTTGCACATCGATTGCATGTATTGTAGGTCAAAGCCATAATTAGCATTCCCTGAATTCAGATTTACTCAGCGGAAATCACATTGATCTTACTTAAATGCTCATGAATACATTAACTTCAGACAGTTCAAATTCTACAATGACGTAATTCAAATAAGACATTATTGAGAAATGGTATACTGCTGGGATATTTCCCAGTCTCCTCTCGTATTTAATATTATATTTTAAAATTAAAGTCATGCTATTTTACATTGTATATGATATTTAAAAACATATTTCAATAGAAAGCAAAATCCTCATATATACAACACTATAGTTCGACCAGTTATCATATATGGAGCAGAAACTAGGGCTGATACAACAAAATCTAAACAAATAGTAAGCGCATATGAAATTAAGATCTTAAGAACTATTCAGGGAAAAACATTATTTGATAAGAAATTAGGGACAGATATCATATTGAAGACGTAACTAAATTTATTATAGATAAACGAAAATATTGAAAAGGTCATATAGAAATAATTGAATAAACCGACTAGCTAAAGATGATAGACCAATGGACGGGAGAAGAACAAGAGGAAGACCAGCCAAGAGATGGATAGAGAGTGGATGCACAATCAACGTATTCCTCCGAGGAGTGATTTGGCAAATAAATAAGATGAAAATCCTACAAATTATGAATAAGAAGAGAAGAAGAAGAATAACAAACTCACTAATCCACTTGTATTATCGAAACTTGAAGTTCATGACCGTATGGACGTCCTTAGCTAATAGTTTCTCATCATTTCTGTATAATTCACGTCCATAAAATCATACTTAATGTTATTCTCTCACCTCATTCCTGCCCTGTCTAGTGTAAGCTTACCCTCTGTTTTGATGTTTTTATGTATAAGTTTAGATGCGTATTATTGCGTGTGTACTGTAGACGTAGACATTTCTATATGTATATTAATTGTTTTATGCCTACTTTATGTATGATGTAGGTGTGTAGCCATGTATGTATTTGATTATATATCCTATTTTTTTATTGATGGAACAAAATATAAACATAATACCGAAGAGGCCTGTACGCAATGTAAATGAAATTGTATTTCCTTTATTGCCATATAGGATTGCCATCAGAGATAACCCACTAAGATCGCAATATTCTAAAAATGTACTCTAGTGGGGGGGGGAAATGATACACATCAAACTGTATATTATAACCAATTTTATAGGTTACTAGCTAATACACGGCGTGCGTTGCT
The DNA here is from genome assembly GCA_030220185.1 of Diploptera punctata. NCBI lineage: Eukaryota > Metazoa > Arthropoda > Insecta > Blattodea > Blaberidae > Diploptera > Diploptera punctata. Next base: position 140,338 of record JASPKZ010007320.1, on the reverse strand, counting down.
ACGTCTAAATAAATGGAAATTAATGTGATTTTATGTTTTGTTGAATAAGTGAAAGGAAAAATAATTATAAATTTATATTTTTAGATACCCCGTGCTGATTAACCGGCGTTGCCCGGGAATCTACTTCTCCCGATCTTCGTGACATAAATCAGCTGAAATACGAAAATTAATGTGTCTTATGTTTAGTTAAATAAGTCGAAGGAAAAATTTATATCGTAATTATATTTAGATACCCGTGCTGTTTACCCGGCGTTGTCCGGGAATCTACTCACCCCGATCTTCTTGGCATAAATGAGCTGAAAGACGAATATTAATGTACTTCTTATGATTAGTTGAATAAGTAAAATGAAAAATAACTATAAGTGTATATCGTCATTATTTTAAGATTCCCCATGCTGATTACCCGGGAATCTACTTATCTCGATCTTCTTGACATAAATGAGCTAAAAGAAGAAATTCGTTATTGTGAGTTATCCGTAAAAGAATACCCGCCATGTGCTGCTATGCTTGTACAGGAATCTACGTACTTGTCTCATCTTCTTGGCATCAATGAAAGACAACAATGGTTATTGTGAGTTATGCGTAAGAAATAAACATGTGCTGTCGCGGACGTTTTTGTAGAGCTTTTTGAGATATTCAATTCTGTGTACATTAATTTTGTGTATTTCTTATGGTTTAGGCAGCGTAAGCTATTTAAGCGTCCAAAGAGCTACTTCTATCACGTTTTTCACTACAAAGGGCGATTTTTAAGGGTGTAGGAGTTGAGTATCAAATCTCTCTTATAGCCTACGTTTATTCCATGAATCTCCTGAACATTTTGCAAAAAGCCCCATCACAATTGGATCAATGGTATGGCCGCGCATAAAGTACAAACAAACAAACCAATAAACATTCAATATTTATATAGTAGATTAATATTTTTTAGGAAACAACTCAGTAAAATCATTATTTAAAAACACAATTATTGAACACACAGTTATCAAAATGTGTAGTTAGAACGAATCTGTTCATTATTTGCTATATTCAATGTATTTTTGGAGAGTCAGTCACTGCAAAATGATGCTCTGACCTGTTTAGAATATTAAAAAGAAGGAGCATTCTTTATTTTCGTAAACAGAATTCCATAAATAGCGAGGTGAAACACGACTGTCATTGGTTGAAAAACAAAATTCATTGAAACGTGATTGGTCATTGACTGTCATTTGGGGCAAGAGTTAAATAGTCCATAGTAACCTAATAAAGGCAGCCAGTTATATGGAATATACTATCAACACATCTGCTGTTACAGGATTAAACTCTAACGCATGTAGTGACTATCCAACGTAGAAATTAGCTTCACGAGGTTGTTAAGAACCTCAGTTGAAATTAGTAAAGATGGCCTAGAAACTTGGATGCTTTAGGTTCACGGTTATTGCGGTTATCTTGGATACAAAATACGAGCAGAGATACTTAATCGGGAATATTATACTTGTCATGCGTGTAATGGAACTCTCAGGTAGTTATGTGTCCAAAGATGGCGGTCACACTCTGATTAGACCACGGGGAGTTTAGAATTTCTCATATGAAACACATCATCCCTAAGTATAGATACAATACACAGAGTTAATACCTTAGTGCTCTAATGATAACCTAACGCTAATGGGTATGTAAAACAAGATAATACACTAGATATGCAGATTAATAATATTAATAATAATAATAATAATAATAATAATAATAATAATAATAATAATAATAATAATAATAATAGGTATTATTGCAGCCAATGGCCATGTAGAAAGAATTGTTTTCATGTCTTACAGAAGTCTGTTATCGATGTTCCTATATGTTTACACTGTAATAGGTGATATCGGTCGCAGTGCGACCCACATAGTTTGCACTTGCACTTTTCTTCTGGGTTATGGCGCTTCACTGTTGTGCTTATCCTGTGGTGGAAACCATGGACCGCGACTCTTGTCACGGTGTGTCTGGCTGCTGTCCATTCTCTGTAGATCATCGCATCCGTTGCGTAGAACTCAGGCCATATCTGTTCTCTCTTCTCGTTGAGTTCCCTCAGCAGTTATTGTAGGCATATGTTGCCGGCACGAGAAGGTACAGGTGGAGCTCTTCTATGAAGAAGAATTCCTTTGTCAGTATGTATGTTAGGCGTGAAGGTGTGTATTTTGATATACTTAGTGCTATCTTTAAAAAGTGTGCTTTGACTTTCTCTATTTCCTCTAGGTTTGCCTTATTTAGGTTCTTCCAAATTACTTCTAGTCCATCGGTCATGATTGGTACGATTTTTAAGCAGAAAATGGTCATTGCTGTCTCCAGGGATAGTTTACTCAGGTTTTACTGCAGATTAATGACTCGTCTAAAAATTTCAATTATTTCATCAAATTTGCAAGCTAATTCTACTATTCTATGTCATCGTTTCACCTGTGAACATTCGAACGGAGACTGCTAGCGTCATGTTCGCCAATGTGATTACACATGTTCCCGCTAGAGCCAATTGCCAACATGTTTACTCATATATAAGCGGATTCTATCCTAGGAGTCAACCTACATTAGTAGGTAAGTTAGGATGAGAAAATAGGCGAGTTAGTTTACACCACACAAGTTTAGTTTGCAGTTGTTTGTTACCGGGTTTTTGCGATAAGTTGGCTACACTGAAAGATTATTTTCATTTTATAATTCAATAATTTCTAGAATAATCATATCGACCCCCCTGTTGGTCTGAGCAATGACCAATAGGGCCTACATATTTTACATTGCAAATATGGTGTTTTTATATTTGAAGAGAAAAAATATACGCTCAGACCGGGACTTGAACCCCGGACCCTTGGTTCTCTAGACCAAGTGCTCTACCAACTAAGCTACCTGAGCAAGTACCGATCTAAACGCAAATCTTTCTCTATATACATTGTAATTCCCGTCCACCAAATGCTTCATAGCATTTGGTGGACGGGAATTACAATGTATATAGAGAAAGATTTGCGTTTAGATCGGTACTTGCTCAGGTAGCTTAGTTGGTAGAGCACTTGGTCTAGAGAACCAAGGGTCCCGGCTTCATAGCATTTGGTGGACGGGAATTACAATGTATATAGAGAAAGATTTGCGTTTAGATCGGTACTTGCTCAGGTAGCTTAGTTGGTAGAGCACTTGGTCTAGAGAACCAAGGGTCCCGGGTTCAAGTCCCGGTCTGAGCGTATAATTTTTCTCTTCAAATATGATTTATCCATCAATGAGATGCACGAAATCAATAATAATAACATGGTGTTTTTAGTTTATTTTGAGCTTAACTTTTCATTTGATTTTCAAGCATTTCTCGTATATTTTTTTTAAATCAACATGTATATTTCTCTCAGGTAAATATTCACAAACTGCAACAATAAACTGTGTATTTTCCCATTTCCATTTGAATTTATGTAGATGACATGGAGCATAAAATCCCAGCGTTATTTCTTCTTCTTCCTTTCCAGGATTAGGTCAATGCGACCTGTTCCGGTCTCAAGTCCATCGTTTCCTTGGCCGTCCCAAAGATACTTTTCCATGTGGTTTGTAGATGTTGATCCTTTTGGGTAATCTTGTATTGTCCATTCTCTCTAAATGTTCTTTCCATCGGTATGTGTGCTCTTCTAGTTTATCGACTATTGAAAATATCTCCAGCTCATTTCATATTGATTCATTGTGTAATTTATCCATGCGTGTATATCCTTTTATGGATCTTAAAAAATCATTTCAGTGGCTTGGATGTGTGAGATTTTTTTTAAGTATCCAAGATTCAGATCCATATAAAAGAACAGGAACAGCCATAATTTTATAAAACCTGAGCTGAGTTTCTCTTCGAGTTTTTCAGAGGCTTCTTCTTATGGTGCATTATTTGTAGATTGAATAATAATAATAATATTAATAATAATAATAATAATAATAATAATAATAATAATAATAATAGTCATAATCACCATCACCATTATCCTTGATGTCCTATTCAACTTCGATTAGAAATCGAATTCATTATCATAATCTTCAAGGTATGAGCCTGTTGGCCCGTTCCGCTCCCCGCTGCACAATATGCTACAGGTCCTCCTTCCAACGTAGTTTCAGTCTTCTTGCAAACAGCACGTACGGCTTACTGCCCGTGCGACCCATATTTATAAATAATATTGTAAATATCTTACTTTTTGTCTAATAAAGTCCTACTACTACTACATTTCTTTGGCCTGCAGGTCTATAATAAACTATTAATTGGCATTCTTTGTACATATTCAAACCATTTATATTTATTTCTGTACATTTTCTCGTTTATATTATATATTTGTAATTCATCTCTCATATCTTGACTTCTCTTTTGGTCTCTTAAAAATACACCTGAAACGGATCTCAGAACTCTAATTTCTATTGTCTCAATTTTATGTTTTTCAGAGATCGTTAAGGGCCAAATATAAACTGAATTAAATATTTATAATATTATTCAAAGTTCTATTTATTTATACCTTAAGGCTTGATAATTTTTCTCCAGACATTTATATTACTTCTTATAGGGTCTACTTCGTTTCCTAATCTATCACATATTTATGCCCTTTATGCACCAACTTGAAGGAGTATAGTGTAAACGGCTAGGATAAGGAAACTTCAGTTGTGTGAAGAGGAAAGCGAGAAAAGATAAATGTATGACAAAAACAACTTGGGAGGGGAGAAAAGGTAACGGATGCATAACCTTGTTATCGCCCATTAGCAGGATCTAAACTCTAGTAATTTAGAAGGGATTAGTTTGTTATAACAGTGCACGGCACCACGATAATGTGACTGTTAACCAACACACAGATGTTCAGAAACACGTCCCGTAAATGTTCTTTAGCTTCCTCCCTCAAGATAACAATTGGTTACAATAGCCATAATTTTTATGGCTTATGCCTTTAAGGAAATTATTTTTTTATATAATCAGTACCTTAACATTAAATACCTTACTTTTCGCAGATGATCAAATTACAATTTCTAATTCAGAAAAAAATTAGTCAGCAGACTCACTCCCTATATTGATGACATTCTAGGAGATCATCAATGTGCATTTAGAAGAAACAGGTCTAAAACAGATCAGATTTTTAGTATAAGACAGATTTTAGAAAAGAAATGGGAATATAATGGTACTGTACATCAACTGTATGTAGACTTCAAAAAAGCATATGATTAAATTAAGAGGGAGAAGTTATATAGTATCCTGCAGGAGTTCGGAATTCCTAAAAAGTTAGTTAGACTTATACGAATGTGTCTAAATGGCACAAAGAGTAGGGTGCGTGTAGGCAAACAGTTTTCGGACACTTTTAAAATCCAGAATGGGTTGAAGCAAGGAGATGCACTATCTCCTCTACTATTAAATTTTGTATTAGAGCATGCCATTAAATATTTGGAGAATGAGGAAGGCTTACAACTCAATGGTATTAATAAGCTGTTAGTTTATGCTGATGATGTAGTATTGTTGGCCGATAGCGAGGAGATACTAAAGGACAACACGCACACACTATTGAGTAACACTAAGGAATTAGGACTGGAAGTAAATATCAATAAAACTAAATATATGATCACACGTAGAAATTCATTAAATAATGGAAATGGACAGCTAATGATATATGAGGGAAATTTTGAGGAAGTGGCTGAATTCAAATACCTAGGAACAATAATCACAAATAGGAATGAGATGCACAAAGAAATTAAACATAGGCTCAATTCTGGAAATGCATGCTATTATGCATTGCAGAGACTTTTGATGTCCCAACTCCTTTCAAAAAACGTTAAACTGAAAATATATAAAACTATTATTCTGCCAGTTATATTGTATGGGTGCGAAACATGGACTCTTACTTTAAGAGGGGAAAGGAGATTACGAGTATTTGAGAATAAAGTACTTAGGACAGTTTTTGGACCAAAGAGAGATGAACAGACAGGTGAATGGAGAATACTACATAACAATGAACTACATGGTCTTTATAGGAAGCCAGATATAATAAGAACAGTTAAGTCTCGTAGGCTGCGATGGGCAGGACATGTTGCACGTATGGGGAGTGAAAGACTTGCATGGAAGCTTCTTGTAGGAAAGCCAGAGGGAAAACGCCCAGTTGGTAGACCAAGAATGAGGTGGGAGAATAACATTAACTATGATTTGAAGGAAGTAGATTATACAGGGAATAATGAGTAATACATTAAAAACTGAATTCGTACAAAAGTCCACGACAATGAAAGTATACATGTATAATGCTTTAGCATCACCTTCCCTGTTATACGGAAGTGAGATTTGGACGTTACGAAAAAAGAGACAGGAGCAGAATCAAAGCAACGGAAATGAAATTTCTCAGGACAGCAGGATACATTTTTTTGATCGAAAAAGAATGAATAAATTTAAAAAAAATAGAAGAAGAATTAGTAGAAGAAAAAACTCTATAGATATAAACATAACTTCTATATCATGTAAAAAGAATGGATAATTCAAGAATCCCAAAAGAGATGATGCAATATAAACCCAAAGGACATGGTCGACTAAGGAGACCTCTTAAAAGACTGCTAGATGGGGCCGAAACAGGTCTACGAAGGCTTAATTCGTGACGAATTTTCATGACTACAGAAAACATGTTAAATGACCTCCCTATCTGATTATTATGTGACACGTCAGCACGGTTCAATTTGAAATTTCAATAATTTTCAAAACTGAAATACAAATTACAAGGAGACTAAAATTACCTTCAGGAATTTCAACACTGTTAAATGAATATGATTACATTTTCCTACGTAAAATCTCGTCTGCATGTACTTTCAAGTACACTTATTTTCTTCTCCACAAACATAATAACATAATAACAATGAATAATAGTTTAAAAAACTAAAATAGGACGCTTTATTAGAAAATCAAACTAAAAAAAAATAAATAATAAATAATACTTACTTACTTACTCACTGGCACTATCGAACCCGTAGGTTCATGACCGCGCGGACATAAGCTCTCCATACATCCCTATCCTGAGCCAATGTTTTCCAATCATTCCCTGTATAATCTACTTCCCTCAAATCATAGTTAATGTTGTTCTCCCACCTCATTCTTGGTCTACCAACTGGGCGTTTTCCTTCTGGCTTTCCTACAAGAAGTTTCCATGCACGTCTTTCATTCCCCATACGCGCAACATGTCCTGCCCAACGCAGTCTACGAGACTTAACTGTTCTTATTATATCTGGCTTCCTATAAAGACCATGTAGTTCATTGTTATGTAGTCTTCTCCATTCACCTGTCTGTTCATCTCTCTTTGGTCCAAAAATTTTCCTAAGAACTTTATTCTCAAATACTCGTAATCTCCTTTCCTCCCTTAAAGTAAGAGTCCATGTTTCGCACCCATATAATATAACTGGTAGAATAATAGTTTTATATATTTTCAGCTTAACGTTTTTGAAAGGAGTTGGCACATCAAGAGTCTCTGCAATGCATAATAGCATGCATTTCCAGAATTGAGCCTATGTCTAATTTCTTTGTGCATCTCATTCCTATTTGTGATTATTGTTCCTAGGTATTTCAATTCAGCCACTTCCTCAAAATTTCCCTCATTTGTCCTTAGCTGTCCATTTCCATTATATACTGAATTTCTACGTGTGACCATATATTTAGTTTTACTGATATTTACTTCCAGTCCTAATTTCTTAGTGTTAAAATAATAAATAATAGTTTAAAAACCTGAAACAACACGCTTTATTAGAAAACCGAACTAAAAATTCAAAAATAATTTAATTTCCAATACGCTTGTGGTAAAATGAAAGTGCTCAACAAAAAATCATCTCCAACACGTCTAGAATAAAACTAGAGTTATCAACAAAAAAATAATTTTAACATCAAAAGTGTGGGGTGCTCTTTATCAATGAATATATTTGATAATAAACAGATATTGGTAAAAGTAAAGTCTCTAAGAAGAAAACGTAAAAACCATAAAAAGCACCCCACGCTTTTGATGGTAAAATTATATTTTTTGTAGATAACTCTTAGTTTTATTCTAGATGTGTTGGAGATGATTTTTTTGTTGACCAGTTTAATTTTATCCCAAGCGTGTTGGAAATTAAAATTATTTTTCATTTTTTAGTTCAGCTTTCTAATAAAGCGTGTTGTTTCAGTTTTTTTAAAGCTATTATTTATTTTTTATTTTTTAGTTTGGTTTCCTAATAAAGCGTGTTGTTTTAGTTTTTTTAAAACTATTATTTATTTTTTATTTTTTAGTTTGGTTTTCTAATAAAGCGTGTTGTTTTAATTTTCTTAAACTATTTTTTTTATTTTTAGTTTAATTGATTGTCATAAACCACAATCCCATGAAAATTTAATTGCTTATGATATTTTTAGTGTCTAGGTACGAATATAATTATATTTTTTAATTATTATTATCTAACATTATTATAATATTTTTGAATATTTTATTATAGATAAATAGTTACAGTTAATTGTATCCTTCTCATATTTTTTTGCATAAATTGCAATGTGCTAAAGTTTATAAAATTGTCATTAATATTTTACAGAATAAGATAAAAATATAAATATCTTTAAATTCGATACTATTGTAGTATGAGCTAAAAGTAATACTCTTCCAAAAAAAATCCTCCGGGCCGGATTTGAACGAGCGACCTATGGATTACTGAAATTATATACCACTACAGTCCACCACTCTACCAACTGAGTTACCAGAGGATACAATATTAATTTCTTACAACGATGGGCTAAAAAGTCGATAAGTCCGCAACCTATTATATATTATATAACATTTATGAAATTATTTTATTGTCATTGGTCCTTTACAGTTATACAAAGTTTCAAGTCGATCCAATGTTTTTAAGTGGGTGAAAATCGTGTTTAAAGATTCCGTTACATAGATATATACAGATCAAGCTAATATAAAGCGTGTAAAAAGCCCTCCTTTTTAAGACCAAACATTTTTAATAAGTAATTATTAACATATTATAAATTATATTACAATTGAATAATTGCCCCGAAAACAGATATAACCCATGAAGTGCTATTCATGACTTGACAAACTTCTTCCGCCATATTATTACATATAGATCACTATTCGCTTGAAAGTCAACTTTTAAAAATAAATAAAACCGGTCTGGAAGAGAGTATGGACAGTTTTACATCCACCATGCCGTGATATTCATCGGTTAGATCACTAATCCACTGAAAACTCAACTTTGGAATTTTTGTAGGTTAGACCTCTATTCGGACCAACTATTTAATTACACTGATCAACATGGTTTTTGTCTCATGAGTACCAATAGTTGTACTTAATGCAGTTTTTTATCGTGTTTTCAAATATGTATTCGGAATTTCTCCATCACCCACAGCTTATTTTTAATTTCAATTTCAATTAATGGATTTAAATAATTATTTTTAATAAACTTTTTTTCGTCCATTTGTCCATTGTAAAGTAAAACCAAATGAGCTAACTCAGGAGATTTCAGCTATGGAAAATAGATATCAAGGCAAATGGAATCCTAATATGCTGGCCGATTATTGTTGGACCATCAAGAGGGATGCTCCACAGGCGAAATATAGCAGAAAATCGTAATTTCGTACTTTCTAGGTGAGTCCGAATGTTCGAATATTGTGTAGTTACGAATGTAGAAAGTATTAAAGTGTTTGAAATTATAAATTCCAGTCTCTCGGAAACCTTGCGTTATGGAGAAAAATCGATAGGCCTATCATATTTGAATTCAGGAGAAAAAATACTATCAGAATCACATATCTTTCTTTCAGAGACAAAAAAAGGTTTCTTTTTTGTTGCTCAGTGTTATTATTTTATATTAGTAAATTATTATTTATATTTGAAATTTATGAGAGGACAAACAAGGCCAAATCTTATTTACTTTACTTTTGAGGGATTCTCCACTTTTCAGCGGTTACCCTGTATTCCCATTCGCCATTCTTGCCGATCACGCCATTCATCCTCCTCCAGACCTCGGTCGTTCATCAATCTAAGGATCTCTCCTCTCCAAGTTGTTCTTGGCCTGCCCCATTTCCTTCTACCAGAAGGTGACCATTCCAAAAGCGTTTTGGGCCACCTATCATCCTCCATTCTCCTGACATGGCCATACCACTGAAGAGCTCGTCTTTCGATCCTTTCCATCACTGTCTCCTCCATATCAATCATCTGCCTCACTTATTCATTTCTTCTTCTTTCCAACCTGGACACGCTGGCACTGCGTCTTATTCCATCCATCTCCACTGCCAAGATCTTAGTTTTTTGTCACTCTACCAAAGTCCATCCCTCAGCACCATAAGTCATTATGCTTTCCACAACAGACTTCAAAATCCTCTTCTTCATGTGGTTTGACATGGTCCTACTCCACAGTACTCCATTCAACATTTTTATGGCTCTTCGTGCTTGTACTAACCTGCTATCTACTTCAGCTTTACAACTCCCTGATTCATCAACAAGTGATCCCAAATATTTAAATTTTTTAACAGCTCTAATAATTCCTTGGGGTAGGGATATATCTCGTCCACTTCCCCCTACTACAAGATATTCAGTTTTTTCCATGTTTACTCTTAATCCTCCTATTTCAAAAGCATTTAGAAGTTTTCTGCATAATCAAAATTAAATGGTATTTTATGGGATTAGAATTTAAATCATAAAAGAAAATATTTGTAATACAATTTTAAGAAGTACAATCACATTCAGTGCACAAATATGAGAATTAAAATCTAGAACAACAGATACATTAAATTATGTAGAAATGGATGTTTGAAGGCGTTTAGCTGGAATTTATATTAGAGATAAAACAGGAAATAGTCTAATTACAATATGAATGTTCAAACTCTTTTTTATTCAATGCCCCAGGTGGGCAGCCGTATCCCCGCCTTCCAGGCTCTCCAAGCTCTGAAGTATGTTACAATTACGTCAATGCCACGAGAGAACAGCATACATGTTCGAACTTCAATTCTGGATTTTATAAAAAAACAAACAAAACGGTATGGTCATATAATAATAATAACAAGACAAATTTCAAAGAAGGATATTTGAATGGGTGCCACTTGGTAGAAGAAGAAGAGGACGCCAAAATAGCGTGGATTAATAGAATTTTGAACAGCATGAGAGAAAAGGATTGGACGATGAAGATTGGAATGACAGATGTGGAGGATAAAGGCAGTAGATTAATGGGGCGCAAGAAGATGATGTGAAACATTGTGAAACCTGCTAAATAAATAAATAAATAATATTATTATAATTATAATAATAATAATAATAATACTATAATAAGTAAGTAAAGTGATCCCACAACAGACCTCAGGAGGCCCTTAGGGTAGTAGGAGGTTAAGGCTCCCACTTTTTCTAGACAATCGGCACTTTATGTCAGACGGGTGGTTCCAGCCTGAGGGTGACGGCCGCCTGTACCCCCAGAAAAAGCGTCTGGTACTAATTTCAGTTAGAGGCTGAAGTCGACCCCAGGGCAATAGTGCCGTCCGGAAGGTTGGGTCAGTTTAAAAATCCGGACCCAAGGGGGACTTGAACCCTCGACCTTCCGGCTTGTAGCGCAGTGCACTTAACCACGTGTCCCCAGGTAGGCGTGGCCCATAGAATAATAATTAATCAGAATATAATAATAATATAAGAATAATGAATAATAAGAATAATAAGAGAATAATAATAATAGAAGAATAAGAATAGAATAATAATAGAATGAAAAATAATATAATATATAATAATAATAAGAATATAATAATAATAATATAATAATAATTATTATTAGTATTATTATTATTCTTATATAGTATCAGTACTCATATGGCCAGCATCATCATTATCATCCTTAGGCCTATCATTATCATCATCATGATCATCCGTCACCGGTGTGGAGAGCAACGGGAAGCTACCACACCTACAATTCCCTAGTAAAGCTGCAAGCATAGCATGAAAATACTATGGATGGATTATTATTATTATTATTATTATTATTATTATTAATTTGTCGTATATATATATATATATATATATATATATATATACAAGATCAAATAATAGATTAACATGAAAACATACAGTATTTATATGAATTTTTAAATGTTTTTCGTCGTTTTTATATTTCATATTAGCATCGAACTGTACTGGAAAACGTAATAATGAAATGTGTAATATCTCTAGGTAATAAAATTCTAGCATCACAGTATATTTAGCAAACACATTCGTTATTGAGATATATATATTTATTATATATATATATATATATATATATATATATATATATATATATATACATACATAATTCTTCTGTACGTGTGTTTGTCACTGAACTGCTCCTAAAACACAGGACCGATGTTGGTGAAATTTTTGTGTGTGTTTGAGTGGGTCCCTGAATGGTTTAGATTTACAATTGGGTCCTCTATAACAATTAGGTGTAGGAGTTCACCTGAAGTAAACATTAAAAATCGCTCTAGTGGTCACAATTTTCAGTGTTTCACTTTAAAAATCAGTATATCCAATTAAAATAAACCGAGGCATGTATTATCAAGCAATGAGCGAAATCCGAGAATTAGAAGTGGAGGTTTACCTGAAATTCGAAATTAAAAACTGGCTAGCCATCGCCATATTTGATTCGTCTCAACGTATACCATACAATTTAATTAACTTTTAATATTACATTCATTTAGTCGTAGCAACGCACGCTGGATATTAGCTATTTTTGTTAAAAATCGTGATTCTTCTGTCAGTATTTCTCATTTACAAAATTCATTCTACATAAATATGTTGATAGTTCAATACATAAAATATAGAACTCTTACTTGTACATACCGTATAAGAGATAACAATAACCTACGATATTAATTTAACAACTTCAAGCTCTTATTGGATGACTCTTTATATGGCAACCAATCTTACATAACCTAATACCTAATATAGGCTTTCCACTTTACAGCAGTTCGCCCTTAATTCCTGCTTTCCAGATATTCCTATCTTCCCATTGTCCTTCTTCAATACTCCTCTTCATCATGGCATCATATATTCCCTCATACCATGTTCTTCTACTTCTCCCCCTCTTCCTTCTGCTTGGTACCATCCAATCTAACACCTGTTTAGGCCACTGGTCTTCCGACATCCGTTGTACATGTCCATACCACTGTAAAGCTCTCTTTGTTCTCCTTTTAATAACAGTTTCTTGTGAATCCATTTCTTGTCTGATATATGTATTTCGAATATGTTGTAGCCTAGATATTCTCATACTTCTCCGTAATCCATCCATTTCTATCGCCAAGATTCTTTTCTGAATCCTTTCATTTATTGTCCAGCTTTCTGATCCATCTGCAAGTATACTTTCTATTATACTTACTTACTCACTGGCACTATCGAACCCGTAAGTTCACGGCCGCGCGGACATAAGCTCTCCATACATCTCTATCCTGAGCTAATGCTTTCCAATCATTCCCTGTATAATCTACTTCCCTCAAATCATAGTTAATGTTATTCTCCCACCTCATTCTTGGTCTACCAACTGGGCGTTTTCCCTCTGGCTTTCCTACAAGAAGCTTCCATGCAAGTCTTTCATTCCCCATACGTGCAACATGTCCTGCCCATTGCAGTCTGCGAGACTTAACTGTTCTTATTATATCTGGCTTCCTATAAAGACCACGTAGTTCATTGTTATGAAGTCTTCTCCATTCACCTCTCTGTTCATCTCTGTTTGGTCCAAACATATTCCTAAGTACTTTATTCTCGAATACTTGTAATGTCCTTTCCTCCCTTAAAGCAAGAGTCCATGTTTCGCACCCATATAATATAACTGGTAGAATAATAGTTTTATAAATTTTCAGTTTAACGTTTTTTGTATAATCTCATTTTTTTTCCCCGCAACAAATCTTACAAATCTAAAACAAAAAAACGTTAAAAGAGTAATGAAAAAGGCAACAAGGGAGAATAAAAATCTTGAAAATTAAAATGTGTCAAGTGTTCCGAAAAAAAGTATATAATGTGCAACCTTTAATTTTCCGTAAAATGTCTGGCGAGGAGATGTGCAAGGGGCTAATACCCATGAGAAATGATTGTGGTGGTAGAGACTACTTACTTTGTAATCACACCAACAAAGCCTACTCCTCTTCACTGACACATGGAGGAATGCTGTGGTTTCACCAGACTAGACTAACGTCTGGCACAAGCAATTAATCACCTGATCTAACTATAAATCACCCTCTCCTATTCCCTTAATAATAGAAAGTTAATCCTCTAAACGGAATCACTTTAATAATTGTGACTATTAAATCATTATCGAATTAAGGGGGATGATGAGCGAAAAATTGACCATTTGAGACCAATATTAGCATTTTTTGTTTTGCTTTTTGTACTAAAAAATAGCCTGTACTCTAACGTATATATTGGCAACGTTTCAGAGGCTTATGACGCTTCTAAATGCCCTAAAGTGCTGATTATGCCTGTATGTTACATTTTGAATTTAAACTGCATGCAAATCTTTAATTTTTTTACACTTTTATTTTCACTGCATTATTGTACATTCAAAATTGAACGGAATTCCCAAATTTTATCCTAGAAGATACAAATGTTTACTGCATATCCTAAAAATAATGATGTGCGGTCGGGGTGAGGGAGAGTAGTTCAACCTCTCTAATAAACTACGCTTCTACTACCATTTGTGGCGTTTTATAAAAACCACGCAGACTACCGCCATTAATCCGAGATCGGGTTTTGTTACTGCTGCCTCTATTAACGTGGATCTGCTTTCCTGTAAGGTTATCAATCACGAAGTTGCTTGCCTTGGGCCCATAGAAGGCAGCAATCGATTCATCTTTCTCTCTCAGATATATTGACATAAATAAATAATGATTCTCAAATACATAGAGTGAGTGAAAATTATAATAATTGTATTTCAAGAAAGCTAAACAGCAAAATAGCAAGGGAGCTCGAAATAGTTTCCTACGTGAGTGAATTTCCGTATAGGATTGAAAACAACTACGTGCACATCAATGAAGTAGCAGATAAGTTGAATAAAAGACGACCTTTAATAGAAACAAGTTGTCTGAATTAAAAACAAATTAACAAATACATTTGGATCATTCAATATAACAAAAATATAAACAAATAAATAACGATATTCTTTACAATAGAAAAAAACACACCATACCTCACGCAACACTCATGCTAGCGTCCGAACCAGGGGCCACTTCTTCCCTGGTCTGCCGGACCAACTAAACCACGCCGCTTCTCGGCTTCAGACGAGCTTGTCCATTAGAGCTTCAATTGCATTGCGAACTGGATGCTGATTCAGTCTTTGAATCTGCTCAAAGAACTAAACGATGAATGCTTGAATGATTGAATGATAACGTTCTGCCAGTGCACCACGTATATGAAGGTTCCGAGGTAGATGGGAGATGCGCCGTAGACATTGCGCAGCGGGAAGGGTAAAGAGTAGAGAGAGGGGGTAAATACAAGGAGAAAGGGATATTGGCATAGTTCATAAATATTCCAGTCTAGGGAGGAGAACGACGTTACAATAATGAGCCGAAAAACACACTTTCGGTTCAATGAGTAACAAAGTAGTGCATGGGTTTCATGACATTTTTTTGTTTTTTGTACTAAACAAATAGGATGTACTCTAATGTATATGTTGGCAAAGTTTCAGATGACTATGACGCTGCTAAGTGCCCTAAAGTGCCGATTAGGCCTGTATGATACATTTTGTATTTAAACTGCATGCAAATCTTTAATTTTTTACACGTTTATTTTCACTGCATATTTGTACATTCAAAATTGAACGGAATCCACAAATTTATCCTAGAAGATACAAATTTTTACTGCATGCCCTAAAAATAATGAGCTACAAAGTAGTGCATGAATTTCTTGATTGAAGTAGTATTTTAAGAAATTAAAAATAAAATGCATTTTTTTTTGTAATTTCACGCATGAGGTACAACTTTTTTTTTCTTCCTTTGTATTCACATTGTAAGAATTCTAATGCATGATGTTTTTTCTAAATATTTTAGGGGTCCTGTAAAAATAAAATCAGACATTTTACTAAAAAATTGTGGGACCCATTTAATTATAGTATATACACTATTTTAAATATAATATTTAACAACTCATAAAATAAATGTCTCACAAGAATGAAACTTAAACACCTCATTACGTATCATGCAGTGAATATTTGTACAAAAACCAAGTCTCTAGCTAAAACAATGTAGAAAATAGAAATTTCACCCATCATCCCCCTTAACAAAAAAAATGACAAAAACCTAAGAATATCATACAAAAATAATAATAAATTAAACTATATTATCTTCTAAAGTTCTCAGGAAAAATTTTGGACTAAAAGAGGGATGAACAGACAGGTGAATGGAGAAAATTACACAGCAGTGGAACTATATGGGTTTTATAGGAATCCAGATATAATAAGAACAGTTAAGTCGTGTAGACTGCATTGGGCAGGACATGTGGCACGAAAAGGGATTGAAAGACGTGCATGGAAAACCAGAGGGAAAACATCCAGTTCGTAGACCAAGAATGATGTGGGAGAATAATTTTAACTATGATTTGGGAGAAGTAGATTATACAGAGAATGATTAGAAAACATTAACTCAGGATAGGGATGTATGGAGAGCTTATGTCTGCGTGGCCATGAACTTACAGTTCCGAAGTGCTAGTAAGTAAGTAAGTAATATAGAAAAATGAATGTTTGTTTGTTTGTTCGTATTTTATGCGCTGCCATACCATTCATCCGATTGTGGTTGTGTTTTTTGCAAAATGTTGAAGAGTTTCCCGGGAAGATTGTAGGCTATAAGAGAATTATAATACTCAATCCCTTCACCCCCAAAAATTATCCTTTATAGTGAAAAACGTGAAAAAAGTAGCTTTTTGGACGCTTAAATAGCTTACGCTGCCTAAACCATAACAATGTACACAAAAGTGAATACCTCAAAAAAACTCTACAAAAATGTCCGGGACAGCATATGTTTATCTTTTACGGATAAATCATAATAACCATTTTTATCTTTCAGGTCATTGATGCCATGAAGATCGGAATGATTAGATTCCCGGGCAAGCCTAGCGGCGCACGGCGAGTATTCTTTTACGAATAACTCATAATAACCATTTTGATCTTTCAGCTCTTTGATTCCAAGAAGATCGGGATCAGTAGATTCCCGCGCAACGCCGAGTAATTAGCACGGGGTATCTAAAAATAATTACGATATAAATTTACAATTATTTATTTTTACTTATTCATCAAAACATAGAAACACATTTAATTTATTTAGGCGTAGCAGCGCATGCCGGGTATTGTCTAGTATAAAATAAAATAGAAGAGAGCAGCATATACAACAACAAAGGAGTACATAAAATTAAATACAATAGCTGTGAAAAAAAAATATATAGGACGTATAAGCAGACGTTTCAACGTAAGACATAACGAGTATTTCACCGATTTTATAAAAAAAATTGAGGCAAATCAAGTTTCGCTAAGCATGTTAGAAACAGGTCATCCATTCAACACGATAGAAAACACCCTCTTAATAATGCATAGAGAAAATGATAACCGGAAGATAAACATTTTAGAGGAAACAGAAATACTGAAGGAAACAATAAACGATAACCTGTTGAACGAGAACGCGCCCTACCAGATCAACCCATAATAATAATAATATAATTGCGCACAATCGTGCAAAATTAATTAATTGGCGTATTACGCTAATGACATTGTCACTTTGGAACACAATTCCAGATGATATCTTGTACACTTTAGTCCGCACAGTTTACATCTGCAACTGTCTTCAATTTGATGGTAAGTGACATTCACACACACTTTGTGATGGAAGCCGTGGACTGCATAGCGGTTTATCTGGTGCCTTTTTTCCTTGTTTGGTCCACACCAGCTCCTATCTATCATGGCAGGCGTACTGTAGAATTCTTCAGGAATGGCATCCCGCTTCTGTCTTCTCTCTTGCACCTGTTTTTCGTAAGCTTTAGTGGATGGCAGGTAGTAGCGCATTCTGAGGTCTTCCAGGAAGAACTGTTCTCTTGCTAGAACATAGACCAGTCTCGAGGGAGTGAATTTAGAGACTGCTAGAATTTTCTTTAGATAGGAGGCCTTGAAGCTTTCCCAGATTTTTAAGTAATTTATCTTCAGATGTTCCCAAACTATCTCTATCCCATATGCGATTATTGGCATTATTTTTGCATTGAAGAGTTGCACAGCTGTGTCTATTGATAGTAGGGCAGGTGATTTTATTTCATTCATGGCTCTTAGAGCCGTTGCTGCTCTTTCTCTGACGTGTATCTTGAAGGTAGTGCCAGAGGTCTGAAAGATAATGCCAAGATATTTATAATGGCTGACTTTTTCTAACTCTCCCTGATCTGTTCTAATGCAGTCTCCGGTCTTCACTCTACCTCCTTTCCTAAAGACCATTGTGACCGTTTTCTCTTTGTTTATGGCCAGATCAACCCATTATACAACATGCTCGTAAACACAACCAGTACCCAACAGAACAGCTATGAAAATGGAATCGTTCCCAAAAGGCCTAGCTGAATATTTCAAACAAATTTAATTTGTCAAGTCGACTGCCACCACAGGTATAACTTGTATAGTTTTAAAATATTAACCAAATAAATTTTATAAGCGAGTTGGCTTAGTACATATTACTATTCAGACTAGTATTCCAGAGATCTCAAGTTCAAATACCGCTACCGACCAATCTGAATTAAGTTTTTCTCTTTTATTTTCCTCACTCATTAAACCAAATTATTAGTTGGAAATTAATTGCCAGAAATATTTAATCATAATAATCTGGTTAGGATCGTAAACTGAGGTACACTTTTGATAGCACCATGGATCTGGCGTCGACTCAGCCTTTAACAAAAATGAGTAGCAGATTATGTTCTGAATGTAAAGACGGCCGTCACGCAGGACTGATAACCTGGCTGATATATCCTACTGATTGTCTAGAAAGATGGGAGATATAAGCTTCTACTGCCCGAAGGGGCTCCTAAGGTTTCTAGTTGGATCCCGTCATATTGTTACGCGTCGTACAGAGACATTTAAATTACGCGGGCAAGGAGAGAATATTGGTCTCGCATTAGTCTAAATAGATTTGCGAATTGCCAATCGCGAATTAAAAGGACCGTGCAAACATAGAAATGTCTGGACTATGACTCCTTCTCCTCCCCTTTCGGGAAAAAATCGGTGGTCAGAGGCTTCTACGGTTCGAAGCGTCTAGAACCTAAGCCTATAAAGTTCCTCGTATCTATATAAAATGATGCGAAAGCAAGATGCCAGTCAGTCTCGTGTAGAACTGCGAAAGGTTTAAGTGTAAGAGAAACTGTGATGAACCGATTCATCAGTGACTGTGAAATAATTGTGACTGAGATGAATATTGAAAGAAGATTAATTGTGAGTGAAAATTGTGATAACAGCAACAAACTACTAGAATGGAAAAGAATGAAAAGAGCGGAGATAGAATCGACTTCTATGGGACGACTGCAATGATCGACCGCAACTGGACCAAAGAGAATCAGGAGCAGAGGCACACCATTACAAGACTAGCCATGCACGGCTTCAACCACAAAATATGCAAGAACAGAACATTCCATACCCCGAATGACGAATGTGTGTGTGAGTTGTGCGGGCAGAGATGCAACCAATATCACATCACTGAGTGCCGTGAAAGAACAAAATCGGTCTCCGATTATAGTAAAGAATAATACCTATTCGGGTGAACCTTTCATCTATATAAAATTGTGACAAAAGTTTACTGATAACTTGTAGAAAGAAATAAAGTGTTAAATGAGATTTTAAACATATGTGCGTTGATGTAGGCCGAAATAACATAAAGAAAATATCCTGGTCATCTGTGACAATATATTCTGATAAATTTATCGTGGTTCGTATTAATTAACCATAACCAAATTTAAAAACAGGGGACTCTGTGAGTCTCCTCGTCTACTAACTGTGGAGAATTTTATTTTATGTGTTATTTGGATATTTAAATGTGTATTTTTTCTATGTTTTCATAATAAATTCTTGAAGTTTTACCAGATCTCAGGGAACAACCCAATAAATAATTTAATTATTAGTAAACCGAAAAAAATGACATTTGAATGAAAAGAGAACATAAAGAACGTCTTAACTCACAAGAGCATAATAAATGGAAAGTATTTTATAGCTCATAAAACTTCACTGTTACGACAGTGCGACTACTTTTTTATACCCCTTGTTGCACTCCATTATTGGATCTTGCGACTCTTTGGCGTCCGGAATCGATACCAATGAACACATTTCACATTCTAGTAAATTAATCAAACTTATAAACAAATTCAGAAACAGGGGTAATTAAATTTACGATTTTTAAAAGAATGTTTTTCTAATACACTCCAATGTTCGATTTCTGCCATTGAATCATGATATCCAGGGTCTTCATTTTAAGACATAACCCTAGCCCCTGGCAACCACTCGTCGCACGGATCTCGTATGGTAATCTCATCAAATAAACCTATGTAGCTGTGAAAATGATTAGAGCTTGCAGTGGAATAAAATCGATTTTTGTGTTCTTTATTCCTTACCTTATGACAAAATAATTTCAAAATTATCTCCTTCAGCTTCAATACAACGTTCGAACCGGCGAAGAAGATTTTGAATCACGCTATCCAATTTCTGTCTTGAAATGTTACAAATATTTTCTTCAAGTTCCTTTAATGTTCGAGGATTTGAAATCATATTTGGGACAGTTGCGTTAGAGAATTGACGACAAAATTTACGGCAGCGACATTTGTAAGATTTCTGTTTTGCATTTGTAAAAAATGAAAATACCTGATGTTCAGTGGTATATTACCATGTTAAACTGAAATCACCAGTCACAAGTTCACAACTGAACAAGTTGGTTAAAAAAACTTCAGAAAACACGTCTATAACTTATAGTTACACAAGTAACACTAAAGAGGGTCAGGAAGGATATGAGTGGAACCTGCTTTGCCGCCTATCCGCTAGTTGACTGACCGGGAAACGGGGGTGCTTTGACGGCTTGGCCAGCCGGCTGGTTGCCAGGTGCTTTAGGGTTGCCACATATACTGAAGGCACTGTACGTCTGAACTTCTATCCATCAGTCAAGATTGTGAAAATGTTTCTAGAACCAAAAAAATAAATATGGTGGAAACAACTAATCCCTGGGACTACCGAAATTCGTAGCGCAGAATAAAATACCCTCGCATCTCCATCCTGATCAAACATTTTCCAACCATTCCCTGTGATACTATTATTATTCTTTTATATTTTGTACTTTCATTAGCAAATCAATAATTTAATCAAGTTCTAGGCTTATTTTATTATTATTTTTTTTGTTGCGGATGAGCCCATGTAGCACTACGCAAAGTACTTAGAGGCGTTTCCTTTGAGTCCAAATTTCGTTCATTCTTTTGCTATGAGCTTGTTTTCTATCATCTGTCCAAGTTGTTCCGGTTTTTTCTTCGGTTTATCCTCTTGGTCAACTTGCCACTTATTTACCTTAATTCTAAATATATCTCTGTTTGGGATATCTTCTTTAGTAAATCCTGCCAATTTTAAATCCTTTTTGACTTCATCAATCCACTTATTGTTATTATTATTATTATTATTATTATTATTATTATTATTGTTGTTGTATACGGAAGGTTGGATGAATGGTATGAGAACAAGTATGAGTCAATAGGGAGTTAGAGATGAGGATGTTCAAGACAGCTACAACTGAAGAAGACGCATTTCTTGAGGGTGACGGAGAAATACTGTCTACATCTACAGTGTCGTAACAGCCCGGTATTAAGCCATAGCCTGTCCTTTATTAAGAGTTACTACACCAAGTAAATTTAGTTATTCTTATTTGCCCACAGATGTCACGAATGGTATGGTGTCAGCATACCGACACAATGAGACATGTAGCAGGCAACTAAGTTAATACTAGGTAATTTTTCTTAGAGGCTTTTTATTCAGGCTAATGGATCCTTTACGTCGGGGTCCAGGCTTGAAGTCCCACCCGGAGGACTTGCTCCTTGGATTTTTCCATCCTAAAAATCCATCGACTCCGGCCGGATTTGAACCCGCGACGATCGGGACAAGAGGCAAGGAACACATCCACTAGTTCACCGCGACCGACGGAAAACTACTGTATTACGGATAAATTCCGAAATTATTATTATTAGTATTATTATTATTATTATTATTATTATTATTATTATTATTATTATTGTTGTTGTTGTTCTTGTTGTTGTATTAGTCATTCAAAATATCTCTGCAGGCGGAAGAATCACGAAGCTCTGTTTGTAACTACACGTGACGTCATATAAGGCAGTGTATACTGTCAGCGTCCCACGTCCCAATCCCCTCTGCACTCGTAGATAACAGTGTCACGTGTTCTATTCCTGCATAAACACGACTGCAGCGCCCTCCGTTCAACAACTGCACTTAACTCCTTAAACGGGTAATATCTATAGCTTCGTTTTTTTTTCAGCGCTGCTGTCTCTTCTCCCCGTGTCAAACTTCCAAAGCCTACGATCATGGACATCATCTAGGCTTAACCCTCTTGCTTGCATTGCTATCCTCATATTCTCCTTCCATGTTAACTTTGGTCTCCCTTTTTTTTCTTTATTTTCGGTCGGTTGCCATTGATATAGTTGTTTCGGCATCACTCATCTTCCATTCCTTAAAAATGTTCCCTAACCATTTTATTTCCTTTCTCCTCCTTTAGTTCAATTATTGCTTTCTTTCTGCTGCCATTGTGTTTCTAATTTCCTTATTTGTGACATGTTCTATTTTGACTTTCTGCCGCTTCTGCGTAAATAATCCTTTTCTATCTACCGCTACATAACAGTGGACTAGTGGTTTATTTATTGCTTCTTTGCCTCTGGTTCAGAGAGTCGGCGGTTCGCAAATAACTTCGCGATTCGATGGATTATATAGGACGGTAAAAATCCAAGGACCAAGTCCTCCGGAAGGGATTTTAAGTAGAATAGTAAGCCTGTGGTCCCCGCGCCTGAAGATTTTTAGGCTCTTAAAAGATCCTTGAACCTGATTAAAGAGGCCTCTAAACAAAATTTACCGACATCAACGTCCTAGTGGCGGCTCCGTGGTGCAAGCGGTTAGATGCTCGCCTCTCGCCGCTGGGGTCCCGAGATCGAGTATCGGTCACTCCATGTGGGTTTCGTGGTGGGGGCAGGTTTTCTCGGGGTTTCTCCCGTTTTCCCCTGCCACATATTTGATCCACCATTTCTCCATACTCATCTCATCCATTTCGTTTAATTTCGTTATTCCGCTCCTGTCAGGAGTGGTCGGCTGGCACCCTTGTAGTTCACAGACCTATTTATAAGGAGTTCATCTCATCTCACCCCTCAACCCGACCCTGAGTTGGACAATAGTTGAGGATATATATTGAACGTCCTAGTAATACCTTAGTTACTTGTTGGATGTCTCATTTTGTCGGTGTGTTGTCCTCATGCCATTCATGACATCTACGAGCAAATAAGATAACTAAAAATTATCTTGGTCTAGTAACTACTAACATAGGAGAGACTATGGCTCAACAATGGGCTACGCCATTATAGTAGAGCTATTAGTCTATTCTTATAGTACTTATTGATTGTCCATACCTCACTTCCATACATTGCAACAGATTCCACCAATGTTTAACAAATATACTTTTTTATATAACATAATAGCTAATACGCGGCGTGCGCTGCTACACCAAAATAAATAATGTGTTTTTGCATTTTGTTGAATAAGTAAAGAGAAAAATAGATATAAATTTACATCGTTATTCTTTTTAGATATCCCATGCTGATTACTCGGCGTTGCCCGGGAATCTACGCATCCTGACGTATTTGGCATAAATGAGCTGAAAGACAAAATTCGTTATTTTGAGTTATCTATCAAAGAATACCCGCCGTGCGCTGCTATGCTTGCCCGAGAATCTACATATGCCGATCCTCATGTCATCAATGAAAGATAAAAATGGTTAATGTGAGTTATCCTTAAAAGAAAAAACATATGAAGGGTCCAGGGGAAAAACGATGAATGTCACATTAAACTCAAACTGAGATAAATGAATTTTAAGTTTTGAAATGCTATATCATTTCCCTGTAAACATTATTTTCAAAGCCTTATAAAACGTAACCCATAGCTTCTTTAAACAGTTTTCGCCTTTTAAATGTTACTAGGGAACAGTACAAACACCAAGAATATGAAACCTCAGTTTTTGTGATTTTGTGACATTCATCGTTTTTCCCCTGGACCCTTCATATGCTGTCGCCTACTTTCCTGTAGAATATTTTTTAAATATTTAATTCTGTGTTCAACAATTTTGTGTATTTGTTATGGTTTAGACAGCGTAAGCCATTTAAGCGTAAAAAGGGACTTTTTCACTACAAAGGGCGTTTGTAAGGGTGTAGGAGTTGAGTATCTCAACTCTCTTATAGTCTATGTTCATCCCGGGAATCTCCTGAACATTTTGCAAAAAAACCCCATCACAATCAGATCAACGGTATGGCTGCGCATAAAGTGCGAACAAGCAAACAAACAAACAAACATTTTATATATTAGATTATTATTATTATTATTATTATTATTGTTA
The DNA here is from genome assembly GCA_030220185.1 of Diploptera punctata. Taxonomy (NCBI): domain Eukaryota; kingdom Metazoa; phylum Arthropoda; class Insecta; order Blattodea; family Blaberidae; genus Diploptera; species Diploptera punctata. The sequence continues at coordinate 115,755 of JASPKZ010007320.1, read as the reverse complement.
TTATTATTATTATTATTATTATTATTATTATTATTATTATTATTATTATTATTATTATTATTACGTGCCGCTATTAAAAAGGCAGATGTAAGAATTTGGTACGGACAGTAGGATTTTCGAGATTCCAATATTTAATTAACATTGTAAAATTGGTTTTATTTAATATATTGAACATATGGAGTCTGATTAACATTGTAATATTACTCTAATCTGTGATACATAAAACCATCCTAACTGAGCACATAATGGTTGTGATGTTCATGACATACATTGTTTTGTAAGCGGAAATTTACATGTCCTGTATTATACATGTATTTGCTAGTGCTGCCATTTGCTAAAACATAACAAGAGCAATGTCGAACAAAATGCATTAACGTAATTTTAGAAAGCAGGGTATAAAAAATCCGTTTATTGTCTCTGTGAGAGTCGTGTTTCACAACATAATGTTGACACATACAAGAACAGGACAAGATCACATGTGCCAGAAATTATAACATTCAACAATATAATTTATACAAAAATTTCAATTGTAAATTACTGATCTGCCTACATCATTTTTTCAGCACTCCATTGTGATGTAATACACCAACAATGAAACATTTTACTGTTGATATCAAACAAATGCAGACAACATTGCCACAAAATGCAGGGGATTAAGGGGAGGACGTTTGCCTATTTTTGACAAAATTATGATTTTTTTGTTTTTTACATTTTTGAATACTATGAACCCTTGTGAATACAGATATGTTCATTTAAAAGTGACAAATGACCTTTAAGATTTCTTATTTTGAAATTTTAAAACTCTTGTTTTTTGTTGACACGCCCATTTGTAACATTTTTAAACAATTTTTCTATGAACCATATTTCAGAGACTGTAAGAGTTACATTTGTAAATGCACCCTCAAATTACAGGGAAAACTCTGTTCTTTGGTAGTTTAATTTTTAGTTTAACATTTTCAGAAGGGATGAAAATATATATTCTCCCAAAAAAGTTGTTGGTTTAGGTTAAGGGTTCTGGAGATATATGTACTAAAAACTTTGAATATAGCATTACAGGGATAGGAGAAAAGTGCTCCCCTTAAGGCCGGTATTCAAGAACCAAGCTTTCCGCGAAGAGGATCTCTCCGAGGTTAATTATGTGGGTCATGCAGAACCTACTCTAACTGGCTCACTCTGTTCAACATCATGTGCTAACAAGATATTTATTAAAAAATGTTTCCGAGAACAATTTTGAAAGATGAGAGCCTCAGCTTAAGGAAGGCAGAGATGACATGGCCTAGAGAGCTTGGTTCTTGAATACCGGCCTTAGAATATACCTATTAAAATGTTGACGGAAGTACAAAAAAATATAATTAGAACAGTTGAATGTGATTATGTTAGAAGAAGCCTCCAAAAAACTAGACAGGATAAAATAAGAAATGAATTCCTTTGGAGAGAAATGAATGTCACCACATCGGTTGTTAAGAGGATTGAAAATCAAACTCTTAAATGGTATGGCCATGGACAAAGAATGGAAAATGAAAGATGGCCATAAAATATATACCAATGGTCACCCCCTGGAAGAAATAAACGTGGCATACCAAGATGGAAATGGAAAACTTAGGTCAGAGCTATAATGGATGATAGGAATTTGGAAGAGGGAGATTGGAATGATAGAGATAAATGGAAACTGGAGACGGCAAAGCTATAAATGGGGGAAAGCCGAAGAAGAAAGAAGAAAATCTTGGATTTAAAAAGAATAATTTATTACTTTAAAAATATTTAATATTGAATTTAGAATTTAGATAAGCTTATGATAGTATACCATTAAGAAATTTATGGAAAAGTCTTCCATCCATAGTAATTCTGCCCGAAGGCAGCTTTACTAGGAAATTGTAGGTGTGGTAGCTTCCCATTGCTTTCCACACCGGTGAAGAATGATGATTGATGAGAATGGTAAGGATGATGATGATAGCCATATGATTTCGGGGACCGTTTGGGCCTTAATATTTTCCTGACATTTGTCTTACAGGTGAGGAAAAACCCCGATAAAAACGTCACCCAGGAAAACTGCCCTACCGGGGATCGAACCCGGGCCCGCTGAGTGACAAGGCAGCACGCTACCTAGAGACCACAGCGGTGGACATGGAAAGTCTTAAGGAAATGTCTTATAAACCTACAGGTTCGATAGTACCAGTGAGTTAGAGGTAGTTATTATGTAACATGAACAACCCGAAAATAAAACAGATGTCAGCCATCCTAGGATGATAGGAATTGAAGTGATGTGATGAGGAAAATGTATGATAGCCTAAATCCCTGTAACGAAGATGGTGATTATTTCATAATGACTGTAGCATTATATTACGCTCAGTTGCGCTTGCTAAGCATGTTTCTCCTTCAAAGAAAGTTGCTTTGGTTGATCAGTAGAATTGTGGTGGGGAAATGTAGCAAAAGTTTAATGACGAACTTCATTTTGGCATCTGGTGTCCGCAATAAAATGTAATTTTTTGACTTGAAGAGGCGAGGAGGTCAAGTTGGAGAGAATTAACATTAGCAAGCTGCGTGTTGTTTATACGTTCATTAAGAGTCCTATGGAACCCGTAATGAAAGTCATATTTTTCTCTCCTTTTCTATTCCGTGAAGTAAAAAGAAATTCTAATTAATTTCTTCAGGCTCTTATACTATAAAGGAAATTTACTTTTTTTTTCCTTCTTTGTAAAAATGGAGGATTTTACTAATAACTTGCTTTACTATCACAGAGCTCAAGACCTACATTACAGAATATAATTAACCCTTTCCAGATATTTCTTGTAGAACTAAATTATTATTTTCTAGATGGCGAATAATAATGAAACATTTAAAAACTATTTTCGTTTTGTGTGAGAAGGGATCCAGAAGAAATATATTATACTACACCGTGTCCCGTTCAAACCCCCCACATTTTAATTAATCATAACTCTCAAAGTATGCGGAATTATGAAATGAGGTTTGTATAAAAAGAAAGAGAAACTCAAAGAATTATTGTTTTCAACGTTGCAGTTAATTCATCTGTCGCATGTTGGACAATAATGGCATTAAACCATGTTCGCCAGACATCACTCCACTGGAGTTCTTCTTCTGGGGGTCTGTAAAAGACCGTGCATTTGCGACTGCAGTACAAGATCTTCATGATTTACGAACCCGTATCCTTGACAGAAATGCAAGAGTACCAATGGACATGTTGGACAGAACGTGGCACGAAATCGAATACAGACATGATTTTGTTCGTGCTACTAATGGTACACATATAGAGGTGTTTTAGTGTGTGGCAATAAAAATTCTTTGTGTTTCTGTTTCGTTTAATGCCGGCCTCATTTCATAATTCCGCATACTTTGTTAGTTATGATTAATTAAAATGTGGAAGGTTTGAATGGGACACCCTGTACTTTGATATCACCATTATCAACAACATCAATGATTAGACCTTAAAGTCTGTTCCGATCTCTCATTAGAATTGGTCTGTTTATCTTTTATTCGGATTTCCTAGATTTCGTCGTCCTAAAAGACTCTTCCAAATGAATGAAAAAATCTATTATCGTACCAATTTATAAGAAAGAAGATACAACTGATTGCAACAATAATAAATACATCTCAATACTTTCAACTTCGGACAAAATGTGTGGAGAGCTTATGTCCGCGCGGCCATGAACCTACTGGTTCGATTGTGCCAGTGAGTTAGTTTATGAAACAGACATAAGCGATTTTCGTCATTTTCTTATGAGCGTCTTATTACAATTGTAGATTAAATGCACATGACTGTATTTTCTGCCATTATTAAATGTGTAAATTTCAAATAGGCCTATTTTAAAATGTCATCATGTAACTAAAAAGGTTGGCTGAGTGCATTTTCGTACTTTTCAGCCAATTTGTTATTTATTGGCTTTTTGCTGTGCTTTCGTTTTTTGAGATTTTAATTTCAAAGCAACACACAATAAAACACAAGAAAGTAACTCATTGTGCTGAGTTATAATAAATATGAAATTATTGTATTGTCACGGGTCCTTTACAAGTATACAAAGTTTCAAGTCGATCCAATGTTTCTAAGTGGGCGAAAATCGTGTTCAAAGATTCCGTTACATGGATACAAAGACACCTTTTTTGATTTTCTGATGATTCTGGCCAGGACTTTAGAAACAATGAAATGATTGTATTGTCACCGGTCCTTTACAAGTATACAGAGTTTCAAGTTGATCCAATGATTTTAGGTGGGTGAAAATCGCGTTGAAAGATTCCGTTACATAGATAGATAGATAGATAGATAGATAGATAGATAGATAGATAGATAGATAGATAGATAGATAGATAGATAGATAGATAGATAGATAGATAGATAGATAGATAGATAGATAGATAGATAGATAGATAGATAGATAGATAGATAGATAGATAGATAGATAGATAGATAGATAGATAGATAGATAGATAGATAGATAGATAGATAGATAGATAGATAGATAGATAGATAGATAGATAGATAGATAGATAGATAGATGGATAGATAGACAGAGAGACAGACAGACAGACAGATAGACAGACAGATAGACAGACAGATAGATAGATACAGGTCAAGATAATATAAATGTAATGTAAAAATTAACTTACATTTTCCTTGGACATTGCTGCAATAATTTTCTCCTGCCGCAATTACCGGCGGCGCAGCGTTAGTAATTCAAATCACCATCACTTTCATGACTCGGATGTCATTTTCGATTTACACTTTCAATGTTTGTTGCGCTACCTACATTAACTGTTATTCTGTATTCTTAATTGGAAATCGATGGTTGATAGAATTTTAATGCACGTTACTAACATGTTCCATATAATTAATGTACTATAATTATAGGATTATAGAACAAATAATCAAGTATTAGTTAATCATCGCAAAGTTGTGTGAACAATCACATTATTATTATATTATTATTACTATTATTACTATTATAACTAGTATTATAACTATTATTATTACTATTATTATAACTATTATTAATAACTATTATTATAACTATTATTATAACTATTATTATTACTATTATTATAACTATTATTATACTATTATTATTACTATTATTATAACCATTATTATTACCATTATTATTACCATTATTATTACCATTATTATTACCATTATTATTACCATATTATTACCATTATTATTACCATTATTATTACCATTATTATTACCATTATTACTACCATTATTACTACCATTATTACTACCATTATTACTACCATTATTACTACCATTATTACCATTATTACCATTATTACCATTATTACCATTACTATTATTATTATTACCATTATTACCACCATTACCACCATTATTACCACCATTACCACCATTATTACCACCATTACCACCATTATTACCATTATTACCATTATTACCATCATCATCATCATCATGAACAAATTCGTTTTAGGCCATGTGGCCTGTACGGTAAACCTAGCGAAGATGGTCTTGATCTTTCCACCGATGTTTTGGTCTTCCTTGGTCCCTATGTCCAGTTGGGGTATATTGGAATGCCAATTTTGGAAGTCTATTTCTTGCCATTCTTCTCAGATGATTTTTCCATTCTTGTTGGTATTTTTGGATATCTTCATTTAAACTTGCTACTCCAAGTTTTCCTCTGATAGTAGTGTTCCTTTGGTGATCCAGTCTATTAACTCCTAACAATGATCGTAAGAAGCGCATTTGGCTTACTTGAAGTTTATGAGAGTTTCTTTTATTTAAAATCCAAATTTCACTTCCGTATTTTAGAGCAGCTTTTGATGTGACGTTATGTAATCTTAGTTTTGTCTCTGTCCTCATCTGTTTACCAAAATGTCTTCGTATTACCCCATTCATTTTATTATATTTTTGTAATTTTGAATCAATGTCACTCTTATACTCTGCATTATTACCATTATTACCATTATTACCATTATTACCATTATTACCATTATTACCATTATTACCATTATTACCATTATTACAATTATTATCATTATTACCATTATTACCATTATTACCATTACTATTATTACTATTATTACTAATATTACTACTATTATTACTATTATTACTATTATTACTATTATTACTATTATTACTATTATTACTATTATTACTATTATTACCATTATTACCATTATTATCATTATTACCATTATTACCATTATTACCATTATTACCATTATTACCATTATTACTATTATTACTATTACTATTATTACTATTATTACTACTATTATTATTATTATTACTATTATTACTATTATTACTATTATTACTATTATTACTATTATTACTATTATTACTATTATTACTATTATTACTATTACTACTATTATTACTATTATTATTATTCTTACCATACATGGAAAATTGAAAGAAGGAGCAGAAAAGGAAGACCAAGAACAAACTGAAAGAATAGCATTCAACATCAATGAGGACATTTGGTATAACAGTGATGAAGACACAAAGGACAGAGAACGATGGAGAACTTTAATTAAAGGAAATTTGTGAATGTGTATTACAGACTGATAATCTATAAGTTCGTAGTCATTTATGTATTTTATAAAACTCATGTTAATTATTAAGATTGCTTGGAGAAAAACCTCAATGATGAAGAAAATTCTCGATGGAAAAACAAGTATCATCATCATCACAGTACATTCACGAATTTATGCCATTTGATGACCTGTTTCGGTCTCAAGAGAAACACCATCCAAAAGTCTTTTGAGTGGACGTCCTGGTCTTCTTCTTCTTTTTCTTCTTCTTGCAGGTTGATAGTTCACGCATTTGTTTGGGTATCTGTGATTTTCCATTCGATAGACATGTTGCATCCATCTTGACTTATAATCAGAAAATTTGTTTTCTGAAGTTTCCATGCGTAATTCTTCTAAGATGTCTTCATCCTTTGTGATCTAGTAGAGAGTATCCTGCAGTCCTCCGAAGATCTCTCATTTCAGCAGATCTAAGTCTCTGTATATCCTTCTGTTTCAATGTCCATGCTTCGCTACCATACAAAACAGTTTGAAGAGCCAGTGTTTTATATACTTTTAGTCTGGAATTTTTTGTTTTACTATTATACTTACTAAATCACCTGGCATAATCGGACCCGTAAGTTCATGGCCGCGCGGATATAAGCTTTCCACACATCCCTATCCTGAGCTAATGTTTTCCAATCATTCCGTGTATAATCTACTTCCATCAAATCATAGTTAATGTTGTTCTCCCACCTCATTCTTGGTCTACCAATGGGCGCCTTCCCTCTGGTTTTCCTACAGAAGCTTCCACGCAAGTCTTTCATTCCCCATACGTGGCAATACGTCCTGCCCATCGCAGTCTACGAAACTTAACTGTTCTTATTTATATCCGGTTTTCCTATAAAGACCATGTAATTCATTGTTATGTAGTCTTCTCCATTCACCTGTCTGTTCATCTCTCTTTGGTCCAAAAAATTTCCTAAGAACTTTATTCTCAAATACTCGTAATCTCCTTTCGTCCCTTAAAGTAAGAATCCATGTTTCGCACCCATATAATATAAATGGTTAGAATAATAGTTTTATATATTTTCAGTTTAACGTTTTTTGAAGAGGAGTTGGGACATCAAGAGTGTCTGCAATGCATAATAGCACGCATTTCCAGAATTGAGCCTATGTTTAATTTCTTTGTGCATCTCATTCCTATTTGTGATTATTGTTCCTAGGTATTTGAATTCAGCCACTTCCTCAAAATTTCCCTCATTTGTCATTAGCTGTCCATTTCCATTATATAATGTATTTCTACGTGTGACCATATATCTAGTTTTATTGATAATTACTTCCAGTCCTAATTTCTTAGTGTTACTCAATAGTGTGTGCGTGTTGTCCTTTAGTATCTCCTCGCTATTGACCAATAGTACTACATCATCAGCATATACTAACAGCTTATTAATACCATTGAGTTGTAGGCCTTCTCCATCCTCTAAAGATTTAATGGCATGCTCTAGTACAAAATTAAAATAGTAGAGGAGATAGTGCATCTCCTTGCTTCAACACATTCTGGATTTCAAAAGTGTCCGAAAACTGTTTGCCTACACGCACCCTACTCTTTGTGCCATTCAGACACATTCGTATAAGTCTAACTAACTTTTTAGGAATTCCGAACTCCAACAGGATACTATATAACTTCTCCCTCTTAATTGAATCATATGCTTTTTTGAAGTCTACGTATAGTTGATGTACAGTACAATTATATTCCCATTTCTTTCTAAAATCTGTCTTATACTAAAAATCTGATCTGTTGTAGACCTGTTTCTTCTAAATCCACATTGATTATCCCTTAGAATGTCATCAATATAGGGAGTAAGTCTGCTTACTAATAATATTTGTTAGAATTTTATATGAAGTTTATCATCATCATCATCATCATCATCATCATCATCATAATTATCATAATTATTATTATTACCAATATTATTATAAACATTATTATTATTATTATCATCATCATCATCATTATTGTCATTATCATTAACATTATCATTATCATCATTATTATTATCATTATTATCATCATCATTATTATCATCATCATAATTATCATTATCATCATCATTATCATTATCATCATCATTATCATCATCATTATCATCATCATTATCTGCATTATCATCATCATTATCATCATCATTATCATCATATCATTATCATCATCATCATCACCATTATCATCATCATCATCATCATCATGATTATTATCATGATGATTATTATTATGATGATTATTATTATGATGATGATTATTATTATGATGATGTTTATTATTATTATGATGATTATTATTATGATGATGATTATTATTATGATGATGATTATTATTATTATGATGATTATTATTATTATTATGATTATTATTATGATGATGATTATTATTATGATGATTATTATTATGATGATGATTATATTATGATGATTATGATTATTATTATGATTATTATTATTATGATTATTATTATTATGATTATATATTATTATTATTATTATTATTATTATTATTATTAGTTCGTTAGTAGACTCTTTCAATTATCCATTAAGCTATATCAAATGTATGAACACTATATAGTCTACATGCACTGATTCGTATCTGACTGCATCGTTGGTTTTGATAGCACGACCTGATGCTCGGATAGTAGTTAGCTCTGTCTCAAGCGACAGTAAGATTTCGTTTGAATCTCCATGAATGACAATGAGCCAACTTGGCACAAAATGGGTGCCACAGGTTGAGAAAGTCACGTTTTGCTGTGTTAGAGAACATAAGAAAAACTCATTTTCTAAATTCGTATCTTCCTGTTACAATTTCCTCTATTCATTTATTTCTTGCAATTTACATTTTTCTTCATTGAAACTACCGACGCGTTCAAGATAGTTCGTTACATCTCCTATATATAGGAGATGAATAGGAACACAATATTTCATAGAGGGAATAAACGTATATGGATTGCCAGTAATAAAAGGGGGTAAGTGGTAATGATTTTAAATGAAAATTACGAAGAATAAAATCTGAAGAAATCAGTACTAACGATGTTTTTACCACTGTGTTCTAAGGGGCAATGTTCTTGTTCTCCATGTTTTCGGTTGGGATAAGTTCTCCTATGTTTTTTTTCGGTATTCTTCTTGACATTTAAGTCAATTGTCAGGAAACTTTAAAGCCAAAATAGCTCTCGAACATCATCTGGTACTTCTTTCACAGTAGCCTCAGCCCACTCCTAGAATTCCTTCCCTCAATATATCACGAATTGCCGCGCACTTGGCACTTTTAAGTCAAGCTTATAAAGGTAAAGGAATCCCACTACAGGCCTCGGGCGGGCCTTGGGGTAGTAGGAGGTTAAGGCTCTCACTTCTTCTGGACAATCGGCACTTGATGTCAGCCCTGCGTGACGGCCCCTTTACCCCCCAGAACAAGCGTCTGGTACTCATTTCAGTTAGAGGTTGAGTTGACCCCAGGACCATAGTGCCGCCAGAATGTTTGGGTCAGTTTAAAAATCCTGACCCCACCGGGACTTGAACCCTCGATCTTCCGACTAGTAGCCCAGTACCTTAACCACTATGTTACGGTGTGCCCCCTACGTCAAACTTATATAATTACTTATTGTTAAATAATTAAATTTCCTCTAGAAGTAAATTTATTCTAGGTCATTAGCATTTTTTCATCTTTCTATATTGTACATTTTATATTTCAACATGAACAAATCCGTTTTAGGTCATGTGACCTGTGACGGTAAACCTAACAAAGATGGTCTTGATATTTCCATCGTTTTGATGTTCCTTGGTACCTACGTCCAGTTGGAGTATACTGGAATGCCAAAGTTGGAAGTCTATTTCTTCCAATTCTTCTGAGATGATTTTTCCATTAATGTTGGTATCTTTCTATATCTTCATATAAACTTGGTACTCCAAGTTTTACTCTGATAATAGTCTTCATTTCGTGATCCAATCTATTAATTCCAAACAGTGATCGTAAGAATATTATATATTTAATTCGTTAATTCTAGAGTAAATCAATAGTAAATTACGATGCGAGGTTGGGAAGTGGTTTTTACAGAATCTAGAAAAATGTTTAAAAAACCGAGCGTCAGCGAGGTTTCTAATTCCCGAGATTCTGTAAAACACTTCATAAACGTGCGTTATACATAAATTTTGGCGCGATGGTGTTTTCAAAATAATAAATAATAGTAAAATAATAACATATTTGTTGAAAATATTTGTTTTCGTTATAAACAACCGACTAATGTTAACAGTGTGGGCAATGTTTATTAGTTGAAATTATAGGAGGCCGTGGCACGAATTAGTTATAAAATGGCTGCAAGTACATATTTATTGTTTTATATTGTTTCAAATAAAGTTCAGTTCATTTAAAATGCAGTGATTTGTTTCGTATAATGTATATTAACACTACCTTTGGATATTTTTTGTATATACATTGTGTGTAGTATATTACATAGGGGCAGTGGCTTTACTTCCCACACGCGTGCTTGTAATATATAATATTACAGTACAGTTATCTTATTACAGTATAGTTATTTAGGTTGGCAACTCCGAATTGTAGGGAAGTTGACTTTCAATCATGGCCGTCATTGCTGTAAGTACGACAAAACGAACTATCGCGCAAAAGATATATTGTAAATAATAATAATATTTTTTTTGTTTCAAATGCCCCAGGTTTGTCTTTCGACATTCCTGGTTTCTCTCCTGACATGGCGTACTTGTAACCCACTTCTGAGGTTGGGGCGCCTGGAAGGCGGAGTTACGTTCCCCCGATGATATGATGGGTTATGATGATGGTAATGGTGCGCCAGGAGAGTCCCTAATCCTAAGCTTAACCTAAGATGAATATGAATGATGATGATTGCGATGGCCATATGATTTTCGGGGACCGTTTGGGCCTTAAAATTTTCCTGACATTTGTCTTACAGGTGAGGAAAAACCCCGATAAAAACCTCACCCAGAAAAGCTGTCCCGACCGGGATCTAACCCGGGCCCGTTGCGTGATAAGGCAGCACGCTACCCCGAGACCGCAGCGGTGGACTTGTAAATAATAATAATAATATTGTAGATTTAGCATCTAACAATCATGTTTATTGAAATTTATATGTGAGATTATTTTTTGTATTTTTTAACGTGGTCGAGTGGTAGACAATGCCTTAATCTTAACTCTGACAGGTAAAATAAAGCTATTATTACAAATGTCTAACTGTAACGTTTTGTTGAAAATAATATTTTTGGTTGGATATTTAGATAAGGAAAATAATAGTTATATAATTTTGTATTAAAAGGAATGTATATAAATGCATAGAAAGAAAACCGATTATAAAAAAATATAAGAACAAAATCATCAGTGAAAAGATAAATGCATAAGAGGGTGTGGAGAAGTGAAGCGTGGACGAGTGAAATGGGATGTTGGACCTCCCTTAAAACCAAAGCCCCGGGAAATCTTCTTGAAGCAGAAGCAATCCTATCCTGCTTCTCGTGAAGAAGGTTTAAGGGTGGGGTTTAGGATTATCCTGGGCTGACGCTGCAACATCACTTTACATTTCGATTGACTAGGAATGCAATTTTGCTAGCTGTTTCATTCCAAGTATTAGAGCAATCTTATTCTCATCCCTTCGCTTACAGTCCTTCATTTAAATGACATTATTGTGTTAAGAAACTAACCTTCATTACATTTTGCACTACTGTGCGTTTTCTGGTACTTACATAATTGTACATCTCGTACGACCATGATTGAAAATTCAATTTCCTAAATTTCAGGGTTGCCAACCTATAAATAACAAAATACCGTAATATTAAAAATTAGCGCTACATAGGGCGGGAAGTAAAACTACTTCCTTTTATGTATACTACGTACAATGTATATACAAAAAATATCCAAAAGGTAGTGTTAATATAAATTATACGAAATAAATCACTGCATTTTAAATGAACTGAAATTTATTTGAAACAATATAAAACAATAAATTCGTATTTGCCGCCATTTTATGTCTGATTGGTGTCACGGCCTGCTGTAGTCTGAACTAAATTATTTTTGGCATTTTATATTGAGTTTCGTTGTGAAACATCGAAAATTGCGACCGCTAGAGCGATTTTTCAATTTTCATTTCAGGTGAACTTTATTATTTTAGTTTTTAGTGTGTTCCCGTTAAGTCAGTCAGTGACTTGCCAAAATAAAAGTTAAAATGCAATATACGTATACATTGACCAGACTACTAACGTTAGTCAGTTGCTTATAACGAATGAAAATATTTCCAACAAATATATTATATTAGTATTATTTACTTACTCTTACTTACTCACTGGCACTATCGAACCCATCGGTTCATGACCGCGCGGACATATGCTTTCCAATCATTCCCTGAATAATCTACATCCCTCAAATCATAGTTAATGTTATTCTCCCACCTCATTCTTGGTCTACCAACTGGGCGTTTTCCCTCTGTCTTTCCTACAAGAAGCTCCCATGCAAGTCTTTCATTTCCCATACGTGCAACATATCCTGCCCATCGCAGTCTACGAGACTTAACTGTTCTTATTATATCTGGCTTCCTATAAAGACCGTGTAGTTAATTGTTGAGTAGTCTTCTCCATTCAACTGTCTGTTCATCTCTCTTTGGTCCAAAAATTTTCCTAAGAACTTTATTCTCAAATGCTTGTAATATTTTAGTATTATTTAGTATTTTTAAAATACCATCGTGTAAAATATAACGTACAACACACGTTTGCGAAGCTATGAATCTCGCATTGTAATATAGGACCTACTATATCGTGAACTCATTAATCCCCGATTAAATATCGAATTGTCTGTACATCATAAGAACAAGGTTGTAACAAATTAAAAAGAAAATAGATTATTTAGAAAATAAGAAGTATGTAGTTACAAACATGAAGATATAAACGAATGAGTAAACAAAGACGTGCATGGAAGCTTCTTGTAGGAAAATCAGCAGGAAAACGCAAAGTTGGTAGACCAAGAATGAGGTGGGAGAAACAATAACCATGATTTGTGGGAAGTAGATTATACAGAGAATGATTGGAAAACATTAGCAAAGGTCAGGGAGGTATGGAGCGCTTATGTCCGCGCGGCCATAAATCTACGGGAACCACAGTGCCAGTGAGTTAGTTAACTAGATATGTTCTTTCTTCAATAATCATCATTACCCTGTATCTGTTTACCCATTGATATCCTCCCAATCCTCTGATATTCATAGACGCTTGTACACCTTCTGTCCAAGTTTTCGTTGGTCTTCCTCTCTTCCTTCTTTCCATTGGGATCCATTTCATAACAATTTTAGGCAATGTTTGCTCTGGCATTCTTTTTTACATGGCCGTACCGCTATAATATTTTCTTTTCTATAATGTCTATGGTGTCCGGTTCGTTTTGTACACCTATGATTTCCCTTATTTCTTTATTTCGTATTCTATCCACTCTTGATTTTCCAGCTGGTCTTCTTAAAACATCAATATCTGTACTTAAAATTGTTTTCGTTGCTCTGGTAAGAATTCTTCAATAATAATAATAATAATAATAATAATAATAATAATAATAATAATAATAATAATAATAATAATAATAATAATAATACATCCATCGTAATTCTGCCCGAGAGCAGGTCATTCACTGCAATCATAGCATTTTCATGCTATGCTTTGCAGCTTTACTAGGGAATTGTAGGACTTGTAGCTTCCCGTTGCTTTCCACACCGGTGAAGGAGGATGATGATAAAAATGATAAGGATGATGGCCATATGATTTCGGGGACCGTTTGGGCCTTAAATTTTTCCTGACATTCGTCTTACAGGTGAGGAAAACCCACGATAAAAACCTCGCCCAGAAAAACTGCCCCGACCGGAGATCGAACCCGGGCCCGCTGTGTGACAAGGCAGCACGCTACCTCGAGACCACAGCGGTGGACATAATAATAATAATAATAATAATAATAATAATAATAGTAATACTAATAATAATACTAATAATAATACTAATAATAATACTAATAATAATACTAATAATAATACTAATAATAATAATAATAATCAAGGAGTTAAACAAGGATGCAGTATCTCTCCAGTTTTGTTTAACCTATACATCAATGATATAATAAAAAAATGGAACGAAGAAACAAATAAAGGAATAAAATTAGATAAAACACACTACTTGAAAGCATTATTATATGCTGATGACCAGGTAATAATAGCAAAAACGGAAGACGCGCTTCAAAGGAATAGTTTTAAATTACGTAATAAAAACGAATATAATCTCAAAATATGCATAGAAAAAACTAAGGTAATGGCACTCCAAGGGAAAAATCAAATCAGATCCAAAATAGTAATAGGAAACAAAATCATAGAACAGGTGAACCATCTCAATTATCTAGGATGTGACATTTCATTTAATTATGATAATGATATAACTAATAAAATAGCAAAATTCCAGGGAATATGTGGTACGATAAAGCGATCACTAAATAATAAAACAACAAGAGAGACCCAATTGAAATTTTATAAAACACTGGCAGTACCGGTACTGCTCTATGGATCAGAAGCCCGGATACATAAAAAACAAGACCTAAGTAGGATAACGGCGGCAGAAATGATTTTTTTTAGATCTGTTAAAGGGTGCACTAAGGAAGACAAAATCAAGAACACAGACATAAGACACGAACTTGAAATATTTACAATAACTGATAAAATAGATACATATAGACAAAAATGGAAGCAACACATAGACAGAATGAATGAAGATAGATATCCAAAACAAATAACAAAATACAAATATAAAGGAACCCGACATGGGCTGAAATCGGAACGGGTCAACAGACCTAATCCATGAATGCTGCTGCTGATGATAATGATGATGATGATAATGATAATGATGATGATAATAATAATAATAATAATAATAATAATAATAATAATAATAATAATGATAATAATAATGTTATAATAATAATAATAATAATAACAATAATAATGATAATAATAATAATAATAACAATAATAATGATAATAATGTTAATAATAATAATAATAATAATGATAATAATGTTAATAATAATAATAATGATAATAATGTTAATAATAATAATAATAACAATAATAATGATAATAATAATGTTAATAATAATAATAATAATAATAATAATAATAAGGCAAAACACAAGTTGGCAGACCACAATGGCATGACTGCTAGTTAACACAACTCCGAGAGATTGTGTGGAATAACAATGAAGTGAAGGAAGAAGCAGTGGTCAACACAACACTCAACTTCACGTGATTCAATTAGTTACGCTCGTGTGGTGAATTAGATTGAGTCCTCTGCCACGTGAAACTTGTCTTAAGACCAAACCAAACCATCACTTGGCTCTAAAACTGGACAAAACATTATACCAATCTTCATGAGAAAAATTAAAACCTTAACTTTGGTCGCAATCCTTAATTTTTTTTTAACAATATATTAAAATTGTGCACCGCTGTGGTCTCGAGGTAGCGTGCTGCCTTGTCACGCAGCGGGCCCAGGTTCGATCCCGTAGAAAATGCTTAGTAAGTGAATAAAACTGAAAGAAACATTTGAACTTCACTAAAACACACATAAACAGCCCCAAAGAATTTTGTAAAAAAGTAATTTATACTAAGGAGCCTAAAATCAACATTTCCCGTTCATATGGAAGAAGAAAAGTCTGGAGGAATTAAAATACAGAGCTACAAGAGCAAAATCTCCAACCCACTGTGAAACATGGTGATGGTTCTTTATTAGTATGGGGATACACGAGTACCTCTGGAGTCGGGAACTTGCATGTTATCGATGGTGTGATGGATCACAAATAGTATATGAACATACTGAAGACCAATCTTCATACTTCTGCAGAGGAACGGAGATTAAACAAGCTTTGTATTTATGCAAGATAATGATCCCAAACACATCGGTTTCAATACGCGTTTATGGATTTTGTATAAAACACCAAAGTACATGGAAACGCCTCCCTAATCTCCAGACATAAACCCCATTGCGAATTTATGGGAACATCTTAAAAGAAGAATTCGTTCAAGGCAGGTTTCCAACCTGAGAAACACTTTGGAAGAAGAATGGAGAAATATACCTTCTTCAGTAACTTCAAATTTAGTCGGGTCGATGCTACGTCGTCCTCAAGCCATCTTAGAATCAACGGAGCTCCCAAACCAAGCATTGAACTCAATAGCAGTAGTAGTAGTAGTAGGACTTTATTAGACAAAAAGTAAGATATTTACAATATTATTTACAAATGTGGGTCACACGGGCAGTAAGCCGTACGTGCTGTTGACAGTCCTTTACAATAAAGTAATAATTGGTACTAGTGTAAAGAAAAATAAACAACAAAAACAGCAATAACATTACAATTACATCAAGAAAATACAATAATAATATTACAATTAAATAATAACACAATAGCATTATACACTAAAAACTTAACATTACAATTACATAAAGAAAACACAATAATATTACAATTAAATAATAACACAATAGCATTATACACTAAAAACATTAACATTACAATTACATAAAGAAAACACATTAATATTACAATTAAATAATAACACAATAGCATTATATACTAATTAATTTATATATATTGAACTCAATAAGTAAAGACTCAAAACAGCCACAATATGAGACCTATCAATACTTTTTGTTTGTTAATTTTTGTTGTTCGTGTATAAATTATTTTTTTACTCGTTATTTATTATGTTGAAACAGAGGAAACTGCGTTTTGTAACTTTATAGAGTGCAATGTAAAGGTGTATAATTTTGTTTTTGTATATAGTGAAGAAATAATTAAATTATTTATTTCCCTCTGTGATAGGCCTATTTTTCAGTGTATCAATACTTTCTGCACTAACTGAATATTTGAGAAAATGAACTTTACATTATTTTAATAATTTGAACTTCGAGCCTAACTGAAGACCTTAATTATCCTGCCAAATTATATTTCTGAGATGTAAATATATTCATCGACTACATTGCTAAATGAACAAAACTGTATGAATGAACAATTTTATAATAGAGAAATACAACATTTTTTATAACTCCTAACTTTAAAGCAATTTAAATTATCCCGAAAAACCAATTAACCTAAACGAATCCTGAGAATCCATAGCCAATAATAGTTGTACGAATCGTTGCAATATATATCAATACAAACAAGAAAACCTAGATCGGACGATGTTAACAGAACAATTTTAATTTCCAACACGCTTGGGATAAAATTAAAGTGGTTCAACAAAAAAATCATCTCCAACACATCTAGAATAAAACTAGAGTTATCTTCAAAAAAAATAATTTTACCATCAAAGCGGGGGTGCTCTATATCAATTAATTTATTTGATAATAAACAGATATTGGTAAAAGTAAAGTCTCTAAGAAGAAAACGTAAAAACCATAAAAAAGCACCCCACGCTTTTGACGGTAAAATTATTTTTTTGTAGATAACTCTAGTTTTATTCTAGATGTGTTGGAGATAATTTTTTTGTTGACCACTTTAATTTTATCCCAAGCGTGTTGGAAATTAAAATTATTTTTCATTTTTTATTTCGGTTTTCTAATAAAGCGTGTTGTTTTAGTTTTTTAACTATTATTTATTTTTTATGTTTTAGTTTGGTTTTCTAATAAAGCGTGTTGTTTTAGTTTTTTTAACTATTACAGTATTTATTTTTCTTTATTTTTAGATTAATTGATTGTTGTAAACCGGAATCTCATGAAAATTTAATTGCTTACGATATTTTTAGTGTCTAGGCACAAAATTATTATTATCTAACTTGTGCAAGGAAGGCGATTAGATCCCTGAATGGTATTTTATGGAATATAAATTTGACCAGAAAAAAAATGAGATTATACAGACAATAATAGAAAGTATACTTACATATGGATCAGAAAGCTAGACAATAAATGAAAGGATTCAGAAAAGAATCTTGGCGACAGAAATGGATGGATTACGGAGAAGTATGAGAATATCCAGGCTACAACATATTCGAAATACATATATCAGACAAAAAATGGATGCACAAGAAACTGTTATCGATAGGATAACAAAGTGAGCTCTACAGTGGTATGGACATGTACAACGGATGTCGGAAGACCAGTGGCCTAAACAGGTGTTGGATTGGATGGTACCAGGCAGAAGGAAGAGGGAGAGAAACAGAAGAGCATGGTATGAGGGAATATATGATGCCATGATGAAGAGGGGTATGGAAGATGGACAATGGGAAGATAGGAATCTCTGGAAAGCAGGAATCAAAGGCAAAGTGCTGTAAAGTGGAAAGCCTGTATTAAGTAAGTAGTATCTAACATTATTATAATGTTTTTAATATGGACAAATAGTTACAGTTAATCGTATCCTTCTCATATTTTACAATGCGGTAAGTTTACAAAATTGTCATTAATATTTTACAGAATAAGATAAAAATGTTAATATCTTTAAATTCGATACTTAAATTCGATACTTAAATCCTCGTGGCCGGATTTGAATCAGCGACCTATACAACGATGGACTAAAAGTTGATAAGTCCGCAACCTATTATACCGGTCTTTATTTTTCTGATGTTCTGATGATCCTGACCAGGATCTTGGAAAACATTCATGAAATTATTGTATTGTCATTGGTCCTTTAAAGTATACAAAGTTTCAAGTCGATCCAATGTATTTAAGTGGGTGAAAATCGTGTTAAAAGATTCCGTTACATAGATAGAGGTCAAGCTAATGTAAAGCGTGTAATACATCAAAGTTATCCTCGTAGGAACAATCTCATCCAAGTTAACGTTATATTTATCCATTGTATTCCACTAACTGTAAACAAATACTACATCAGCTAATTAACAATATGCTACTTACAATCAGTATTTGTCAAAATTCCAATTCTCTTACCTGAAACAAAAGAATAACTGTAATTAGTGACGTACATAAACATTCACACATACACGCGCGCGCACACATACAAAAACACACAAACGCACACGCATATATATATATATATATATATATATATATATATATATACAAGCGTTACTGCTATAAAGTAAATATTGTCTTTAATAATTTGCTTAACTATTATGTTAGCCGCTAGATGGCAGTCGGAAGATCTTTCCGCTACCTCTTGTGTGAATTGAGAATACTACATGTATAAGAAAATTGTATGTTTGTCTTGGAATTCTTGGGTAGCTCAGTTGGTTAGAGCGCTAAAGGTACAGACTTTAGAGACTCGAGTTCAAATCCCGACTCAAGCATTCTTTTTTCTTTTCATATCATATATATACATACACACACACACATATCCATCCATAGTAATTCTGCCCGAGGGCAGGTCTCTCACTGCAATAATAGCATTTCCATGCTATATTTTGCAGTTTTACTAGGGAATTACAGGTGTGGTAGCTTCCCGTTACTTTCCACACCGATGAAGGTTGAGGATGATAATGATATGCATAATGATGATGGCCTGATGATTTTTGGGGACCGTTGAGCCCTAAGCTTCCTGACATTTTTCTTGCAGGTGAGGAAAAACCCCGAAAAAGCCTCACCCAGGAGCCTGTCCCGACCGGGAATCGAACCCGGGCCCGCTGCGTGACAAGGCAGCACGCTACCTCGAGTATGTATGTCACTGAACTCCTCCTAAACGACTGGACCGATTTTGATCACATTTTTTGTGTGTTTAATTGTGTCCCTCAATGGTTTACATTCATAACTGGACCCTCTAAAACAATTAGGTGCAGGAGTTCACCTGAAGTGAAAATTTAAACATCACAGAGGCTACATCTTTCAATGCTACACGACAAAACTCAGCATATCCTATTGCAATAAAACGAGGTAGATATTATCAAAAAATGAGCGAAATCCGATAATTAGAAGTGGAGGTTTATTTTAAATCGGAAATTAAAAACTGCCTACTCGTCTGGACCGATTTTGAAGATTTTTTTTTTGAGTGTGTCTGATTAGATCCTCGATAGTTTATAATTGTACCCAGTAGATGGCGCTGCGATCGAATTACAGGATTTTTTTTATGTCAGAATTGTACCAACTTATTCCGTGCGACAACAATGTGACGTCATAATGCAAGCTTTTTTGAGACATAACAAATGGCAGTGAGGAATTTTCTTGGGAACATATAAATTAGTTAATTTTATGGTAAGAAAGTAACTTACATTTTTAACGTTCGGCCATGACACGAGAATTGAACGTTCGGCCAGGACAACGTCTGCCGTGTCCACTAGTATATATATATATATATATATATATATTGCATATACAATATAATTCTACTGTGCGTGTGTATGTCACTGAACTACTCCTAAACGACCGACCGATTTAGATGACTTTTGTGTGCGTATGTGTTTCCGATTCACAATTGCACTCGGTAGGTGGCCCTGCGATCGGGTTGTAGGATTTGTTTTATGTCAGATGTATAGTTATCAGCATTATCAACATATTCCGCACGAAAATATGTGATATCATTATGCACTCTTCTTGAGCCACAACAGATGGTAGTGAGGGGTTTTCTTGCGAACTTATTAATTAAATGAATTTTATGGTAAAAAAGTAACTTATATTTTTATCGTCCGGCCATAACACAAGAAATTAACATTCGGGCAGGACATCGTCTGCCGGGTCAGCTAGTACATATATATGTGTGTTACATTGTAGATTTTCGAGGATATAAGTATGATTATAAAAGTTATCTTGTATTTTTCCGCGTCATGGATTCAAGGTCGGCTTCTGGCCACTGATTCCGACGTTTCGGCATGATCCCACATGTCATTATCAAGAAATGATTCCCTGATAATGGCATGCGGGATCATGCCGAAACGTCGGCATCAGTGGCTAGAAGCCGACCTTCAATTCATGACGCGAAAAACCCAAGAAAACTTTCTTAATTATTTATATATATATATATATATATATATACACACACACACCAGTACGACCAGCCTCATGGGCTACTGGTCAGCATTTCTGACTACAATTCATGAGGTCCTGGGTTCGATTTCCGGTCAAACCATAGGAATTTTTTCCTTAAAGGGAATTTTTCCTGTGGTTGCCCATGGTCTGGAATTTAAGTTAAGTTTAGGTTAAGAACTCCCCTGGCACTTCATTCTTATCATTTTTCACCCATCATATCAGAGAGGTAGCATAACTCCGCCTTTCAGGTGCCCAACTTAAGAAATGGATTACAATTCCGCCAATGCCAGGGGAGAAAACCAGAAATACCATAAACGATTACCTGGTGGCATTAGACAACAAAATGTGTACCAGACATATTAGTTCTTTCAGTTATGCGAGATTGTTTTCACATGCAACTGGGATTGTTATTAATAATCTTGTTTCTGATTTGAAAAGTCGGACAGGAAACTTGTCTAATTACAGAAGGCAATGGGGGCGCTGTGACAGCGAGCTTAATTGAAAGTTGACAAAGTGCTGAATTGGGAGACTGTTCTCTTAACTGATTATTCAATGACATGTGGGCGTATGTCTGAATTTGTTACGCACTAATTAACTGGAACAACCCTGATTATGAATATAAAGTTGAATTACTCAAGCCAGAAGCCCTTGATCTATTCTGACGTGTATACAAGAGAAGACATAGATGCGCCTTTAATCAAACATAATAATTCTACTATTGCGTGGGTTGTTGAATCTCAATTCTGCAAGAAAATATGAAAAAATAGAGCTTTTTTTTATTACACACTAGCTAATATCCGGCGTGCGCTGCGATACGTAAATCAATTAAAATGTGTTTTTGCATTTAGTTGAATAAGTAAAAGGAAAATTAAATATGCATTTATATCGTTATTACTCCGTGCTGATTATCCGGCGTTGCCCGGGAATCTAGGCATCCAGATGTACTTAACATAAATCAGCTGAAAGACAAAATTCGTTATTTTGAGTTATCCATAAAAGAATACCCGTCGTGCGCTGCTATGCGTGCCCGGGAACCTACTTACCCCGATCTCCTTGGCATCAATAAAAGACGAAAATGGCTATTGTGTGTTATCTGTAAAAGAAACATATGCTGTTGCGGACTTTTTTGTAGAGGTTTTTGAGGCATTCAATTCTGTGTAAAATAATTTTGTGAATTTGTTGTGGTTTAGGCAGCATAAGCCATTTAAACTTACAAAAAGCGACATTTTTCACGTTTTTTTCACTACCGAAGGGATTTTTAAGGGTGAAGGGCTTGAGTATTAAAACTCTCTTATAACCTATAATATTCTCGGGTAAGTTCTGAACATTTTGCAAAAAGCCCCATGACACCTCGGATGAATGGTATGGCAGAACATGCTTGCCCGAGAATATGCTTATCCCGATCTCCTTGGCATCAGTGAAAGACAAAAATGGCTATTGTGTGTTATCTGTAGAAGATAAATATATGCTGTCGCGGACGTTTTGTACAGTTTTTTTATACATTCAATTCTGTGTTCATTAATGTAGTGTATTTATTATGGTTTAGGCAGCATAAGCCGTTTAAGGGTAAAAAAGGGACTTTTTCACGTTTTTCACTATAAAGATGTTTTTTTAAGGGTGTAGGAGTTGAATATCTCAACTCTCTTATAGCCAATGTTCATCCCGGGTATGTCCTGAACATTTTGCAAAAAACCAAACACATTCGAATCAACGGTATGGCAGCACATAAAGTACGTACGAACAAACAAACAAACAAACATTTTTATATATTAGATTGCCAATAAAACCCTAATCACCAAACATTTTCGTGTTTAACATTTTGACACTTCTGTTTGGTTATTTTGGTTTTATTGTTAATAAAACTCAATCACCAAACATTATCATAATCATCAAAATTCACGGTTTAGGTCTTTGCCTGTTTCTATCTCACATCTGTTCAGCCCAGCGCTTTCTTGGTCTTCCTACCGAAATTCGTTCTCCAAGATTATACAACAGTGCCATCTTTGGTATCCTATCCTCTGTCATTCTTTGCAGATGTTCTATCCAATTGTTCCTGTGTTCTTCTACTTGTCGAAAGAAGTGGTTGTACTTATATTTCCTCTCTAATATTCTCATTTCTAATATGTTATTCTCTCGTACGACCTCTCTCAGCCCGTACGAATCTCATTTCCGCTGCCTGAATTTTACTTTACCAAACATATTAATTTTTAATATTCTAACAATTTAGTTTGTGATTCGGGTTTTATAATCAATTAATCTCAAATCACCAAACTAATATGTTAAAATAATCAACGCGTTTAATAGCAAAGCTATCATTATGAAGTCTAGGTCTTGACTCAGTCAACAATGCTTAATTCAATTTTATCACCAAGAATATAATATTAATATAAATTATGAGTTGTGGTGACAATTTTTTCAGTCGAAATGTTAAAGTTTGGTAAAAGACTGGAGAACACTATAAAAAATATTAATTCCTTAATTCTACTCCAAAAAAAAAAAAAGAATTGTAAAAATGTGTTTAACTAAACATTATTCGTACCATAAAATGTATCATAAGTAATGCCACGAGTGATTTCCAAATTATCGATAAATTCACGACTCACGAAGTGAGGAGTGAATTTATCTAGAAAATTTTGAAATCAAGAGTGGCATTTGTTAGGACTATTTAACGAATAAAAGTAAGCTGTTTACTCACAAATAATTATTTAGCTATAGTTATTTTAAAATATTTATATATTTAATGTAAACGGCGATGTTTGAAAACAAACGAGAAACGATTGGTACGCTTAATTTTCTTCTTTTGTTCGTCACTGCAAGTAGATCATATTATTTATTGCCAAAGGAACGCAATATTGTAAGAATGCACTCTAGTGGAGAAATTTATAACCAACATTATAGGTATTAACAAGCGAATGATAACAAATCAAGATCTTCAGAACATTTGAATACTACTACTACTACTACTACTACAAAGGTATTAATTAATTTATGATGCCCTATGCTGTAAATATGTCAATTATATTTTTCTACAATGTCATTTCCTGGAAAATAATACGTTTAAGAAAGTACAAACAGTGTTTTTTTGTGGTATAATCAATTGCTACAAATGTTTTTATATTATCTCCCGCATGCACTATAAGCTGACATTTATGTACTATATATACACTATATATTATGTACTATATATTCAGAATGTTAAAAAAGAGCCTCTCTCTTTAATATGATAAACTATAGTTGATAAATTCGAGGCGAAACACAACTGTGATTATATTTGAAGAGAAAAAATTATACGCTCAGACCGGGACTTGAACCCCGGGACCCTTGGTTCAAGTCCCGGTCTGAGCGTATAATTTTTCTCTTCAAATATGATTTATCCATCATTGAGATGTACGAAATCAATAATAAAAACAACTGTGATTGCTTGTAAATAAAAAATCATTGAAATGTGATCCGTCATTGACTCCCATTTGGGGTATGAGTTAATTAGTCTCAAAAAAATAATTATATGGTTATACAAAATATATACTTACATTAACATATAATTAACATTAATAAAATTCATGATAATGAAAATTTCAATTGTTAAAACCAAAGTAATGGCTAGGGATAGGATTTTTATGTACTAAAAGTTAAGTTTGCAACATGGTATAATGAGAAGTGGAACGGGGTTATTAAGTATTATATGATAAATTACTTTTATTAAATATTATATTCCGTTCTCGTTTATTTATTTGCACCGACATGTAGATCTTTCTCGGGGGAGCTGTTTATTAACACAATTATGGTTAGTAATGTAATTTGGTTATCAAATAAAACATTCACTTTTCTCTGTAAATTATTATTTATTACACAATAAATAAGCAATAAAGATTAAACTTCGTAATATTGTTTCTATCATTTAATCTGATGAATATTGATCTTCAAATTTATAGTATTCATTATTTTATTTTCAATTATATTATATGAAGATTTTTCTCACTTTAAATGTTAATTTAATAATATGTAATTATTAATATGAATTATTTTAATAGCCGTATAACAATTTTTTTATATTCTATTTTATTTATTTAAAAATTACGGCACTATTAAATTATTTCTGGTATAATGTTTAGTCCACTAGACTCACGTTATTTTATTTTTATTCTTCTTCTATATTGAATTAAGACAATTCAATAAATACACTAATTATTTAAACTTTTCTGTGGAGATAATTCAATGGCGTCTATCTTTGTCATATTCTTGTAGCCGTCTCTCCTTCTTCTCTGTTGAAAATTATCTTGTTGTCAGTTTCTGATTGGTAATGACATCATCAAGAAAGAACACGATACCTTCCTCTTCATTCCTCGATAACCAATCATATTTTTAATTTTCGGTCGACTTAAGACCACATTATTTGAACATTCTTTTGTCGTAAATTTCTGTCTGTGAATTCAGTATCTATTGTTTATCATAACAATATATATGTGACGTAATCATTGTTACATTTCACATCGATGTTACAAAAATCATCTATTATATTTAACGTTACGAAATAAATAATATTTAGTTTTAAATTATTTAAATCATATTTTATATTAAAAATTAAATAAAAAGAATCTCGAAATTATTATTATTACATAAGGATAACATTTCCGGTTACAGAAGTTAGACTTATCACTGTATTTTTTTTTTCACACACAAACAGTTGAATAGTATAATGAGAAGTTAGACTTTTGACTGTATTTTGTTTTAGTTTCACACACAAAACAGTTGAATAATATATACTATCTGCATTACAATCTTATATTTTATTACATAAAAATCCCAGTCCTAGTAATGGCATTCCGAGGCACCGATCCAATGTGTAGCGAAATAATTATTGAGAATACGATTTGAGAGTAAGTTAATAACTTCTCCCACCTAGGATGTAACTTCTCCTATCAACACGAGAACGGTCTTAATATAAAACGCACAACATGTTTACAAATATTAGGCTTAATAAATAATATTTTAAAACTACATATTTTACAAAAAACGTCCAAGACTCAAATTATATAAAACTCTCGGCTTTCCTCTATGGGAGTGAAATCTGGGTTCTAAAAAACAAAGACATCACCAGATTAAGAGCTGCTGAAATGATATTCATGCGCCGAACTACTGGATGCACCCTACTTGACCATCATAGGGATGAATATATTTTAAAAGATCTCCACATGCAACCTTTAGAAGAAAATATATCCACTTATAGAGACAATATATATCCCGAACGTCACCAATTAGGATCCCCAATGCAGTTCTTCGGTAACACCCACGAGGACGACGACGAGCTAGACGTCCACAAAATAAGACTTCTGACCCTGCCTACTTGAGGCCGAAACAGGTCAACATTGGCCTACATTCATGAAAGCTGTATGATGATGATGATGATGATATGCCATCTATTGACATATGCAGAAAGAATGAATTTCTATTATATTTTTTTCTAATATTGTCAATAAAATACCACAAGAACGTTTAATATTGTCCATAATTTGCAACCGAAATAAGCAACAGGAATATACTGTCCAAAGAGATGAAAATTCGCCTGGCATTTTGAAATATTTAGTAAATGAAATTAAAATAGCAGACTTCTTCTTCTTCAATTCACGAACCAGGCAAAATGCCTGTTCCGCCTTACAGTTGCTCTGTCCATCTTTTCACTGGTCTTCCTTCATTTCTTGAACCTCTTGGCTTGTAGTTAAATGCTGCTTTTGGTAATCTTGTTACGTTCACTCTTTCTACATGTCTAAATCATTTTTCTCTATATTCTTTCATTTATACATTCAATGGATATATATTTAACCCTGTTCTTATATCTTCATTCTTGTGCAGACGTTTGTTCTTCTAAGGAAGTTCATTTCTACGCGTTGTATTCTACTTTGTAATTTTTGGTCATTACCCAAGTTTCACTCCCATAAAGTAATGCAGCAACTGCCAATGTTTTATAAAACTTCAATCTAGAATCATTCCATGTGTTATTCTTTAATGTTCATACTAGACAATAAAATGTAAATATCCTACATATTGTATGTAATATTATTTAATTGATTTTTTCTAACAGTAGTTCGGCCTCCTATGTTCTGTAGCTTATAAGTCAAAAATATTTGCAAGTCGGATACCATAATTTCCGAACAATTCCTCATCTAGCTTGAAAATTTCATTTCGACAATATTTCAGTAGTAGTCGACCGTGATTGATTCAAACTGACATGAGCTATTTTTTGGACTCTTAAATACTCAATGTCTAGTGTATGAACAAAGCAGACTGTAAAAATTAATTTATGATGACTATTTAACTCATTCCCCAAATGGGAGTCAATGACCAATCACGTTTCAATGAATTTTGTTTTACAACCAATGACAGTCGTGTTTCACTTCGATAATATTATCGAATGTTGATTACCAAAATAAAGAAAGTTCCTCCTTTTTAATATTCTGAACAGGTCAAAGCATTATTTTGTAGTGACTGACTCTCTAACATATACGTTGAACATAGCAAATAATGAACAGATTCCTTCGAACTACACATTTGATAATTTGTGTGTTCAATAATTGTGTTCTTAAATACTGATTTTGCTAATTTTTTTCCGAAAAAAATTAATTAATAACCTATAATATTGGCTATAATATACAGTTTGATGTGTTTCATTTTTTCACCACTAGGGTGCATTTTTACAATATTGCGATCCTATTTGGCAATAAATGATATGATTAAATTTCAGTGAAAAACAAATGAACATAACCACACATTTGTGATTTGTTTTCAAACATACCCATTTAAAATTGTAGGCTTTCACGGCCGGCGTCTTGATCCATATTTGGTTCATCTTCCGGGCTTATAGGCCGTGGTCTGGTTGTCTTCTTACTCGACGTTTCGTCTACTGCTGCGGTAGACATCATCAGGAGATACTGAGTGCTTTCTGTGAACTCCTCAACAGTCGGCTGCAGACTGGCTGGTCGTTGGAAACTGTCTCTCTGCTTATAGCTAAACCCCGGGTGGAGGGGAGGTTTTCTGCGCGCACCGAGTTTTACGCTGTATCGCCGTTTGCAGAAGTCATAGGCTTCGTTGTCGACAACGAAGCCTATGACTTCTGCAAACGGCGATACAGCGTAAAACTCGGTGCGCGCAGAAAACCTCCCCTCCACCCGGGGTTTAGCTATAAGCAGAGAGACAGTTTCCAACGACCAGCCAGTCTGCAGCCGACTGTTGAGGAGTTCACAGAAAGCACGCAGTATCTCCTGATGATGTCTACCGCAGCAGTAGACGAAAACGTCGAGTAAGAAGACAACCAGACCACGGCCTATAAGCCCGGAAGACGAACCAAATATGGATCATACCCATTTACATTAAATATATAAATATTTAAAAATATCGGTAACTGTATTTAAATAAAGATTTTTGAGTAAACAGCTTAATTTTATTTGTTAAATAGTCCTAACAAATGCCACTCTTGATTTCCAAATCCTCTAGATAAATTCGAAATCACACGTGACATTACTTGTGAAAAGAGATAATATTTATTCACAATAATTTGCTTTAAGTAACTCGATTAGTCTATATTGAAGTAGGCCTACAGAGCCAATCCAGAAGTGATAAATTACAAGCACAAAGTTATATCCCGTCTACAAGTTACTCTTTCCGAGAAAGTTCCTATTCGTTCTAAGAAAATACTGTAAGTGCATGTGGTTTTTAGATCGATCGACCAACAGACGCTAACTTGTTTAGAGTTTCTTTTACAAGAAAACCAACTAAATCAATTACACTAAAACGTAAATTTATAGCAAACCTCTCTTCGAAACAAACTAAGGAAAAGTACTATACATACATATAATGTTCTGCTCAACTGAAGGTCTTTCACTGCAAACTCAGCATTCTTCACTCTTTCCTTAACTCTGCTTCCTTTTTGTATCTTCATGCAAACCATTTATTTTAATATTGTCTATCATCTGATGAATGGGGCACGCCGTAGCGTAGTGGTTAAGGCACTGAGCTACAAGCCGGAGGGTCGAGGGTTCAAGTCCCGTTGGGGTCAGGATTTTTAAACTGACCCAAACCCTCTGGCGGCACTATGGCCCTGGGGTCGAATCAGCCTCTAACGGAAATGAGTACCAGACGCCTGTTCTGGGGGTAAAGGCGGCCGTCACGCAGGGCTGACAACCCGGCTGACATAAAGTGCCGATTGTCTAGAAAAAGTGCGAGTCCTAACCTCCTACTACCCGAAGGACCTCCGGGTCTGTTGTGGGGTCACTTTACTTTACTTTTTTACTTTACTTTTATCATCTGATGTATTTTTCTGCCTCTAACCTTCTTTCCATTTACCATACCTTCTAGGGCATCCGCAACAGGCAGTTTCTTGTTAGCCAATGGTCAATCCAATTTCTTTTCCTCTTCTTTATGAGTTCCAACAATGTTCGTCCTACACCCACTTTGTCTAGCACATTTTTTTATTTATTTTTTTTATTTTGTCTGTCCATTTTATACGCTCAATCCTTCTCCATATCGAGATCTCAAAAGCTTCCAGTAGCTTTTCCTCATTCTGTCGTAATGTCTAAGTATATGCACCATATATCTGTACTATATCAGATTATATATTGTCGCTCTATCTCACTTGTTTACAGTTAACGTCTCCCTTTTATAGGTATTTGTACGTGCCCCACGACACACGAATCGGACGCATTGGTCTAGTTGCTGCATCTAGTCCCGAGAGTGGCGGATTCAAACTCGGCAGGGATCAATTGATTTTTTCTTCTTCTTCCTTTCATATGATAGACCTAGTGGTCTGTTACGGTTTCAATCCAACTTTTGAAGTATCTGCCCAAAGATATCTTGCCTGGTGGCTGGTAATTTAAGATTTGACGTAGTATTTTTGTTCTACTCATTCTTCTTACGTGAGATTTCCAGTTGTTTGGATTTTTTAGGATGGAGAAATCAAAGGACAAGACTTCCAGGAGGGACTCTTTAAGCCATGGGTACCTAGTCTGAAGATTTTCAGGCTCGTAAAAGAACCGCAAGTCTGAATAAAAAGGTGTCTGTGCAAAATTTAATCTTCATCCATCCAAGTAATATCTTAGTTGGCTACTAGATGTCTCATTAAGGCGATGTGCTAACAACGTATCACTCGCTGAAATCTGTGGGTAAATAATAATAAATAAATTAACTTAGTTACGAAACTCCTGCTAGGGAGTATATTCATCCATTCACGTCACGGATGAATATTTTTAACTATGGATCACATTCAAACTTGTTTGGCCACACATTTGCAACAAATGCTTTCCCGGGCGAGTGATCAGCTCAATGCTCGGACCACCGCCGAGATAACACGAGCATTTAACTAAGACACACCATTCACCCATGTTTTCATACTAAACAAGACGTATACAGAGTGAGTCAGATGGAAAGTTGCATGCTTTGAGGGGTGATAGAACTGGTGATTGTGAACAAGAAACTTCTTCTTCTTCTTCACGGTTTAGGTTTATTTACTAGCCTGTTCCGGCTCCAAATTGCTGCTCTTTCCATCTGTTCTTTGGTCTTCCCAGACTTCTTCTTCCTCGTGGGGAATAGTTGTATGCTGGTTTTGGTATTCTATTCTCAGTCATCCTTGCCAAGTGTTCTTTCCAGTTTGTTCTGTATTTCACTATTGTTGTGTTTAATTCCTCTACTTTTAGTTTTTTATTTCTATGTTATGTTTTTTGTCTGTTCTTTGATATCCTGCTATTGGTCTGAAGAATTTCATTGTAGCAGCTTGTATTCTGGGAGATTGTTGTGTTGTCACTGTACATGTTTCGGATCCATAAGTAATAATAGGCACTGCCATTGTCTTGTATAATTTCATTATAGAGTCTATTCTGGCTTTATTTTTCAAAGTACTTTTTAGTGTTCCTGTTATATAATTTATTTAGTTTGTTATTTAAATATCTTGCCGCTGTGAATGATATTTCGCAACCTAGGACATTATATATTAACACTTGTTCTATTGGTTTATTTTCTAATATTATGTCCGAACTGGATGAGTGCCCTTGAAGTCCATTGTTTTTTTTTTTGTTTTTCTGATGATATTTCCATATTGTCTTTTTTTATGTTTCATTTAGTTTATGTAGCATTCTTTATAGTTCGTCCTCTGTTTTTGCTATGAAAACAGAGAAACTTCTAATATACATATGGCCTTTTCTTAACAGTTTCAGAGTAATTTAATGGAAACAACGAGGAACTGGAAAAGTGCAGGTGACAGTAAATCAAGATACTGTTATCTTAAGTTTTGTTTAATTGTTTACGTTTCCTCACAAAAGATGTTCAAACACTCCACCGCCAACTTCAATGTATTTTGCTGTTATTGTAGACAGCTGTTGTGTTGCTGATCTGAGCTCATTCGTACATTTCTTTACTTGAGCACAAGCTTGACTGATAAGTTCCTCTTTTGTGTCCACTCTGCGCTCATAAACTTCGCTGTTAAGCCAACCCCACAAACTGTAATCTAATGGGGTACGATCAGGTGACCTCGGTGGCCAAGCAATGATCCCACCACGACCGATCCAACGCCCAGTTTATGCTTTGTTGAGGTGTCATTTCACTGGCCGTACGGAATGTGCAGGATCTCCGTCATGCTGAAAGTATATACGAGCTGGTGTTGCCAAAGGGATAACCTCCAAGTATTCTGGTAGCACATTTTCAAGGAGTCGGTCGCGGTGGAAACATTGCTTGGACACCGATGTCACCTGATCTTATCCCATTAGATTACTGTTTGTGGGGTTGGCTTAACAGCGAAGTTCACAAGCACAGAGTGGACACAATAGAGGAACTCATCACTCAAGGCTGTGCTCAGATCAGCAACACAAGAGCAGCAAAATGCATTGAAGTTGGCGGTGGAATGTTTGAACATCTTTTGTTCACAATTAAATAAAACTTAAGATAACAGTATCTTGATTTACTGTCACCTGCACTTTTCCGGTCCCTCATGGTTTTCATTAAATTGCCCTGAAAGGTTAAGAAAAGGCCACATGTATATTAGAATTTTTTTTTGTTCAGAATCATCAGTACTATCACCCTTAAAGCTCGTACCTTTCGTCCTGACTCATCCTGTATAATATGGATGATAATGACAGCCAGATGGTGTTCGGAGATCGGCTGCGGTGGACTAGTGGTTATGTTCCTTGCCTCTGGTCCTGAGGGTCGTGGGTTCAAACCAAGCTGTGGTCAATGGATTTTTACAGGATGGAAAAGTGCAAGGACTAAATGCTCCGGGAAAAACCTTGTGCTATGGATCCCGAGTCTGAACATTCTCAGGTTCGTAAAAGAAACTTAAGCCTGAATAAAAAGGCCTCTAAGCAAAATTTACCTACCTTCATCATCCTAGTAATAACTTACCTAGTATACGTTTAATTGCGTCGTAATGTGGACCGTATACCATTCATGACATTTGTAGGGAAATAAGCATTACTAAACAACTTTGTCCCTATTAGGTTCGTCTTCCGGGCATATAGGCCGTGGTCCAGTCGTTCTTCTACTCGACGTTTCGTCTACTGCTGCGGTAGACATCTTCAGGAGATACTGCGTGCTCTCTGTGAACTCCTCAACAGTCGACTGCAGACTGGCTGGTCGTTGGAAACTCCCTCCCTATTTATAGGCACGCCCCTGGTGGAGAGGCGGTTTTCTGCGCGGTCCGTGTTGCGTGCTGTTTTGTCCAGGCTGTCGCTAGCAGAAGTCATAGGCTTCGTTGTCGTATTGTGCAGTGCCGGGATCCAGATTTTGTTTATCTTCATGGTTTCTTCTTTTTTGTTAAAGGAATTTTTGTGTTTATATATTTCAATGGCTTCTCTGTACAGTCTGGTGTAATAATGTGATGTTTGGGACAATACCTGTGTTTCTTCGAATCTTATTATATGTTCTTGGTTGTTCATCCAGTGTTCCGCTACGGCTGATTTTTCCTTTTGTTTTAGTCTGCAATGCCTCTTGTGTTCTTGCAATCTTGTGGTAACCATTCTTTTTGTTGTGCCGATATAAACCTGTCCACAACTGCAAGGGATGCGATATATACCGGCAGTACTTAACGGATCTCTTGTATCTTTGGCTGGGCGCAGTATATTGCTGATTTTTTGTGTTGGCTTGTAGGTTGTAGATATGTTATATTTATTTAATATTCGACCAATTCTCTCCGTTATTGTCTTGATATATGGTAGGTACACCTTACCCTTAGCCTCCTCCTTGTTCCCGTTTTCGGATTTGTATTTATTGGGATTTATGGCTCGGCGAAAATCTGTTTTGCTGTATCCATTGGATTGAAACGCTGCTTGGAGATGGTTAATTTCTTCTTGTAGATACTGTGGTTCCGAAATCCTTTTGGCTCGTTCCACCAGAGTTTTAATTATTCCGCGTTTTTGTCTGGGATGATGGTTGGACTGCTTATGTAGGTATCTGTCTGTGTGAGTCTTTTTCCTGTATACCTTGTGTCCAAGTGTCATGTCTTGGTTTCGAATTACTAAAACATCCAAAAACGGTAGACTGTTGTTCTCTTCTCTTTCCAGGGTGAATTGGATGCTGGGACAAATACCATTTAAATGTTGCCTGAAGTTATCAAGTTCTTCTTCACCATGCTCCCAAATGACGAATGAGTCGTCCACATATCTCAGCCAAACTGAAGGTCTTAATGTAGCATTCTCCAAGGCCTGTTTTTCAAATTGTTCCATGTAAAAATTGGCTATTACGGGGCTTAATGGACTTCCCATGGCCACGCCATCTATTTGCTCGTAGAATATTTCCTCCCCATTGGAAATACGTTTCTGTGAGGCATATGTTATACAGCGCTACTATGTCTGGGGGAAAGAGTTCTTGCAAGTATGTCATAGTGTCTGGGATAGGTATCTTAGTAAATAAATAAACCACATCGAAGCTTATTATTTTATCGTTTGGCTTGAGTTTCAGAGCGTCTATTTTTTTCTATGAAGTGCGTAGAGTTTTTTACAAACGTGTCAGTTTTTCCAATATACGGTTTCAATAGTGAGGCGAGAAACTTGGCGAGTTCATATGTAGGTGATCCAATGGCCGAAACAATAGGTCTGAGTGGTGTTCCTTCCTTGTGTATCTTTGGTAATCCATACAATCTTGGTGGCAGTGCTTCTGATTTGTATAATCCTCGTTTAGTGTCTTCATCAAGTGTGGAGCTCTTGATAAGTTTATTGGATTTACGTAGAACTCTTGCTGTAGGATCAGTTTTAAGAATCTTGTATGTCATGTAGAACATATAATAAGATTCGAAGAAACACAGGTATTGTCCCAAACATCACATAATTACACCAGACTGTACAGAGAAGCCATTGAAATATATAAACACAAAAATTCCTTTAACAAAAAAGAAGAAACCATGAAGATAAACAAAATCTGGATCCCGGCACTGCACAATACGACAACGAAGCCTATGACTTCTGCTAGCGACAGCCTGGACAAAACAGCACGCAACACGGACCGCGCAGAAAACCGCCTCTCCACCAGGGGCGTGCCTATAAATAGGGAGGGAGTTTCCAACGACCAGCCAGTCTGCAGCCGACTGTTGAGGAGTTCACAGAGAGCACGCAGTATCTCCTGAAGATGTCTACCGCAGTAGTAGACGAAACGTCGAGTAGAAGAACGACTGGACCACGGCCTATATGCCCGGAAGACGAACCTAATAGGGATCAAGACCCCGGCCGTGAAAGCCTACAGTTATACGTAAACAACTTTGTCTTCTAACTCCTAACGAAAGGGAGCTAAGAACCAACATAAGGCTGTTATGCCATTTTAGATAGATAGTATTCGGAGACTATATGAATCTCGTCTTACGCGTGAAAAAGTCTCACACAGGAAATTTGTTGCAACTATGGATGCAAACCGCACTAACTGTGTCTCATGCAATGCCACTGGACAACACAGGTGGACAAACAACCTATATTTTCATTACCAAAATTATTTACCATAAGCAATGCCACGAGTGATTTCCAATTTATCTAGAATATTTGGAAATCAAGGATGGCATTTGTTAGGATTATTTAACGAATATAATTAAGCTATTTAGTCAGAAAGCATTATTTAAATATACTTACCGGTATTTTAAAATATTTATATATTTAATGTAAACCGCGATGTTTGAAAACAAATAAGAAATGTGAAGTTATGTTCATTCACTGCTGCTTGATCATATTATTTATTGCTAAATAGGATCGTAATATTGTAAGAATGCTCCCTAGTGGAGAAATCATGAAACACATCAAACTACATTAATAATCAACATTATAGGTTATTCATTTATTTGTTTAGTAAACAATTCAGTAAAATCAAGGAATATGTTAATTATTTGCTATATTCAATGTATTTGTTGGAGAAAAATAATGCTCTGAGCTGTTCGGAATATTAAAAAGAAGCTAATAAAGAGAAATCGATAAAGAGCGAGGTGAAACATGACTGTCATTGGTTGCAAAACAAAACTCATTGAAATGTGATTTGTCATTGACTACCATTTGGGGCATGAGTTAAATAGTCCAACATAAACTTCGTATCCACTTTCAAAGTAAATAAAGAAGTTTGTAGCAATTTTATTCAGGGATATTGACAATGGAAGTGTCAACCATTGCATATCGAAACCTAGTTTGAAATTTCTTTCAGAGATTAGTGGCTTCCTCAGAAAATCAACTATAAAAATCAGTTTATAAATTATGGAAACTAATAAAACGATAATAATTTAAAGGTATCAACAGAGAAAACAAAGTCAATGACATTTATTGGAACTCAACATAAATGGACAAGAATTGTAATTGGAGCAAACATCACTGAATAAGTAACTTCTCTCAATTATCTGGGATGCATGATATCGTACCTGCAAAATTTGGACATGGAGAAGAAATTAGGGAACTTTCAACAGATAATATGTGGTTCAATAAGAAGATATTTGAGAAATAAGACCACAACGGAAACTCAATTAAAATTTTACAAACCATTAGCCGTTCCAACGTTAACATACGGGTCTGAGACTTGGCCTTTAACGATCTCTGATAAACATTAAATTGAGACAATAGAAATGAGATTTCTCAGATCAGTTGCAGGTGTATCTTTATGAAATCAAAAGAGAAGTCAAGATATCAGAGATGAATTACAAATATATAATATATAAATGAGAGAAAATAGCAAAATTCCAGCGAATATGTGGTACGATAAAACGATCACTAAATAACAAAACAACAAGAGAGACCCAATTTAAAT
Source organism: Diploptera punctata (assembly GCA_030220185.1). Lineage (NCBI taxonomy): Eukaryota > Metazoa > Arthropoda > Insecta > Blattodea > Blaberidae > Diploptera > Diploptera punctata. Next base: position 79,050 of record JASPKZ010007320.1, on the reverse strand, counting down.
TTTACAATACGTTGGTGGTACCGGTACTGCTCTATGGTTCCGAAGCCTGGGTACATAAAAAACAAGATCTAAGTAGGATAACGACGGCAAAAATGAAATTTTTGAGATCTGTTAAAGGGTGCACTAAGGAAGACAGAATCAAGAACACAGAAATAAGACAGGAACTTGAAATATTTGCAACAACTGATCAAATAGATCCATATAAACAAAAATGGAAGCAACACATAGACAGAATGAATGAAGATAGATATCCAAAACAAATAACAAAATACAAACCTAAAGACACCCGAGATGTGGGCAGACCTAGAAAGAGATGGGCTGAAGTCGGAATGGATGCAGATGAGATGATGATGATAAATGAGAGATTATACAGAAATAAATGTAATTGGTTTGAACATATACATAGAATGCCAAATAATCATTTATCAAAACAGCTGCTTCATTATAAATCTCCTGGCCGAAGAAAAAAAAAAAAGTCGTTGGAAGGACGACTTGCACCTACAGCAAATATTGCACCGGGGAGCAGAATGCTTGAAGATGATGATGACGATGATATTAGAACAAAATAATGTATTAAAGTAAAACGATGTAGAACCGCATAAATCTGAAAATCAATATACATGTAACACATTAATATTTGTCTATATGAATATCATGTAATCTTTAAATTGATTTTTTTAAACAACTATATTTTATTATTCATTTTCATGCCTTTCAAATAATGTTTCGGCTATAATGGAACTTTATTAGGAGTTTTATTTATTTATTTATTTATTTACTCCATTGGCGCCATATTCTTTCATTTCCTTACCTAGGCTTGATTTATCATCCGCTAAAAAATAGTATATTGCCATGCGAGATTGGGAAGTGTTTTTTTACAGAAGCGAGGAAATGTTAAAAACCGAGCGATGGGGAGGTTTTTAATTTCCGAGATTCTGTAAAACACTTCACAAACTTGCGTTGTACATTATTTTATGCGCGATGGCGTTTCCAACATAATAAATAATAGTAAAATAATAACATATTTGTCTTCTTCTTCTTCTTCCTTCCAAGTATTAGGCCAAGGCCTGTTACGATCCTATAGAAAATTTTCCCTCCAGCGTTTCATAGGACGGCCCAGTGATCTTCGTCCTCTTGGTATATAATTATAAACAGCTTTGGGGATCCGATTTGAACTCATTCTTTCAAGATGGTGTTTCCAATTTAGTTGGTACTGTTTAATATATTCCAAAATTGGCGTAGTCTTCAATTCTTTTAAGATATCGGTGTTCCTTTTCAGATCCCATCTGGTGTAACCCGCTGTTCTGCGCATGAATCTCATTTCACAAGCCGTTATTCTGCTTTCATGTTGTTTTTTTAGTTTTTTAGACTATTATTATGCTTTCAAGTCTTATAACATATTTGTTGGAAATATTTGTGTTCATTATAAACAACTGGCCAATATTTAATAGTTGAGACTACAGCAGGCCGTGACACCAATCAGTTATAAAATGTCGGCAAGTATGTATTTATTGTTTTATATTGTCTCAAATAAAGTTCAGTTCATTTAAGATGCAGTGATTTGTTTCGTACAATCACTATTAACACTACGTTTGGATATATTTTTGCATATACATTGTACGTAGTACATAAAGGGCAGTTCTTTTACTTCCCACATGTGGTTTGTAATATGTAATAATACAGTGAGGTTATTAAATTGGTAACCCCGAAATGTAGGAAGTTGAACTTTCAATCATGGTCGTCATTGCTGTAAGTACGACAAAATGCACTCTCGCGCAAAAACTACTCCTCTTTAGTTTCCCTTATGACCTTTCTTTTCGTTGTAGTTCCTATCATCTCTTGTCTAAGTACAAACTAATAATTCACTGACTTCGACAGGATTTAAACATGTGACCCTTGAATCCAGATTGCGAGCACCGTTACCTATGTGTTGTTTATGCCGAGGTTTGTTGCGGTCCGTGTAAACTCGCATATTACCACAGTTCTGCAAGCTGTGTCTAAGATACAGTAACAGCTTTTCAGAGAAACCGACTTTAGCCGAACCGCAGACTGGCCACAGACCAACTGCGTATTAAAACTTTAATTTAATCATATGTTCTAACAGCTGTGGCGACCACGTGTCACAGTCCGCTATGCAAAACGTTTTCTAATAGATAACTGACATTATCGAACCCATAGACTCATGGCATCGCTGACATAAGCTCGCCACATATCTCTATCCTGAGCTAATGTTTTCTAATCATCGCCTGTACAACCTACTTCCCAGATGAATGATTAATGTTATTTTTCCACCTCATTCTTTGTCTAAAAACTAGGCGTTTACCTCTGGTTTTCGTACATTCGTGCCACGTGTCCTGTCCATGTAGTCTACAAGACTTCACTGTTCATATTATATCTAGTTTCCTATAAATATAATGTAGCTCATTGTTTTTCAGTATTCTCCATTCTCCTGCCTATTCATCTAGCTTTGATCCACAAAGTTTTTCCTGAGAACTTTATTCTCAAATATTCGTAATCTATTCTCCTCACTTAAAGTAAGAGTCCATGTTTCGTATCCATATATTTTATATATTTTAGTTTACTTTTTTGAGAGAAGTCGGGACGACAAGAGTCCCTACAATATATAATATCATGCATTTCCAGAATTGAGATCATGTTTAATTTCTTAGTGCTTGTTTTTACTCTTTGTAATTATTGTTCCTAGGTATTTGAGTTCAGCCACTTCCTGAAAATTTTCCTCATTTGTCATTAGCTGTCCATTTCCATTAAATAACGTATTTCTATATGTGACCATAGGCTATATTTAGTTGTATTGACGTTTACTTCCAGCTCCAATTTCTTAGTGTTACACATTAGAGTGTACATGTTGGTCCTTAGTATCTCCTTGCTAACGCATAATAACACTGAGCAACAAAACAGAAACCTTGTTTTCTGAGAAAGAAAATATACTATTCTGAAAGTATTTTTTTCTCCTGAATTCAAATATGATATCGGTTTTTCTCCATCACGCAAGGTTCCCGAGAAACAGGAATTTATAATTTCAAACACTTTAATATTTTCTGCATTCGTAACTACACAATATTCGAACATTCGGACTCACCTAGAAAATAAGAAATGATAATTTTATTCTATATTTCGCCTGTGGATCATCCCTCTTGACGGTCCAACAATAATCGGTCAACATATTACGATTCCATTTTCCTTGATATCTCTTTTCCATAACTGAAAACCATTTGAGTTAGCTCATTTGGTTTTATTTTACAATGGACGAATGGACGAAAAAACGTTTATTAAAAAATAATTATTTAAATTCATTAATTGAAATTTAAATAAAAACTGTGGGTGATGGAGAAATTCCGAATATATATTTGAAAACACGATAAAAACTTAATTATGTACAACTATTGGTACTCATAAGACAAAAATTATGTTGACCAGTGTAATACATCATTATAAATTAACAGCTTACTAATACCATTGTAGTCCACCGCTGTGGTCTCGAGGTAGCATGCTGCCTTGTCACACAGCGGGCCCGGGTTCGATCCCCTGTCGGGGCAGTTTTTCTGGGTGAGGTTTTCCTCACCTGTAAGACAAATATCAGGAAAACTTTAAGGCCCAAACGGTTCCCGAAATCATATGGCCATCATCATCATATGCATCCTTATCATTATCATCCTTCACCGGTGTGGAAAGCAACGGGAAGCTACCACACCTAAATTCCCTAGTAAAGCTGCAAGCGTAGCATGAACATACTATGATTGCAGTGAAGGACCTGCCTTCGGGCAGAATTACTATGGATGGAATTCCATTGTCCGCCGCGTTGGGCTAGCGGTTATGTTCCTTGCCTCTAGTTCCGAGGGACGCGGGTTCAAACCCGGCCATGGTCGATGGATTTTCAAGATGGAAAAATCCAAGGAACAAGTTTTCAGGGTGGAACTATAAGTCACGGGTCACGAGTCGGAAGATTTTCAGGCTCAAAAGAACCACAAGCCTGAATAAAAATGCTTCTGTGCAAAATTTAACCGACCTTCACCCATTCAAGTTTTACCTTAGTTACCTACCAGATGTCTCATTTAGCGAAATGCTAACCACATGCCACTTGTTGACATCTATAGGTAAATAATCATAACTAAATTAGCTTGTTTGAGAAACTCCCGCTGAGGAGCATCTATGTTCCCAGGAGGAACAAATGGGGTATATAAAAGGTAAAGTGGTCCCACAACAGGATTGAGGAAGCCCTTGGGGTAGTAGGAGATTAAGGCTCCCAATTTTTCTGGATAATCGGCACCTGATATCAGCCGGGTTGTCAGCCCTGCGTGACGGCCGCCTTTACCACCAGAACAAGCGTGTGGTACTCATTTCCATTAGAGGCTGAGTCGGCCCCATGTCCATAGTGCCACCAGAAGGTTTGGGTCAGTTTAAAAATGCTCACCCCACCGGGAATGGCGTACAAACATACATATTAATAGCTACTATTGAGTTGTGGGCCATCTTCATCCTCTAAAGATTTTATGGCACGTTCTAGTACAAAATGTTTTGCAAATGTCGGCCGCGGTGGACTAGTGGTAATACTCTTTGCCTCTGGATCCGAGAGTCGCGGGTTTAAACCTGGCCGGGGTCGATGGGTTTTTTTTTTAGAACGGAAAAACCCAAGGAGCAGATCCTCCGGGAGGAACTATAAGCCGTGATTCCCGAGTCTGAAGATTTTCAGGCTCGTAAAATATCCTTAAGCCTGAATAAAGAGGCCTGTAAGCAACATTTACCGACATCAACGTCCTAGGAATACCTTATTTACCGTTTTATGTCCCATTGGATTGATGTGTTAACCGCATGTCATATATGACATCTATGAGCAAATAAGGTAACTAAAAATTATCTTGGTCTAATAACTCCTTACAAAAAGAGAGGCTATGGCTCAACAATGGGCTACACCATTATACTAGATAGATAGATAGATAGATAGATAGATGAGATAGAAAATAAAACTAAAACTTTTTGCCAAGATGTTCGAGTTGTAAAAAACCGCTGAATTTGCTGGAGTGTGATGTCTATATTAGTACAACCCCTAAATGTATATATAGAAGGTCGGAATCCAATAAACTCTAGAGCTTTGTGATGTCACTGCGTTCCACCGCTATTCATCCTTTCCTTCCAGAATATACATTGGCTTATGACTGCCCACTACGACATTGATTGAATGCTAAACCCACAGAGTTCTCCAAAAGGAAGTGCGTGGCTGATTGACAATGTTCTCTCCATACCACTTCATTTCAATTTTTACATTATGCGATGATCAAAGCGGTCGAAATATACGTACAATGTAACAAGTTTAAATATTAATGTAAAAAAGACATCGTGTTATTTGAATTCAATGTCTACAATTCAAATTTTTGCCATGTTAATTTATATTATTATTATTATTATTATTATTATTATTATTATTATTATTATTTATAAACAGGTTTACAATGTAATAAAACATCTTTCTGTGCTCAAAACTTTTTAAACTTTATCTTCTTTCTCCATTCTTCTCCATCTTCCCATTCCAATTCTTCCAGAACTAGCTCCCTCATACATCTTCTTATATCATCCATCCATTTAAATCTAGGTCGACCTCTCTTTCCTTTCCCAGGTGGAATCCATTCCAAAGCTTTTCTGGGTAATCTTGTCTCTGGCATTCTACGTGGGCCTATATGACCATACCATTCTAGTTATTTGTATCTCATAAAATCTAATACTGAATTCTGGACTTATCTGATGATTGTATTTCTGATTTTTTTCCAATTTAGAATGTCTAGTTAAGCGTTTAAAACAATCGATTTCAGTAGACATAAGTTTTAAACTCAAAATTATATTCAACTGCCAAATACCTGCACCGTATGTTAGCGTGTTTCGAATTATGGAATTATAAATTTGTAACTTGGATAATAATAATAATAATAATAATAATAATAATAATAATAACAATAATAATAACAATAATAATCAGACAGTAGAATCTGTTCCACAAATTCGAAGCCTACTTATAGGACATTGACATATTTTAAAAGAAATCTAAATTTATATTTGCTCTAACCTCGACTTCATCATTACCCAGTGTAAGGTATATATATATATTAATTGATGTTTCTCGTATAATTTATCATATTTATACTATTATATTATTATTATTATTATTATTATTATTATTATTATTATTATTATTATTATTATCGTATGTACTATTATTGTTATTATCGTATAAAATGTTTATACATGAAATTTACATTGTTAGATTTAATGTATCTTTAACTGTTTATAATTAGCATAATGTATATTTATATTTGTCAAATATTTACTTGTATTTGTGCTGGTTGAGTGGAAGAGAAGGCCTTATGGCCTTAACTCTGCCAGAATAAATAAAACATTATTATTATTATATTATTTGTATACACTATACGAGAATGCGCGCGAAGCGGTGGGATGGGATGTATCACATAGCTGTATATCTACCGGGCTATGAAGAGAGCTGTGTTATGTAGAAAGACAGACGACGCAGTAAACAACGTTTCATTTAGTAATGCAGTGGAGTTATTGTAGAATACGTCGGTAGTTCATATATAGCGCATACTTGATCTTACATGTAGTGAAAAGCCACCTTAAAAACAAAAAACAAATGTGCATGAGATAGGACAATCGTTGTCTTAAAACGTTTCATTACCTTGTAAACAATGCATAACCTAAGTATATTTGGTTGTATTAAGTACCTTATAAAATTGATTCCTAATGTATATATTACATAAGAATCGCCCGATAGGCTTAAATGTGATAGGCTACACCTTATCCCATACCCTCCCGATCGCACAGTACAGTCAATACCCGTACAAGTAAGTCATCGGCATTGTGGAACAAATTCCGTTCTTCAAAATAATTCTTTAAACTGTACAGTCAAGGTTACTCAACCTATGAAAAGGTTATATATATATATATATATATATATATATATATATATATATAGAAGAAAATACTTATAAATTTATATCGTAATTATTTTTAGATATCCCATGCTGATGAATACTCTGCGTTGCCCGGGAATCTACTTATCCCGATCTCCTTGGTATAAAGGAGCTGAAAAACAAAATTGGTTATTGTGAGTTATCCGTAAAATAATACCCGCCGTGCGCTGCTATGCTTGTCTGGGAATCTATTTACCCCGATCTTCTTGGTATCAATTAAAGACGAAAATGGTAATTTCGAGTTATCTGTAAAAGATAAACATTTGCTATCATGGACTTCTTTTAGAGTTTCTTTAGATATTGAATTGTGTGTACATTAATTGTGATTATTTGTTATGGTTTAGGCAGCGTAAGCCATTAAGCATTCAAAAAGCAACCTTTTTCACGTTTTTCACCACAAAAGGTTATTTTAAGGGTGAAGGGGTTAAGTATTACTCTCTTATACTCTCTTATAGCCTATGACCTTTCCGGGAAACTCCTGAACATTTTGCAAAAAGTCTCATTACAATCGGATTAACGGTAGGCCAGCGCATAAAAACCAACAACAAACACTCATTTTTACATATTAGATGAATTGAAATTAAAATGAATAACATTTTATTAGAGAAAGGAAAAGAACAGAAACAATCAATTAATCTTCTGCGAGACCAATTACAAAAGATGTTTAAATTTCTTTTAAAAGAAGCTAATGTCCGGCAGGCCTTAATCTTACTTCTAAGTGATTGCATTGTTTCTGCAGTGTTATTCAAGATTTTAGATATATCTACTTAAGAATAGTTGAGTCGCAGACTGCGATGTGCAGGACATGTGGCACGAATGGAGAATGAAAGACGTGCATTGAAATTTTTGTAGAAAAACAGGAGGAAAACGCCCAGTTGGTAGACCAAAAAATGAGGTGGGAGAATAACATTAACTATGATTTGAGGGAAGTAGATTATATAGGGAATAATTGGAAAACATTGGCTCAGGGTAGGGATGTATGGAGAGCTTATGTCCGCGCGGCCATGAACATACGGGTTCAATAGTACCAATGAGTTAGTTAATTGTATATCTCTACATCTCGCTTTCTTCGACTATCCTCCAATCATAACTTGAATGCATTATTCCATCAGAATCTTTTACTTAATATTTTTCCAGGTCCGACATACCAATTCTATTCCCATGACCCTTACGGGTTCGACCCGTAGCCGCGAGGGGGTCGACATCACATCCACATGTGTTACTCACAGAGGTAGACGATCATCTAGTCAGTGTAGGGGTGGACATGTGGTCAACATGTCGGGTCCTCCAGCCATTATAGCTGGTCTTCTCAACCTGGAGTCGCTACTTATTGTAGCTACCCAAAATCTTCACGATGCTGGGTGGGCATCGGTCCCATACTGACCGAAATTCCATGAGAAAATTTCTTCCCCCTCAGAGACCCGTAGCTCTGCGTCAAGGCTTCTTGCCTTAACCACTCGACTACGGCGCGGCTGCACAAAATGGAGCGGAAAACTAGGGAATATGCATTCGATCAACAAAATATGTCATCACTCTTAAACTATATTCAAGATTAGCAGAGAAATTGGCAAGGACATCTTGACAGATTGCGTACAGTCCATTCAGTCTTAATACAGGCGTAGCCGCGCCTTTCCAATTTTTTGGCGCGACCGCTGCATGTGGTTTACAAAACAAAGCGATGTTGGTCAAGTCAAACAATAAACATTATGTTATTGTGAACAAGTGGATTATATCACCCTCAATTAGTTCTACATGTCACCAATAGTGGATTATATCACCCTCAATTAGTTCTACATGTCACCAATAGTGGATTATATCACCCTCAATTAGTTCTACATGTCACCAATAGTGGATTATATCACCCTCAATTAGTTCTACATGTCACCAATAGTGGATTATATCACCCTCAATTAGTTCTACATGTCACCAATAGTGGATTATATCACCCTCAATTAGTTCTACATGTCACCAATAGTGGATTATATCACCCTCAATTAGTTCTACATGTCACCAATAGTGGATTATATCACCCTCAATTAGTTCTACATGTCCCCAATAGTGGATTATATCACCCTCAATTAGTTCTACATGTCACCAATAGTGGATTATATCACCCTCAATTAGTTCTACATGTCACCAATAGTGGATTATATCACCCTCAATTAGTTCTACATGTCACCAATAGTGGATTATATCACCCTCAATTAGTTCTACATGTCACCAATAGTGGATTATATCACCCTCAATTAGTTCTACATGTCACCAATAGTGGATTATATCACCCTCAATTAGTTCTACATGTCACCAATAGTGGATTATATCACCCTCAATTAGTTCTACATGTCACCAATAGTGGATTATATCACCCTCAATTAGTTCTACATGTCACCAATAGTGGATTATATCACCCTCAATTAGTTCTACATGTCACCAATAGTGGATTATATCACCCTCAATTAGTTCTACATGTCACCAATAGTAACTTTTTATCAAAAGTGGTCCAATTTTTTCTATAGATTTTTTTTCTCTCATAAGTATTGTATGGAATGTTTTCCTTGTGTATCTAACATTATTTATTTGTATATTATATTTATAAATAAGAAGAAAGCAATTTGATTTGATAAAGCAGTTAACATTCCAGCATTATAAAATTTTACATTTTGGTAATAATGTGGGGGCCCTCATAACCCCTATCGGGCTCGTCCCCCAGGTGGCGGATGGAGCATCCCACCAGTTATGGTGGGGTGGTCCGAATAGCTACGGTAATAAGAACCCGTGGACCAACAAGGAGCCCAGTTGCTGGAGGTTTAAAAATGCTGGGACACCCTCTCTTCAGGGATTATATATATGAAGGGTCCATGCCCGCGGTAACAAGAGTGAAGACTCCAACGGTCAAGACAGAGCGGAAGGAGCATCCCTTCACGTAGGGCTAATATACATGATGGTTAAAGGTTTAAGTCATAAGACAGCAGCCCTGTCACCATTAATTCCACAAGAGGCTGGTAAACTCTTTGGTGTAATAATTACTCAAGTAATCACAATGAACAGCCGGACAGAGGAAGGAGTCATTCTGAATTCGGAACACGCGAATCGCCTAAACTATGAAGTGCAGATGATGATGATGAATTACTAAACAATAATTTCTTCGACATTCTGATCAATTTCCTCACGAAATTTAAATCTATGAAGTATAAAAAAAGATAAAAAGAAAGAATTTATGGGAATTATAATAGCGGGACCTTCTGTGATAAGGGACGATAATGGACTTGAGTCTAGCAAAATGCATGGAGAGAAGAAGAAATATGGTCATATTGACGAATATTAAATGTATTAATACTACATTAAAACAAATAATATAAGTGCATCTGCCATCCCAGTCTGAATAAAAAACTAAACTAAATTCCAGAGCGCGACAGGACTAGAAGGTCCATGGCCTACCATCCAACTGCTGGCCTCACATCCACATTTATTAATCACAGATGTTGACAATCATTCAGCCAGAGTAGGATTCACATGTCGTTAGCATGTGGGAGCCGGTACTTATTATAGATACCCAAATTCCTCACGATGCTGGGTGGGCATCGGTCCCATACAGGGCGACATTTCTTGAGAAAAAGGCTCCCCCTCATGGGGACTCGAACTAGCGCAAGTCCCGTAACTCTACGCCAAGGCTCTTGCGTTAACCACGCGGCTATGAGGCGGAATAAAGAACTAATAACTAATTTATATTCAAAATAAATACAGGAAGCAAACATACTATTTTATTAGAGGTGTCATTATAAATATAACAAATAATAACGGTAATCCTTTAATTGGCAAAACACTGCTGCTGCTGCTGCTGCTGCTGCTGCTGCTGCTGAGTGATGGCAATGACTGTGCATCACCCAGGGTGCTGCTCTGGAGCTACATTGGTCCCATGACAGCCAAATTCCCTAGTGTTTATCAATATAGGGTTCACTCACTAATTCAGCTCCATTGTTAGGACCCTTGATATTTTGCTTATGTGTTGAAGTAGTAGTATTGGGTAGAGATGAGGTGTTCCACTATCCAAAGCGGGGCGTCAGAAACCGTGCTGCCAGAGAAACAGAGAGTCCGAAAGCCAGCGACACGGAGTGAGCCACGCCACTTTGGCTGTTTTACAGTAGTACTCACCTCATATTCCTGGGTCCATTCCGAGGGAATATGCTTCGGTGAACAGCACGTCGCTGTAGCATATGTCCTATATTACGAACAATTGGTTGTCATGATTTGAAATAACATGATACATGTCATTTACTTTTTCTTCAATTGTAGTCGCAATAGACCAGACCAGACTATGTAATGGAAGTGGATCACTTTTCCAAAACGTATCCCTCCCCCGAGCCTGTCATTGATGAATCCAGTTTCCTGGATGCATCCTCGGCGACCGAGAAAGGAACCGTATGGTCCATGAACCGTACTTCCGGCTATTATAGGGATTTTGGTGTACCCTCTTTAGCCTTTTGGTGTATCGTCAGTGGAGATAACGAGCGTATATCCCAGTGCCGATCATAACCAGCCGCAGATCAGGAGACAAAGATCCAGCGGACATACTAATTTCTTGTGCCAGTTATTTAAATGTGGCGGACCGCACTGAAAACAAAATCACACATGATAATTCGATACACAATTAAGTTATTACTACTCGTTCGTCTTCAACTGTTACATTAATATTACTAAATAAATCGAACCAATTGATATACCCTATAGGGTACATTGCCAGTTAATAGGTTAAGATAATGCTTATGTCTTTTCCAAATTTATAAGTTTCATGTATCATCAGAAGTAAAAATAACAAGGCAGACCCATAAGTTTTTACCCATAACCCTGATTCAGACATCGAGATACACTGCAAATGAAGCTCTAATAGGCGGATATAACACTGGTGAAACTTTCATACGGTGAATAATGCGAAATTAGAAACGGGATATTGAGAATGACTAGGTACCGGAAGTCTGCAGATAACAGTGGAATAATACATAGAGCGCTGAATGGGGGGTGAGAAATACGAAAGTTAAACATCGATCTGAGAACATACAATGTGGCGATGTATTAATAGATAAAGCAGCCTCCCGCACCTTAATTACAGCAGAGCACAGGATGTTCCACAATACAAATTGATAAAGAACACGCACCATCTGTAATTATGCGCCCCTGGGCTGAAGAGCGTGTCCCTACTATATCATTGTAACTTAACTTCCCAGGTTCTATTCAGCGTGCATTGACTTCCACCTACAGGCACGTGGATTAATTATTTTCTTCCTAGTTTGAAGATCTTCTAACTCACAAATAAATTGCACTGTATAAAATCTTCTTCTTCTTCTTCGTCACGGTTTAGGCTTATTTACTAGCCTGTTCCGGCTCCAAATTGCTGCTGTTTCCATCTTTTTTTGGTCTTCCCAGACTTCTTCTTCCTCGTGGTGAATAGCTGTATGCTACTTTTGGTATTCTATTCTCGGTCATCCTTGCCAAGTATTCTTTCCAGCTTGTTCTGTATTTCTCTATTGTTGTGTTTAATTCCTCTACTTTTAATTGTCTTATTTCTGTTGTGTTTTGTCTGTTCTTTGATATCCTGCTATTGGTCTGAGGAATTTCATTTCAGCAGCTTGTATTCTGGCAGACTGTTGTGTTGTCACTGTCCATGTTTCGAATCCATAAGTAATAATAGGCACTGCCATTGTCTTGTATAATTTTATTATAGAGTCTTTCCTGGATTTATTTTCCAAAGTTGTTTTTAATGCTCCTGTTATATAATTAAACTTATTTAATTTGTTATTTATATCTGTTTCCGCTGTGTATGATATTTCGGAACCTAGAAAGTTATATCTTACCACTTGTTCTATTGGTTTATTTTCTAATATTATCTTTGTCCGAACTGGATGAACGCCGTTGAAGGCCATTGTTTTTGATGTTCCTGATGATATTTCCATGTTACCGTATAACATAATTTGGGAATAATTTTAATAATATAGAGTCCCTCCATGATATCTTTATCTTGTCATGGTGGAGTGGCTTGAGTGCTTAAATGACCTCGAGAGCTATGCCGGCGGTAGCATTGCTGCCGAAAGGGTTACCAATGCTGGACAGGTCGAAGGCGATAAGTCAGACGAAAAAAGTACCTTGGTCGAAAGAGTGACTATCTTTCACCGTAAAAACACAACCGTCAACAAATGCGGACGTGGGTTCCATTGGGGTAAAATTCTCCGGTAAAATAGTCCTCCATTCGGTTCTTCGTGCGGTGACAAAGGCTCAAACACAGGGACATGTTTCCTGGGAACATGGAATATTAGGACTTTATACAATAGCGGGGCGCTAGAGATATTAACGCAGAAATTAGGTAAATCACCCTTGGATATAGTAGTTTTACAGGAAGTTAGATGACCAGGATAAGGTAGTCAGGAATCAGGAAGCTTTTCATTATACTAAGGTTTTGGGCCAAAAAGAGATGAATAGAGAGGTGAATGGAAAACTGCATAATAGTGAGCTACGAGATATGTATAGGAAGCCAGATATAATAAGAACAGTTAAGTCTCATAGGCTGCGCTGGACAGGACATGTGGGACGTATGGGGGATGAAAAAGATGCATGGAAGCTTCTGGTAGGAAAACCACAGAGAAAACTCCCAGTTGGTAGACCAATAATGAGGTGGGAGAATAACATCAACAATGATTTGAAGGAAGTAGATTATACAGGGGATGATTGGAAAACATTAGCTCAGGATAGGGATGTGTGGAGAGCTTATGTCCGCGTGGCCATGAACCTACGGGTTCGATAGAGCCAGTAAGTTACTTAGTTAAGATATAATATAACGAGCATTTCACTGATTTCCTAAAAATGGTGGCAAATCAAGTTTCACTAAGCATGTTACAAACACAGGTCATCAGTTCAACACAATAGATAACACCGTCTCAATAATGCATAGAGAAAGTAATTGCAGGAAAATAAACATCTTAGAAGAAATAGAGATCATAAAGCAAACAAGTAACGATAACCTGCTGAACGAGAACCCGCCCCATCAGATCAACTAACTATACAATATATTTGTTAAAAACGAGTACCCAATGAACAGCTTTGAAAATGGAACCGGTTCCGAAAGGCCTAGCTGAATATTTTATAGAAGTACAGTTTGCTGAGGACGAGTGCCACAATAGGTACAAATTTTATTCTTTCAAATGTTTAATATTTGGGAAACAATACTTCTCCAGTTTTTTTTCCTGTTTCATATGAATTACACTGGTCATCGTGATTTTTGTCTCATGAGTACTAATAGTTGTACTTAATGCAGTTTTTTTATCGTGTTTTCAGATATGTATTCGGAATTTCACCATCACCCACAGTTTTTTTTTATTTCAATTTCAATTAATGAATTTAAATAATTATTTTGAATAAATGTTCATCGTCCATTTGTCCATTGTAAAATAAAACCAAATGAGCTAACTCAGGAGATTTCAGCTATAGAAAAGAGATATCAAGCCAAATGGGACCCTAATATGCTAGCCGATTATTGTTGGACCATCAAGAGGATGCTCCACAGGCGAAATATAGCAGAAAATAGTAATTTCTTACTTTCTAGATGAGTTCGAATGTTCGAATATTGTGTAGCTACGAATGTAGAAAATATTAAAGTGTTCGAAATTATAAAGTCCTGTCTCTCGGAAACCTTGCGTGATGGAGAAAAATTGATATCATATTTGAATTCAAGAAAAAAAATACTATCAGAATCACATAGCTTATTTTTTTGTTGCTCAGTGTTACTGACGCACACCGAGTCCATGAATACTTCTATGAGAAATATTTTACATTTTAAATAATGTTCATATATTTTACAAAAAAAACTTTGAGCAAATAAATACTACATTGAATATTAGCGAAATTAAGTGCCTCGCCATAGCAGAGTAGTTAAGGCAAGATGCCTTGCCTCAGAGCTATGGGACTTGCGCTTATTCCAGTCTCCATGGAGAAAGACATTTTCTCATGAAATTTCGGTCAGCATTTTGGGGGCATGCCGTAGCGTAGTGGTTAAGGCACTGCACTACAAGTCGGAAGGTCGAGGGTTCAAGTCCCGGTGGGGTCAGGATTTTTAAACTGACCAAAACCCTCTGGCGGCACCATGGCCCTGGGGTCGACTCAGCCTCTAACGAAAATGAGTACCAGAAGCTTGTTCTGGGGGTAAAGGCGGCCGTCACGCAGGGTTGACAACCCGGCTGACATCAAATGCCGATTGTCTAGAAAAAGTGGGAGCCTTAACCTCCCACTACCCCAAGGGCCTCCCGAGGCCTGTAGTGAGATCACTTTACTTTTTTTATGGGACCGGTTACCACCCAGTAACTTGAAGCAATTGGTTAGCTACTCCAGGTTGATAAAACTAGTTAAATCGGCTGGAAGGCCTGATATGCTGGTCACATGTCACCTCTACACTTGTAGGATGATCGTCTACCTCTGTGAGTAACACATGTGGATGTGAGGCCAGCAACCGGCTGGTAGGCGAAGTGACATCTAGGCCTGTCGCGCCATGGAGTAATAAAAAAAACTGAAATTAAATATTTACAATGTGAACTGCTGTGGTCTCGAAATAGCATGCTGCCTTCTCATGCAGTGGGCCCCAGTTCAAGTATCAGCCAGGACAAGTTCTGGGCGAGGTTGATTTCGGGGTTTTCCCCGATCTGTAAGAGGAATGTCAGGAAATTTTAAGGCCCAAACCGTCCCCGAATACCATCTGGTCTTCGTTATCATTACTCTCATATTAGCTTCATTTTAAATTTAGAATAATCTCTGTTCCTTGCAGTTAAACACGGCAGATCATTTTTAGACAGACTCTTGGTACATCATAATGATTCGCTGAGAGAAATTTCAAGGTAGGTTTCGGTACGCATTGGTTAATAGTTTCCTTGTCATAGAAGCAATCAGGAAGAGTGCAGAAACATTGACACTTCTCAACGCTACAATAGCCTGAAGTCTCAAAAGTATATAGTTTAAATTCAGAAAAAAATAGAATTCTCAAAGAATTACAATCAGAATCAGTCATAGAATATGTACAAAAAATACAGAAACAACTGGAAATCTCACGTAAGAAGAATGAGCAGAACAAGAATACCACGTCAAATCTTAAATTACCAACCACCAGGCAAGAGATCTTTGGTCAGACCCTTCAAACATTGGATTGAGACCGTAACAGACCACTAGGTCTATCACATGAGAGGAAGAAGAATAAGAAGAATAAGAAATAGAAAAAAGATCATGTAATGAACTAAAATGTTAAATCAACACACTACAGAACGAACATGCAAGAATATTGTGAATACAAGACAATGCTATATGTTATTGCAAATTGACTAACTTCATCACCCTAATACAATGACAACTCTATAGCAATACAATTTCAAACTTGCAGCACCATTTTCGTGCAATTACACAAACAAATAGCACAGTGTTCGATAAGTAGTACACTTAATTAGTTTCTTGCATCATTTAGTCACTAGTTGAAATGCTATTTTCACTTCATGTTTTATGTTGACAAAATGTTTAATCTGCAGAACCCCTCAATTATTCACTTCAATAAATATTTTCTCTAAATTTAACAAATTTATATGAAAAGGGTTAATGACAAAAAACATTCTGGGGGCTGTTAAATCAACAGAAATATACAATATTTGTAATATCAGTGTTTTATTCAATACCTTTATCCATTGTCTGTTATTTTAGACCTGACCTATATAAAGTGCACGTAAATTATCACTATATTTCTGGAAGTAATGAATCCTAAAGCAGAATTTTATACTGCTTGAATAATTAAAGTTAATAAATAATTTTGTATTTTAAAATTATTTTTATGCCTAAATATAACAGTAAATAAAAATCCAATTATTTCATTGTTAGTTATTGCCAAATAAACAATATCTTAATATTAATAAAAATATTTTACTAGACTATTTAACTCATGCCCCAAATGAGAGTCAATGACCAATTACATTTCAATGAATTTTGATTTACAACCGATCACAGTCGGTTTTCACCTCGATTTTATCAATTTAATTTTATCACTTTAAAATCAAGCTCCTCCTTTCTAACATTCTGAATAGGTCAGAGCATTATTTTGCAGTGATTGACTCTCTAAGAAATATGTTGAATATAACAATTTATATATTAAGATGTAAGAATCCTAGAATGTAAGTGGCTCCCAGATTGTATAGTGCACGAATTCAACCAGATTCTGCTTGCGGGGTATAACGGGAAACATTTGTAGCAATAATTGATTATACCACAAAAACACTGTTTGCACGTTCTTAAATGTATTATTTCCACTGAATTTATGTTCCCGAAAAATATAATTGACATATTTACATCAAAGGACATAAGAAATTAATTAATAACCTATAATGTTGGTTATAAACAGTTTGATGTTTCATTTTTCTCCACTAGGGTGCATTCGTACAATATTGCCATCCTTTGGCAATAAATAATATGATCTGGTTGCAGTGATAAACAAATGAAACATAATAACAGTTTCTCACTTGTTTTCAAACATCGGCGTTTCCATTAAATCTTAATATATAAAAATTACGTGCCACGTTGTTTGTCCGCGATGGAATGCTAAACTACTAAACCGATTTTAATAAATGTTGCACACTGTGTGCTATTTGATCCAACTTGAGACATACGGTTGTTTATAACTAAATTTATAGTAGCATTATTTTTATTGCAAATGATTTGTTTATTATTTAACAAAGAGATATAATTATCTGTGAGTTCCATACGATTCTAACACATGACGGTGTAATGTAATTGGTTTATTATTTAACCAGGTGGCTGTGCTTTTTGTTGCAACCGCGAATTTCAATTGAATTACAAATATTGATTATTTCAAAATGTGTTCAGTGTTTATTTTATTTTCAATATATTGATAATGATATTAATTTCGTGTGTAAGTATTAGTTTTAAGTAATTTGGCTGAAAGACAGCAACTTAATGTAAATTTAACTGGACCGAGAAGGGACATTGAACAATATGGCGAATCAGTTCTAGAGACCATGAATGATAAGATATCAAGTGAATTTCCTCAATTTGGTATAGGCCTATGTGACATAAAGCTTACATTTAAGAAGATCGTCAATTTAAAAACATATGAAGGTCCTAAGGAACGGAATAACAGAACTGTAAGTAAGTCTGTTAGTTATAATAATATGCCTAATATTATATAAACAATCTCCATGCCTCAGTTAAATGAGAAACAAGATGACCATAATATATCACAAGATGATATTACTATACAGAGACTTCTTGATGATGACGAGAATCCAAACTGCCAACAAGTTCGTAGAAAAAAAACGAAAGTATAATGAAGTCAGCAAGCCTCCTCAAAATATTCCATCAATAAATGTATATAATCCTTATGATACACTTATGGATGATAATGAGAATGCAGACAACATAAATTCATCTCAATCAACAAAACCACTTCCACATAAACCACCACCCATATTTATACAGAGTGTAGTTAACGTACCAGAAATAAAAAATTGTGTAAAACAAAAACTTTCTGATTTAGATTTCTCACTTAGTTTACTACAACATAATTTAACGTATACCTTAGCCACAGCAACGCGTGGCCGGGATTATATATATATATATATATATATATATATATAAATGATCTTTAATTTGTTAGATTTGTTTCCGCCCCGAATAGCAGATAACTATTAAAATATCGGAAAAATTAACGTAAAAATATTTAAAGGCGATACGACGTTCGCCGGTCCAGCTAGTATAAATATAAATATTTTAAAATAACTATATTTAAATAATGATTTGTGAGTAAACAGCTTCGTGACATCGTGAATTTATCGATAATTTGGAAGTCACTCGTGGCATTACTTATGATAAAGATTTTTTAAAGTATGTTTTTAAAATTTGTTTTAATTTGTTGTTAACAGAGTCCTAATTATTTATATTAAACTTCAAATAATATGTATTGTTTATACTCTCATAAATGACAGTTAACTAAATTGTGATTGCAATTAAAAGCACTTATCTTTCTTATATGACCTATCGGATTTGACCTTATATTTAATAGTATGATTAACCATACAAATCAAGAATGTCATGTAACGTAATAACGATTTTTATATTATTACATGTTATAATTTATTCATTCTGTATCAACGTTTCTACCTAAATGGAAGCAAGAAGTAGGTCTTCAGATAACATTGTATAATCTCTCCGATTCTAGTATGGTGAAAAGTTTCATTGTATACTTACAATGAAAATAATCAACGTTGTGAACAAGAAGAATTGATTTAAATACAAAGTAAAGTAGTCCCACTACAGGCCTCGGGAGGCCCTTGGGGTAGTAGGAGGTTAAGCCTCCCACTTTTTCTAGACATTCGGCACTTGATGTCAGCCGGGTTGTCGGCCCTGCTTGATGGCCGCCTTTACCCTCAGAATAAGTGTCTGGTACTCATTTACGTTAGAGGCTGAGTCGACCCCAGGGCCATAGTGCCGCCAGAAGTTTTTTTGTCAGTTTAAAAATCCTGACCCCACCGGGACTTGAACCCTCGACCTTCCGACTTGTAGCGCAGTGCCTTAACCACTACGCTACGGCGTGCATGGTGAAGAATATAGCTACCAGAATTAACTTGATCATCTTGAAACTCAAGACTTGGAATAAATCATAATTATTTCAACAAACATTATTTAAGTGTCTCCTGTGTACCAACGTCCGACCCCTAAGAAGAGAATCCAACTCTACCGCAATTTACCTAAATTAATCCTGCTCTTAACCTATACCTAACCAAAAATCCTTGTGGAACATAAATCCCTCATCACTCCCTGTACAATATATTTTGTTTCCGCCATTACGATCACTGAAACACCACAACTGTATTAATTCATCTGTTCACCACTGAAATTAGTAATTACATTGGCTACGCCAACAGTAGGTACTATGGTCATGACATAAAATTGCCATTATCTTTGTTTCAGTTTCAGTACTTGTAATCATGTAAACATACTATTTCCGTACTACTTCCCAGTAGTACTTCTAAAATGCATTGTTCCCGTTGAGGTTATGCAATATCCATCCATCCATAGTAATTCTGCCCAAGGGCAGGTCTTTCACTGCTATGCTTTGCAGCTTTCCTAGGGAATTACACTGATCGACATGATTTTTGTCTCATGAGTACCAACAGTTGCATTTAATGCAGTTTTTTTATCGTGTTTTCAAATATGTATTCCGAATTTCTCCATCACCCACAGTTTTTTTATTTCAATTTCAATTAATATATTTAAATATTTTCTAATAAATGATTTTTCGTCCATTTTCCAGTGAGCGATGAGCACGGGGAACACTTTCATCAGGATATTTCAGCTATGGAAAAGATATATAAAGGCAAAATGGAATCAAACAAATATGCTGGCCAATTATTGTTGGACCATCAAGAGAGATACTCCCCAGGCGAAATATAGCAGAAAATCGTCATTTCTTACTTTCTAGATGAGTCCGAATGTTCGAATATTGTGTAGTTACGAATGTACAAAATATTAAAGTGTTTAAATTATAAATGCCTGTCTCTCGGAAATCTTGCGCGACGGAGAAAAACTGATATCATATTTGAATTCAGGAGAAAAACTACTATCAGAATCACATATTTTCTTTCTGAGAAAAAAAAAAGGTTTATTTTTTGTTGCTCAGTGTTTTAGGTGTGGTAGCTTCCCGTTGCTTTCCACACCGGTGAAGGATGATGATGATGGCCGAATGATTTTCGGGGACCGTTGGGCCCTAAGCTTCCTGACATTTATCTTACAGGCGAGGAAAAACCTCACCCAGGAAGGCCTGTCCCGATCGGGAATCGAACCCGGACCCGCTGCGTGATAAGGCAGCACGCTACCTCGACATCACAGCGGTGGACGTTATGCAATATAATGTTAAGATATTAAAATAGGTACCTGATACAGCAGTCGTCTTCAACTAAATTAAATTTCTGTTTAAGAAACCTCAAAACTATGTTTTAATCACATTAAGTTTCTTGATCAGAAATTTAATTTAGTTGAGGGGGACTGCTATGATTAATATTTTACCATATATCCCAGCAGCATCCTGCGCATGACAATAAAGTATGACTCATTTACTTATTAGTATTATGATGAGGTCATTATTATTATTATTATTATTATTATTATTATTATTATTAATATATCATTATTTATTATTAATATCATTATTATTATTATTATTATTATTATTATATATCATTATTAATTATTATTATTATTATTATTAATATCATTATTATTTATTATTATTATTTTATTATTAATATCATTATTATTATTATTATTATTATATATTAATATCATATTATTATTATTAATATCATTATTATTAATATCATGATTAATATCATTACATTATTCATTATTATTAATATCATGATTAATATCATTATCATTATTATTATTATTAATATCATAATTAATATCATTATCATTATTTATTATTAATATCATAATTAATATCATTATCATTATTATTATTATTAATATCATAATAATATCATTATATTATTATTTTATTATCATAATTAATATCATTATTATTAATATCATAATAATTATTATTAATATTAATATCATTATTATTAAAATCATTATTATTAATATCATTATTATTATCATTATTATCATCATTATTATTACCATTATTATTACCATTATTATTACCATTATCATCATCATTGTCATTATTATTACTATTATCATCATCATTATCATTATTATTACTATTATCATCATCATCACCATCATAATAATAATCATCACCATTGTTATTATTATCACCATCATCATGATCGTCATCAACTTCATGATCGCCATCAACTTCATGATCGCCATCAACTTCATGATCGTCATCAACTTCATGATCGTCATCAACTTCATGATCGTCATCAACTTCATGATCGTCATCAACTTCATGATCGTCATCAACTTCATGATCGTCATCAACTTCATGATCGTCATCAACTTCATGATCGTCATCAACTTCATGATCGTCATCAACTTCATGATCGTCATCAACTTCATGATCGTCATCATCATCATGATCGTCATCATCATCATGATCGTCATCATCATCATGATCGTCATCATCATCATGATCGTCATCATCATCATGATCGTCATCATCATCATGATCGTCATCATCATCATGATCGTCATCATCATCATGATCGTCATCATCAACATGATCGTCATCATCAACATGATCGTCATCATCAACATGATCGTCATCATCAACATGATCGTCATCATCATCATGATCGTCATCATCATCATGATCGTCATCATCATCATGATCGTCATCATCATCATGATCGTCATCATTATTATCATTATTATTATCATTATTATTATCATTATTATTATCATTATTATTATCATTATTATTATCATTATTATTATCATTATTATCATTATTATTATCATTATTATTATCATTATTATTATCATTACTATTATCATTACTATTATCATTACTATTATCATTATTATTATCATTATTATTATCATTATCATTATCATTACCATTATTATTATTATTATTATTATTATCATTATTAATAGCATTATTATTATTATTATCATCATAATTAATATTATTAAGAACACCATAACCTTCAAAATGTCATTAATAATCAAGTTATCTTATTTTTTAGTCCTGAAAAAAAACTAATGTTAAAATGTACGCTCATTAGAAGTTGATTGTATATATTGAGTAAGTTTCAGATATTAGGATTCGTATATTTTAAGTATTTCAATTGCAGATGTAGGTTTTGTCAATGTAATTCCACTATCAAATCACTTCCACTTTGAACAGACAAGTATTTTTCAATGGATGTTTCCAATGACGAATTTCCGAGCGTTTTACTTGAAGAATCATAGCGCTTTCAAGGGGAGGAAATGAGAATAATTCCGGATCGATTCGCAATGAACTGCACGGAATCCTATTTCAAGTTCTCTGATATAAAATATTTTCAGCTTTGAAAGCATAAGCTATTCTAAGTAATTGAATTTATTTACTAAATAATTGTACAATTAACTCACTGGTACTATCGAACCCATAGGTTAATGGCCGCGCGGACATAAGCTCTCCATACATCCCTATCCTGTACTTATTATTTTCAACATGTAAGAATTCTGAATAATCAGCTAACTAAAATGATTGATGTTAAAGGAAACCAAATAACCCCCCCCCCAATTAGTAACTCTGAGGTAGTGTGTTCTAACACAGTCCAGCAGTAAGGTATTAAGTTTCTAAAATACAAAGAACACTAAAGAAAATCGCTTACAGATCTCATGTTCTTAGAGACTATTTAGCTCATGCCTCAAATGGGAGTCAAAAACCAATTACATTTCAATGAATTTTGATTTAGAACCAATCGCAGTAGTTTTTCACCTAGATTTTATCAATTTATTTTTATCACTTTAAAATCGAGCTCCTCCTTTTTAACATTCTGAATAGGTCAAGAGCATTATTTTTCAGTGATTGACTCTCTAAGAAATACGTTGAATGTAACAATTTATATATTTATATATTAAGATATAAGAATTCTATAATTCATGTCGCTACCAGATTGTATTATATATATATATATATATATATATAGTGCAGGCATGGAACCAGATAGTGCTTGCGGGATATAATATACAAACCTTTTTAGCAATTGAATATACGACAAAAAAGAAACCACTGTTTGCAGTTTCTTTAACGTATTATTTCCCAGGAATTTATGTTCCAGAAAAATGTAATTGACACATTTACATCTAGGACATCAGAAATTAATTAATAACCTATAAATGTTGGTTATAAACAGTTGGATGTTTCATTTTTTACTTCACTAGGGTGCATTCGTACAATATAGCGATATTTTGGCAATAAATAATATGATCTGGTTGCAGTGATGAACAAATTAAGCTTAACAAACATTTCTCATTTGTTTCCAAACATCGCCGTTTACATTAAATATATAAATATTTTAAAATAACTATATTTAAATAACAATTATTAGTGAGTAAACAGCTTAATTTTATTCGTTAAATAGTCCTAACAAATGTCACTCTTGATTTCCAAATTCTCTAGATAAATTCATTCCTCATTTCGTGAGTCGTGAATTTATCGAAATTTGGAAATCACTCGTAACATTACTTATGATAAAAATTGTTATTTATGCAAGCAAAGTGACTATAATTAGACAAATAAAGGGATCAGAATTTAGTACATATTTTAATATTTATGCTGTAAGCAAAGTTTCTTGAAGTAGATGCCATTTAATTGTAATTTATGACATTGCCCTAAGAACTCATGTTTTATTGAATTCAGTAAGATAAATAGGAAGTAAAGTAAATGTTATAAGTAATACTTTAGTGTCAACACTCTATTTATTGTTTTACATGTTGTAATTTCACCAGATTATTTGGGATATAATTCTTTAAACTACAATATATATATATATATATATATATATATATATATATATATATATATATTAGAAATTGGTAACCATTGCTCTTTATAGATACGTCTGATAGATTTTGTTGCGCCACATTTTCCATACAATCCATCCATAGTAATTCTGCCCGAAGGCAGGTCCTTCACTGCAATCATAGCATTTTCATGCTATGCTTGCAGCTTTACTAGGGAATTGTGTAGGTGTGGTAGCTTCCCACACCGGTGAAGGATGATGATGATGATAAGGATGATGATGATAAAGATGATGGCCATATGATTTCGGGGACCGTTTGGGCCTTAAAGTTTTCCTGACATTTGTCTTACAGGTGAGGAAAAACCCCGATAAAAACCTCACCCAGAAAAACTGCCCCGACCGGGAATCGAACCCGGTCCCGCTGCGTGACAAGGCAGCACGCTACCTCGAGACCACAGCGGTGGACTTTCCATACAATGCCTAATTAAATACTTTTAGAAAACTATATCGGTAGCTCAATTTCAAATTTTTGCAAAAGACACACATACATATATATATATATATATATATATATATATATATGTGTGTGTGTGTGTGTGTGTGTGTGTATGTGCGTGCGTGTGCGTGCGTGTGCGTTCGTGTGCGTGCGTGTGCGTACGTGTGCGTGCGTACGTGTGCGTGCGTGTGTGCGCGTGTGTGTATGTGTGTGTGTGTAGCGGATCCGGCGGACGTTATCTTACCCGAACGTTCAATTCTCGTGTCATGGCCGGACGATAAAAAGGTAAGTTACTTTTTTACAGTAAAACTAACGAATTAAGAAGTTCGCAAGAAAACACCTCACTGTCATCTGTGTGACTCAAGAAACGTGCATGATATTGTTGTCGCGCAGAATATATCGATAATGCAGATGACTACACTTCTCACATAAAAAATCCTATAACCCGATCGCAGCACTACCTACCGAGTCCAATTGTGAATCTAAACCATTGAGGAACCTAGTCAGACACACAAAACATTTCATCAAAATCGATACAATCGTTTAGGCTATTTTTAATTTCTTCTAATTGGCGGATTTTGCTCATTTTTTTAATAATACCTTCCTTGGTTTATTTTAACAGGATATACTGAGTTTCGTTGTGAAACATCGAAAAGTGACCGCTAGACGATTTTCAAATGTTCACTTCAGGTGAACTCCTATACCTAATGATTTTAGAGGATCCAATTGTGAATCTAAACCATCCAAGGGCCCTCTCAAACACACAAAAAAAAACTTCATAAAATAGGCCCAGTCGTTTAGGCACTTTTTAATTTCGGGTTTCAAGTAAACCTCCACTTCTAATTGTCGGATTTTGCTCATTTTGGATAATACCTACCCCGTTTTATTTTAATTCGATACACTGAGTTCCGTTGTGAAACAAAAAATGTTACCAATAGAGCGATTTTTAAATTTTCACTTCAGGTAAACTCCTATACCTAATGGTTTTACAGGTGTCCAATTATGAATGTAAACCATCGAGAGACACACTAAAAAATGTTCATCAAAATCGAACCAGTCGTTTAGGAAGAGTGGAGTGACAAATACAAGTACAGAAGAATTATATAAGTTATATATATATATAGACCCGCGCCATAGCCGAGCGGTTAAGGTAGGAAGCCTTGGCGCAGAGCTACGGGACTTGCGCTGGTTCGAGTCTCCATGGGGGAAGAAATTTTCTCATGGTATTTCGGCCAGTATGGGACCGGTGCCCACCCAGCATCGTGAGGCAATTGGGTAGCTACAATAAGTAGCGGCTACAATAAGTAGCGGCTCCAGGTTGAGGAACCAGCTATAACGGCTGGGGGACTCGACATGCTAACCACATGTCACCCCTACACTGGCTGTTGATCATCTACCTCTGTGATTGACACATGTGGATGTGAAGGGCCAGCAGCCGGCTGGTAAAAGGGCAACCGCTGAAAAGTGGAAAGACCCTCAATCGGATCGGATATATATATATATATATATATATATATATATATATATATATATATATATATATCACCTATATGATTGAAAATCAAAATTATATAGTAGGCTATATGCTTTATTGAATTACTCCCTAAAGAAAATTATCCCTTTCGAGGATGAAACTGGCGAAATTCCGCTCCATATTAGCGACGAGAAGGGATGGATGTATTTATATCCCCTGCAGTGTGAAGGCTTAGAATTCCGAACGTCACAGAAAGGGTGGAAATGTCGAAAAGGCGTACAGTACAGTGTGCAAATAATTTAATAGTGTCGGCCACTCACCCAGGCACGAGTTTCAAGATAGCTCTCAGCGTGTTATAAATTAAATTAATCACTTCAGCGAATTCTCTCACATATTCTGCATGCAAATAAACCACAAACATGACCTCTGCACTCACCAGGTTAGCACTCATATGTCCTGCATAGAAATAAGCTGCACACTCACCAGTCAAATTCACTTCACTAGATGTCACTGGTGGTCAAGTGGCCATCATACACCACTCTCAATTCTAAGTTCAAAATTCATATCGTGCCGTGATCGATATCTTTCTTTCAGACATAAACATTCTGAATAGGCTACGCCTAAATGACAGAAGAACTTAACATTCACATACCTTACTATTCCAAATTCTGCACACATATTAGCAAGTTATTTAACAACACGTTTTCAAAATTTAACGGCTCATTACAATTTAGGAACAAAATCACAAGACTCTTCTTTACTTTTGATACCACAGCACAGGACATGTCTATACTCTGAATCTTACACAATATCTATGACTAGAGCATGGAACTCACTTCCCAGTCATGCCAGGGACTGTCAATCACTATCATTATTTAAATACAAATTAACTGATATCTTAAGTTCGACACAATGAAAACATTAACTGTATAACAACTATATAGCATTCTATAAATAATAATCTAGGAAGCTACTTACATTATTTTATATCATTTTAATTGTATTATATTTTATGTTTTTGTTAGTATTAGCTAGTATTAGATTACATCATCATTGTATTTTGTTTAGTCTGTATTTTAATAATATCTTAAAATTGTAATATGTATTACTTTTTGTGTAATTCTACTGTTCTCTGGTTGAGTGGAAGAGAACGCCTTATGGCCTTACCTCTGCCAGCTAAAATAAAGTATTATTATTATTACTATTATTATTATAACAAACAGCCCCGAAAGCAATTAATGATAAATACAAGGCTATTCAGAAAGAAGGAACAGATTTCAAACATTATTTCTTCCAAACTACAAAAAATAGAAACAATTCCGACGTTCCTGGAAAGAGAAAAGTTCAAATTTCACTATTTTATGCATTCAATATGATCACCATGTGTCACACGACAAAATTTCAAAACGGTGGCTCATTTTTTGCCATACACGAATCAGCTGATCTCTAGTTATCGAAATCACAGCTTCAACAATCGATGTCACAGATTTTCAAGATTGTCAGGCTTAGGGGTAGACAAAAACACGGTCTTTTTCGTATCCCCACAGATAAAAATCACACGGTTTTATGTCTTGAAAACCAGGAAGTCTACGGACGATGAAGGTGCATGATTTTGTTTTTATTGCAGTGCAAAATATTTAAATAACTGGCAGGAGAAATTATTAGATTGTGTTATTATTGTACATGCCAATGTGGCCGTGATCGGAACTTCAAACTTTTCTCTTCCCAGGAACGTTGGAATTGTGTTTCTATTTTTTGTATTCGGAAGAAATAATTTTTTTAAGTGCATCCCTTCTTTCTCAATATCCCTGTATAACAATAATCCAATAGCTTTAAAGATTACGGAACAGATGAAGCAAAGTTCAAAACATATTTGTCTATCATGTGTACGTGGGCATTGCTGGATATCAGGAAACGAACGTGCGGATGTTTCGGCCAAGTCTACACCTGATTCCAGTATGCATATCATCTCTGCCATATTTCTTTCCTGAAGCCGCAAATAAAGTAACATATAATAGCAAGATGGAACAACGTGTGGCTCAAATGGTACCATAGGCACATTAACAAGACAACAGTTCTTTCAAAGTATTTACCCATAGTAATCCTGCCCGAAGGCAAGTCTTTCACTGCAACCATAGCATTTTCATGCTATGATTTGCAGCTTTATTGGCAATTATAGGTGCGGTAGCTTCCCGTTGTTTTCCACACCCGTGAAGGATGATGATTATGATGATAAGGATGACGATGATGGTCGGATGATTTTCGGGGACCATTGGGCCCTATGCTTCCTGACATTTGTCTTACAGGTGATGAAAAACACGAAAAAACCTCACCCAGGGGCCTGTCCTGAGCGGGAATCGAACCCGGGCCCGCTGCGTGACAAGGCAGCATAAAATGCAAATACGTTGTTTCAAACGTTATACTAACACTATTCCTCACTGGGCACAGTAAATTTGGTCAATACCTTCAGAGATTTAACATAAGAGAAAATGCAAGATGTAATTGTGGCATTATTAACCAACACGTTTGGACATATTATCTTTGATTGTTCTTTGTTCTGGAACGAAAATTTCTAATTCTCATGTTTTCTAAATAACACCGCCAGTTTAAGCGAACCATCCATTAAAGAAGCGTTTATGACACAAAAGAACTACAGACTTTTAACGTTTTTATAAATAAAGTTCATAAAAAAACTGTAATTTTAGATAAAATAATATAATGATTCACAAATTTGTTACAAACTATAACCCTAATATACCTTCAGTGAAATAGGGTTTATAAATATAGGATATTAAATAATAATAATAATAATAATAATAATAATAATAATAATAATAATAATAATAATAATAATAACATAACTTATTTTTGGATGGAAGTAGGCCTATATTATTTCACAATAATAGAGAATAAATAGCAGTTCATTGTGGTGAATGAGCGACTACTTATCTTTACTGTTTGTACTATTCTACCATTTCGTTCTTAATGGTGAACGCAAAATCTATGGCTGGGTCCATTACAAACACTTAATGCCATTTATTTCTTTCTCATCTGCTAATATGTCCATATTATGCTCTAAAAATTCTTAAAGCAAATGCTACAGTAGAATTATTATTGTTATTATTTGTATTACGAAAACATGAGTGAGGTCTGGGGACTAATGGAATACGCACAAATTTATGAACTTAGGTTTAGGTCCTTACATTAATAAAATTATTCAGAAACAACAAATAAAGTAATAAAACAAGAATATGTATGTAATTTAATTAATTAATTAACAAATACATTACATAAATAATAAAGAGAGCTATGAGATATAATTACAATGAAAACATAATGATTGCTAAATATTATGACTGAACATTCACGAATTTAAAATAAATTAAATACAGTCAAAAATATAAGAACATACATTCAATACCTTACATCCTGTAGATCATTCATACTGCAACTTAGACTTTCTTATACAGCTGTTTCTTCATAACAGATAAATAAATACTTAGGTCTTAAAATCTGACTCAATACTCCAACCCATGTAAATTCAACCAAATAAAGTAAAAAAGGTAAAGGTATCCCACTACAGGCCTCAGGAGGCCCTTGGGGTAGTGTGAGGTTAAGGCTCCCACTTTTCTGGACATTCGGCGCTTGATGTCAGCTGGGTTGTCAGCCCTGAACAAGTGTCTGGTACTCATTTTCGTTAGAGGCTGAGTCGACCCCAGGGTCATAGTGCCGCCAGAAGGTCTGGGTCAGTTTAAAAAGCCTGACCCCACCGGGACTCGAACCCTCGACCTTCCGGCTTGTAGTGCAGTGCCTTAACCACTACGCTACGGCGTGTCCCCGCCGAATAAAGTAGAAGACTTTACAATTAATAGCTTTCAAAGTCGGGACGTAGACATTTCGCGCAATTCTAATTGCAGCGTTACATCACTTAAGGAAAGGGGAGGGAAAATAGAAGTAGGCATTGGCACAGAACATAAATGTATAGCACAGTGAACCATTGATATAAGATCAAAAGGTAACAAAAGAATGTGTAGACAGTTCAGTGAAAATAAAATATAATGAACGATATGACGATTAGGATTAACAAAAATAATGGAGAATACATTTTAAGAACTGACGTCCTATATCAGGGATCGCCAGTTAGATTTCATGGAGGTCTGTTTTCAAAGTAATAAATTCAGTCGAGGTCCGGAACCACAGTTGATTAAACATACGAAGCTTTTATCAAGTAATTAATATTATAAGAAAATGATTTGAATTATGTTAAAGTAAAGTAGTCCCACTACAGGCCTCAGGAGGCCCTTGGGGTAGTAGGAGGTTAAGGCTCCCAATTTTTCTGGACAATCAGCACTTGATGTCAGCCGGGTTGTCAGCCGGGTTGTCAGCCCTGCGTGACGGCCGCCTTTACCCCCAGAACAAGCGTCTGATACTCATTTACGTTAGAGGCTGAGTCGACCCAGGGCCATAGTGCCGCCAGAAGGTTTGGGTCAGTTTAAAAATCCTCACCCCACCGGGACTTGAACCCTCGAACTTCCGGCTTGTAGCGCAGTGCCTTAACCACTACGCTACGGCGTGTCCCCGATTTAAATTATGTTATGGGTATAAATTGTACAAATTAAACAAAACACATGGTAAATACTAAAAGAACACAGCACAGTAAAACACGGTTATTAATTGTATAATAATTGTTAATAAGTTTATGGTAAACTTAACATATGGTCAGAGTAATATTTAAATATGTGACATAACAAATGTTGTGTTTTTCACTATACAACGTTTCAAACGGAATCCCGTTAATCTTGAGTCAAATCTCCGACCATTAACAGTACTTCCAACCGACCCAACAATAATACTATCAAACATGAAATGTATTTAAATCGGTTTTATTCGATGTTTAACAGATTTTAAAAAATTATACTAATTCGATATTTAACCGGTTCGGAAACCAAAGCTCCAGGGTCTGTATCCGGACCGCGGTCCGCCAATTGGTGACCCCAGTCCTATATGATATAGCTGTTAATGATATAAAGCCTGGGATTTCAGTTTTGTCCACCGCTATGGTCTCGAGGTAGCGTGCTGCCTTGTCACGCAGCGGGCCCGGGTTCGATCCCCGCTGGGACCAATTTTTCTGGGTGAGGTTTCATCGGGGTTTTTCCTCACCTGAAAGACAAATGTCAGGAAAACTTCAAGGCCCTAACGATCCCCGAAATAATATGGCCATCATCATCATCACCACCATCCTTCACCGGTGTGGAAAGCAACGGGAAGCTACCGCACCTACAATTCCCTAGTAAAGCTGCAAAGCACAACATGAAAACGCTATGAATGCAGTGAAAGACCTGCCCTCGGACAGAATTACTATGGATGGATATACAGTTTCTCGATGCACAAATAGATGGGTACCGCTCTTCCTGCTGAGGACAATTACTGAATCTGCTTTACATTAAAAATAGATAAATCTGATTAAGAATACTGAAATTAAGGCTGAGGAATTGCTTTATATTAACCTCGTGTCTCCTGTACTGTAATATCTCACTCGGTGAATACAAACACTTCAGTCGACCTTGGTTCTTTAATACTGTCGTTCTAATGATTTGTATTTCATGATGATGAATCTTAACGATAGAGAAAAGTTCTCGATTATGTTTATTTTATGAACGCCATGTTTACAGAAAAAGGATGCTGCAATAGAGTAATGCACCATTTGCATTCCTATACAAGGTAGAAAAGTTAACTTGGGTTCCCTACTGGAAATTTCGTGGAAGCGGCTTCGTTCACTCATTATTCAGTACCTCATCCAATCACTACCTCATCACGCTGCCCGGATATAATCAATGCTTTCCGATGAACCTCATTCCCGCAAGAAGCTTTCTTCAAATAGATCTCTCCAATTTCAGACCAGCTTTATCATGAGGCTCCCCAATACATTCCTGGTACATTTACAAGAAAAACTATATTTTCACACTAACTAAACAACTTTTTAAAACTGTGTTACCTCAAACACATACATATTCACGACTTCTTTCTGTAATTACGTTCACAGATACTTTAACAACTCAGATCACATCGTGAATAGGATATTTGGATGAATATCACAAACTGTGTACCTTATATATACATAGTTTTCTGCTCAAGAGCAGGTCTTTCACTTCAAACTCAGCATTCTCGACTATTTCCTTAAATCAACCTTCCTTTTTGAATCCTCGTACAATCAATTAATTTTATTATCGATTATCGTCTAATGTCTTTTTCTGCCTCTAAGCTTCTTTACGTTGACTATTCCTTCTTGGATATCCATCAGCAGGTAGTTTCTTCTTAGCCAGTGGCCAATCCAATTTCTTTTCCTCTTCTTTGTGAGTTGTGTGTACCTTCATGGTGTGTAATTTTGTGTCAAAAAAAATGTTGGTTTTTAAAAAAGATAATTATTAACAAATGGACGTGTATAGAAAATCTAATCCACAATTTGCCTAGATATAGATTAAATCTAATGAAAACTCGTCACCCTGCCAGTTATGTGAAAATGTATTTTAAATTGTGAAAAGTTGTTTTTTTTTAATTAGGCTCATATATTATCAGCATCATCATCATGACTAAGATTTAGGAGAAACTCCTGTTCCGGCCTAATTACTGTTAAATGGACTCTTTCCAACGCTTCGTTGGTCGTTCCAGATTCCATCTTCCTTTTGCTTTGTAGTCATAAGCTTGTCTTGGAATACGGAACGTTGGCATCTTCAATGCATGGGAATTCCATCTACGTACTTCTATAATTCTTTTTTTTTTTTCGTGGAGAGGAAAGATTTTGAGTTCATTGTGGATATCTTCGTTTCTAATTATATCTAATTTAGAACAACCCTTAATGGATCTTAAACATTACATCTATGCTGGCTGTATTTTTTTTCAATCTCCCTTATGAAGTGTCCAAGTTTCATTCCTATATAAAAATGCTGGAAATGCCATAACCTTGTAAAATTTTTTGAACTCGTGTCCGTTGTTGTTTCCTTTTTTAACGTTATAGCTATAATTCCTGTGATTTTATGAAGGTGAGCTCTTTGACATATCTTACAACCTTTGACATATCTACAATTCCAAACTTACTATAAATAATATAATTATCCCTTATTCTTCTTCAGTAATAGATCTTGGACTACATCTAGACGCAAATTTAACCTGGCAAACACAAGTGAAACACATATGTAAAAAGGTTCTCTCCATCTTACATTATCTTAGACGTTTAAAGAATGTTCTCCCAGTTTCATTAAAACAAATCCTTGTGCAGAATCTTGTGTTACCACACTTCGATTATTGTGACATTATATATAATGATGTAAACTATGACTTGTCGCAGAGACTGCAGCGTGTTCATAATGCTTGCGTTCGATTCATTTTCAATATCCGCCGTTATGACTATATTTCCGAACACTTTAATAACCTCTCTTGGCTTCGTCTTACTGACAGACGTAAATTGCACTCTCTTTCACTACTTTTCAAGCTTTTGAATTCCTACATTCCTATTTACCTGGTGTCCAGATTTGAGAAGTTATCCTCCTACCACAATATTGACACTAGGTCACAAGATAGCAGTCTGCTAACAATTCCTCTTCATAGCACTTCCTCCTATTCTACTTCCTTCACAGTAGCCTCTGCCCGCTCCTGGAATCTCCTTCCTCAAGATATCAGGGGTTGCCGCACACTTGGCACCTTTAAGTCACGCTTATATAGTTACCTGTTGTCTAACAATTAATTTTTCTCTATTTATTTAATTTTATACTATGTCATTAATCTTTTCCTCGTTTTTTTATATATTTTGTACATATTATATATTTAATTCGTTAAATTTAGAGTAAATCAAAATACATTATAAATATTAATTGTATTGTATTCATAATTGTAATCGTTTATATATATATATATATTGTAATTTATATTTAAGACTTTTTTTTGTTTGTATTTTTTTAAACCTGGTTCAGTGGTAGGCAAGGCATTAAGGCCTTAACTCTGCCAGGTAAAATAAAGCTGCTATCGTCGTCGTCGTCGTCGTCGTCGTCATCGTCGTCATCGTCATCGTCATCGTCATCGTCATCGTCATCGTCATCGTCATCATTATTATTATTATTATTATTATTATTATTATTATTAGTTATATCTTCATCTTTGTCACATGTAATGCGATAACCTAATATATAAAGGTACAGCCCTTAGAAAGGATTGTTTTGGTTAAAGTATTTTGAAATCGTTTCTTTATCGAACTAAATCCTTCTTTAAATATAAAAGTTTCTGAATTTTTGTTGTATTGTAAGCCTATGTTTTCCCTTTACAGAGATTTAGGCGCTCTCCCCCTACAGGGAAGAATTTGAACCATACTAATTTAGTTACATTTGTTTTCGTGTAGATATCATTTTGAGTGGTCCGTGATCAGCGTTCCGTCCCATACTGACATCTAGGAAAACAAGGTAGTATTAGGACGGGAAAATTCGGTAAATTTTGCTTAGAGGCCTTTTCATTCAGGCTTAAGGATTTTTTACGAGCCTGAAAATCTTCAGACTCGAGACCCACGGCTTAAAGTCCCTCCCGGAGGACTTGCTCCTTGGATTTTTCTGTCCTAAAACATCCATCGACCCCGGCCGGGTTTGAACCCGCGATCCTTGGGACCAGAGGCAAGGAGCATAACCACTAGTCCACCGCGGCCGACTCTGAATTTTTATAATTGAAGAAAACCCCCGATAAGAACCTCATCCAGGAAACTTGTCTCAACCATGAATCGAAAAAGGGTCTGTTGCATCTGAGACAACATCACCATTAGACCACAGCGAACGGGCTAAAACACACTGTTTTACAAATACTGGTATTTCATTTTAGTACACTTTATTTTTTCCTAATAAGTAAGTGATGGGCAATAAAAGAAAGAGTACCTCTTTGTCCCTTCTTTTTTACTTATTTTTAGTATATTTCCCCTTCCTTTTTATCACGAAAATTGCACCTAAAAATCCGGAGGCTAAAAAATAATGTAATTATATCATTGTAAAAACATTAGTAAAATTAACAATTTCAAAGGGAAATTGGAGATATATGCAAATCTTATAGTAACATTTATTACAGCAAACTTAACTCCATATCGCCATTCTCCCTATGAACCGTCTACTGGCCTCACATCCACATGTTTTATTCATTTGATGTGGACGATCATGTAGCCAGTAAAAGGATGGCATGTGTTCAGCATGACAGAGTCGTTAGTCGTTAGAGTAGTTTATCAAAGTTAAATTTTAAAAATTATGAAACTCTGAATTTGGATGTATAGACAAACATTTCCCATTTTAATACATTTTCTACAACAAATTAAAAGATTACATATTTTAAAATCTTTATTTCATTTTCTAACACGATTGCGTAAAGAAACTTTAGATTGTAAACCCGAAACTTAGGGAACGACAAAGAACAAATGGGAAAATATGTGATATTATTTGATATTTGCTCAATGTCACAACACTTAATTATAACATATATATATAATATTCGAATAAAAAACTGAAAATATCTCACACAAACAGCACAGAATGGAAGAAAAAATAGTTGAGAAGACCAAAATATTCCAATGAAAGTTTTAGACCTTACTGAAGAAAAAAAAGAAGAAAAGAAGGATGTATGTCTAAGTAGGGAGAAAAAATGTATTAACTTGTATATACTGCACTTTAATCATTACTTTCAGAGTGAATGTTATGAAGCGTTGTTATAAATTATGATGTAGATAAGTGCAGGAAGCAACAAGAAATATGGCTTTAAACAGAAAATATATGTCTGTTTCAAGAATTAAATCGGATCTTGAGATATATTCATAAACCTACAATAAATAAACTACTGACTTTTTTGTTCTCTCTAGAGTTGTATAATAAAAACATTTTAAATTTTATCCGTGGAAATAATTTATTATTAGCAATTATTAACGATTAATAAAAGAAGGAAGAAAGGAATTACAGATTTAATTGTCGCCTGTTTTTTAAAGTCCTGAAATTTTCTTTTTTGGCAATCCTGTCCCTGGTTCTACACTTTCTGAAGTTGTCAACAAGAATGGGATCTTGGATTTCTGATTATTTCTCAGGGTTCCTCCCGTTTCTCTGCTTTCATTCACCTGATATTACACTATCATTTAATCTATCATTTCTCATGTATATGTTTCAATTTGTGTTTCACTACTTCGACTTTAAAATAATACGTTTCTAATTTTCATAAAATTCTTTGCTATATTATTATTTTTTTAATGCCCGACCCATTAACTGCCATTATCCCCAACTGAGATTCACATCCCATTTTCATTGTTTCAGTACCATATTTTATTATCGAAGAAACTGATATATCACGTATTTATTACCGACCGAGGTAGGCAAGTAATTATGTTACTTGCCTCCGGGTCCGAGGTCGAGGGTTCTAACCCGAGCAGGGTCGATGGCTTTTAGGATGGAAAAATCCAAGGAGCAAGCTCTCCGGGAGGAACTTTTAAACCTTGAATCCCGAGTCCAAAAATTGTCAGTCTTGTAAAAGATCCTTATGTCTGAATAAAAAGGCCACTAAGCAAAATTTATCGACCTCCATCCTAGGAACACCTTAGTTTTCTACTGCATGTCTCAATGGGCCGGTATGTTGACCCTATACCATTAATTGCATCTTTAAAGGAATTAGCGTAACTAAATTAACTTAGTCTAGTAACTCCTAACAAAGGAGAGGCTTAGACTCTACATTGGAGATGTTACGCCATTGTACATAGAATTGAAGAGCAACCTCAAAAAACGATTTATGCGTATTTTTTTGCGAAAGTGAATTTAATGTGTTAAATACAATGTAGTATTCACTGTCATTTATGTAATATTGTATTCCTGTACATACTCAGCAAATGGTTGGCACACTGTCAAGTATCATTTACGACTGGGTTAACCTTGATTATAAGATGGTGTTTCATCTAAAAGAAAATGTCAGACTAAATTGTGGGTTAAAAACTTATTTCAAGGAGATCTTTAATAATTGTACAATAAATTAATTATATACGAACAATAAAATTTCATAAGAATTAATGTTCAAAATACTTTCAAGGATTTAAATGCAAATATATCTAAAAAAATATCTAAATATCTAAATTTTAAAGAATTTTAGGGATAATAAATTCTATCTTCAAGCCACAGTTAGTCGAAAAACATTCAAGACTAGAAGTATATAAAACAAAGGCTCTTCCAACTCTTTTGTATGGTAGTGAACTATGGACGTTGAAACAGAAGGATATACAGAGACTTAGATTTGCTGAAATGAGATACCTTCGGAGGACTGCAGGATACACACTACTAAATCACAAAAAAAAAAAATGAAGACATTTTAGAAGAATTGCACATGGAACCTTTAGAAAACAAAATTTCTGATTATAAGTCAAGATGGATGCAACATGTTCATCGAATGGAAGATCACAGGATACCCAAACAAATGTTAAGATATCAACCTGCAGGAAGAAAAAGACCAGGACGTTCACTTAAAAGACTTCTGGATGGTGTTTCTCTTGAGGCCGAAAAAGGTCAACAAATGGTCTAAATTCGTGAATGTACTATGATGATGATGATCATCATCATCAAGATCATTTAATGAATTAATTAATTTTTGGTTTGTTTCATTTGTAAATTTCCATTTTTAATTTATTCATTTTTTGCTTTCACTCTTATGGTAATGTGGCATCTGAGCTAATGTTAGTAGGTCTTCAGTGTAAATTAAAATGTTACTTCTAGAATGACTTTATCAATCTACAAGTAGGAAAAATAAGAATATAAAACCAATAATTCCATGATTTTAAACTCGAACTTATTATAATAATTGTTATTGTGTTCCTTTACGTTCAAATTATATTGGACTTAATCATTTTATTTCTCAAACTATTTATCTGTCTCATTTTACATAATTAATTTTGCACTTTTCAATCCGAAGAGACACACACTAATTTACATCACTATAAAAATACTTGAGAGAATTCAACTAAAATTTAATTTATAATAAAAAAATCTAGTACAGCGGCAACAGCTTTACAAAATCTACGGAATTCAATGTTGTTCAACAGAAAGAGAAAATATCCCTGTTACACAGAGGAAATTAAAAGTAGCGAACAGTTGTCTGCAGCATTCTTCTCGGAAATGGGAATTGCATTTGCGAAACATTACATGCACGTCTGTTTGCAACTATTACATGAAAAGTCGCACTTTTTATACTGTTATACGTTTCAAGACTCGTTTCCAAGTACAAAAAACGTTGCTCCACTTTTTTCTCTCTTTTTTTAACACCTCCGACCTTCCTCCATCGTAACGTTTTTATACAAAGGGATTAAAAACTGGGTTAAATATTTTGAAAGGATATAAAAACTGGAATAGGAAATTGTAACTATACAAACACTAAAATATACATATTTTCAGATATTAACATTTTTCACTAGCATTTAAAAGAGTTACCAACAGAGAAAGTATTTTAGTTGGTCGGAAAATGAGGTTTACTACACACAGAACCATTGTGTCTGTATTCTGTTGACTCTCGTATGCACCGCAGCTGCGCACTAGGTTACGTTACTGTCTTGCGTAGTCATATCGCATGCATACTTGGTTTCAGTTATCTTGTGCTAACTATAATGCGCTACAATACCAACCAAGGTACTTTCCCTGGTCATCAACATGAAGTTCATTATTTGGAATTTACAAAAATCTAGCTCCTAATATTTTAAGAAGAATGAGTATGTCACCAGATTGAATCATCTGAAAAAAATCAGTACAAAATTTTAATCTCGCATCAATAAAATCAGTCTTATAATCACTAAATTTATTATAAGTAATGCCACGAGTGATTTCCAATGTATTTAGAATTGGAAATCAAGAATGACATTTGTTAGGATAATTTAACGAATAGAATTAAGCTTTTTACTCACAAATCATTATTTAAATATAGTTAACGGTATTTTAAAATATTTATATATTTAATGCAAACGGCGATGTTTGAAAACAAATCAGAACTTTGTGATTATGTTTCATTTGTTTATTCACTGCAACTTGATCATATTATTTATTTATCGTATTATTATTGATAATATTATTTATTTATCGCAATATTGTAAGAACGCACCTAGTAGAGAAAAAAATGAAACACATCAAACTGTATATTATAACCAAAATTATAGGTTATTAATTATTGTTTTAGTAAACAACTCAGTAAAATAATTATTTAAAAATATATTTATTGAACACTTACTTACTTACTCACTGGCACTATCGAACCCGTAGGTTCATGACCGCGCGGACATAAGCTCTCCATACATCCCTATCCTGAGCTAATGCTTTCCAATCATTCCCTGTATAATCTACTTCCCTCAAATCATAGTTAATATTATTCTTCCACCTCATTCTTGGTCTACCAACTGGACATTTTCCCTCTGCCTTTCCTACAAGAAGCTTCCATGCAAGTCCTTCATTCCCCATACGTGCAACATGTCCTGCCCATCGCAGTCTACGAGACGTAACTGTTCTTATTATATCTGGCTTCCTATAAAGCCTATGTAGTTCATTGTTATGTAGTTTTCTTCATTCACCTGTCTGTTCATCCTTCTTTGGTCCAAAAATGTTCCTAAGTACTTTAATCTCAAATACTTGTAATCTCCTTTCATCCCTTAAAGTAAGAGTCCATGTTTCGCACCCATATAATATAACTGGTAGAATAATAGTTTTATATATTTTCAGTTTAACGTTTTTTGAAAGGAGTTAGGACATCAAGAATCTCTGCAATGCATAATAGCACGCATTTCCAGAATTAAGCCTATGTTTAATTTCTTTGTGCATCTCATTCCTATTTGTGATTATTGTTCCTAGGTATTTGAATTCAGCCACTTCCTCAAAATGTTCCTCATTTGTCATTAGCTGTCCATTTCCATTATATAATGTATTTCTACGTGTGACCATATATTTAGTTTTATTGATATTTATTTCCAGTCCTAATTTCTTAGTGTTACTCAATAGTGTATGCGTATTGTTCTTTAGTATCTCCTCGCTATCGGCCACTAGCACTACATCATCAGCATAAACTAACAGCTTATTAATACCATTCAGTTGTAAGCCTTCCTCATTCTCTAAAGATTTAATGGCACGCTCTAGTACAAAATTAAATAGTAGAGGAGATAGTGCATCTCCTTGCTTCAACCCATTCTGGATTTCAAAAGTGTCCGAAAACTGTTTGCCTACACGCACCCTATACTTGGTGCCATTTAGACACATTCGTATAAGTCAAACTTTCTAGGAATTCCGAACTCCAGCAGAATACTATATAACTTCTCCCTCTTAATTGAATCATATGTTTTTTTGAAGTCTACATATAGTTGATGTACAGTACCATTATATTCCCATTTCTTTTCTAAAATTTGTCTTATACTAAAAATCTGATCTGTTGTAGACCTGTTTCTTCTAAATTCACATTGATGATCTCCTAGAATGTCATCAATATAGGGAGTAAGTCTACTTACTAATATATTTGTTAGAATATTGTACGAAGTTGAAAGTAATGAGATGCTCCTGTAGTTGTTGCAATCAGTTTTATTGAACACACAATTATCAAATGTGTAGTTCGAAGTAATATGTTCATTATTTGCTATATTCAATGTATTTGTTGGAGAGTCAGTCACTGCAAAATAATGCTCTAACCTGTTCAAAATATTAAAAAGGAGGACCTTCCTTTATCACGAAAGGAGGAGCTGTTAAAAAAAGAATTCGATTGAGAGGAGATGAAACACGACTGTCATTGGTTGTAAAACAAAATTCATTGAAACGTGATTGGACACTGACTCCCATTTGGGGCATGAGATAAATAGTCAATATAACCCAAAATCTCCTGATTGCACTTCAGGTGACTTTTATTACGATCCTCGTTTATGAAATTATTTTCTCGTTGTGACGCATGAGCTCTACTATAACTTAATAACACCTCACCCCATATGCAAAATCTACTCTCAGCTACCATTGATGTTTATGAAATGAAATATATTCTTGGAGAACGTACTAAAACGTGCCAAAGTTACTGGCAGAGGTTTTGAAACATTCTATACTAGATGCTGGCGGCATCACTCAAGACAAGTTGGTAGTGTAATGAATAGAGCCTTGCATAATATCAATATAGAGTAGTTCATGGAACACGAATCACTGAATACAAACAATAGATGATACAAATATATTTGCTACGAGAAGGCACAGTTACCCTGTCAGCTTGATGAGTGTTTGAAACTCTCCTTCAATTAACCTTGTTCTAATTGCATCTTGTCTTCACACAATCACTCCTGCCACCATGCTATAACTTACAGTACACTGCATCGACTCTATCTACACACAGTCATCCTCATATATGTGCTCTCTGCTTCGTTTTGGAGAATCTATATTAAGAGTATTGCTTTAAATAAATAAATAAATAAATATATATATATATATATATATATAATGTTATGGCGGTTCCCACAATATTGTATGGATGTGAAACTTGGGCTCCAGTGAAAAAACAGAAGGATAGAATACAGACGGCGGAGATGAGGTTCCTAAGACAAGTAAAAGGATGTACAAGACTGATAGAATAAGAAATGAGGATATACGAGAAGAATTGAAAGTACAGCCTTTATTGGATAAAGTCACGAATTACAGACAAAAATGGATTGATCACATGGATGGAATGAATAAGGAGAGATATCTATTGTTAGCAATAAATTATCAAGCAAGAGGAAGACGTGATGTTGGAAGACGTAGAAGACGTTGGGCTGATACATTATGAAGTCGGAACGGGCAATTGCCTAATCCCTGGAGTGATGATGATGCTTTAAATATTTATAATAATAAAAATTTCATCTGTGGTGGAAATCCTCCTCAAAAAATTAAAATTGTTTGACAAAAATCAGCTCGGCCTTTCGGAACTAGTTACGTTTTCAAAGCTGTTCTGCTATACGTAGACTTCAAAAAAGCATACGATTCAATTAAGAGTATCCTGCTGGAGTTCGGAATTCCTAAAACGTTAGTTAAACTTAAACGAATGTGTCTAAATGGCACAAAGAGTAGGGTATGTGTAGGCAAACAGTTTTCGGACACTTTTGAAATCCAGAATGGGTTGAAGCAAGGATATGCACTATCTCATCTACTATATCTCATTATTTTTCTTTGTTTTTATATACATTAGACAGGGAAAATTTAATATGTCTTGCTTGTATACATTTTATTATTAGTTTTAGTCTTAATTTTAACTAACATTAACTGGTTGCATTGCAGATTGTAATCATCATCATCATCGAACATTCACGAATTTAGGCCATTTGTTGACCTGTTTCGGCCTCAAGAGAAACATCATCCAAAAGTCTTTTGAGTGGACATCCTGGTCTTCTTCTTCCTGCAGGTTGGTATCTTAACATTTGTTTGGGTATTCTGTGATCTTCCATTCGATGAACATGTTGCATCCATCTTGACTTATACTCAGAAATTTTGTTTTCTAAAGGTTTAATGTGTAATTCTTCTAAGATGTCTTCATATTTTTTTGTGATCTAGTAGTGTGTATCCTGCAGTCCTCCGAAGGTATCTCATTTCAGCAGATCTAAGTCTCTGTATATCCTTCTGTTTCAACGTCCATACTTCGCTACCATACAAAAGAGTTGGAAGAGCCAGTGTTTTATACACTTTTAATCTTGAATGTTTTTGGACTGACTGTGGCTTGAAGATAGAATTTATTAACTCTAAAGTTCTTAAAAATTTATATACAGATCGTAATATAATAGATATTATCTTCTTGATAATTTTTTATTTAGTATTTAATATTAGAGTTAACTGAGATTGTTATATTCTGATGTAATATATGTATGTTTGTCCTGGTGAGTGGAATAGAAGGACACATGACCTTAACTCCACCAGGCTAAATAAATAAATCTAAATCTAAAATCTAAATCTATTTAATTTTCTACTAGAGCATGCCATCAAATATTTAGTGAATCAAAGGCCTACAACTCGATGGTATTAATAAGCTGTTAGTTTATGCTGATGATGTAGTACTATTGGCCGATAGCGAGGAGATACTAAAGGGCAACACGCACACACTATTAAGCAACACTAATAAATTAGGACTGGAAGTAAATATCAATAAAACTAAATATATAGTCACGCATAGAAATACATTTTATAATGTAAATGGACAGCTAATGACAAATGAGGGAAATTTTGAGGAAGTGGCTGAATTCAAATACCTAGGAACAATAATCACAAATAGAAAGGTAGTGTTAATGTACATTATACGAAACAAATCACATTTTATTTGAACTGAACTTTATTTGAAACAATATAAAACAAATTCGTACTTGCCATTTTATTCCCGGTTGATGTCATGGCCTACTGTAGTCTCAACTAAGTTATTTTCGCATTTTCCGTATAAACATTGGCCACACTGTTAACGTTAGTCAGTTGTTTATAAAGAACGCAAATATTTCCAACAAAGATATTATTTTACTATTATTTATTACATTGAAAACACCATGGTACAAAAAAACTATGTACAACGCATGTTTGTGAATCCTTTTACAGAATCTTGGAAATTAAAAACCTCGCTATCGCTCGATTTTTAATAATATCCTCGCTTCTGTAAAATCACTTGCCAAACCTCTCATTGTAATATACTATCTTTTCACTCTTAAATTCGCAACGTACCCTATAAGATACATCAACTGTTTTAATTTATCTAATAGGTTTAATAAAACAGAAGAATGTATACACCTTTTATTTTATAAAAGACGGAGTATAAAATATAAAAAAGATATATAAATTTTGTAATAAAAGATATAACTTCAACGGTGTGATATAAAAAAAATAATAATAGATAAGCATAAAAAACAGAAGAAGGCTAACGATAAGAAATTATTGGAATGCTTGTGGAATTACACAGTAATTATAATAATAACAGTTATGAACGATTTCGTTTTCAGTGCGGTCCGCCACATTTAAATGACTGATATGAGAAATTGCTGTTTTGTCAATTCAAAGGTTAAAAATATTGATGTACAGCTGTAAGTCACTTTAACTTCTGTTTCGTTATGTCGAAGAGCGCCCTGAGACTTGGCGCAGATCTCCGGGACTTGCGTTGGTTAAGACTCCATGGGAGAAGAAATTTCCTCGTGATATTTCGGACATTATGAGACCGTTGCCCATCCACCTTCGTAATGAATTCGGGTACTTAAAATAAGTAGCGGCTCTAGGATGAGTATACCAGCTATAACTAACTAACTAACTACTGGGGACCCGATATGCTGATCACATGTCACCCCTATACTGACTGTTTGTATATTCACCGCTCTGATTAACATATCTGGATGTGAGACAAGCAGATTTTTATTTTTTAGGAAAAGATAAAGAATTATAAAACATTGGTCTAG
This sequence comes from Diploptera punctata, assembly GCA_030220185.1. Classification (NCBI taxonomy): domain Eukaryota; kingdom Metazoa; phylum Arthropoda; class Insecta; order Blattodea; family Blaberidae; genus Diploptera; species Diploptera punctata. The sequence continues at coordinate 34,160 of JASPKZ010007320.1, read as the reverse complement.
GTTCAGTCTTTGTTTTTACAATCGACTCATTATTATTATTATTATTATTATTATTATTATTATTATTATTATTATTATTATATACTACGAACTTTGTATAATAAGTAATCTTAGTTGAATAGCCTTCTATTGAATTTGCTATCTGCGAGGGGTAAGCGTGGTTTGTGCGCGCGCGCGTGCTTGTCTGTGTTCATTTTCTTTTATGTTATTTAGCTAGCTTTTATTATTCTGCAAAGTGAGAGATTTTTATATCCATATGCATGCTATTTTTATGTGTGTATATAGATGTGTATGAAATTGTAGATGAAGACATATATATTTAATTGATTTTATGCCATATATATGTATAGGCCTATGTATATGTATATATATATATATATATATATATGAATGTATGTATATGTTCAAATATTCGTTTTTTTTTTAATTCATGGAACAGAATATGCACGTACAGCCAAGCAAGCCCATGCATACTGTAAATGAAAATGTATTTCATTTCTTTGAAAAAAAATCAATAAATTCCATTAAATATTTAAGCCAAGACTCCTGTCAGTCACGGAGTTTAATTTTTTTTCATTTTTATTAATTTTGCATAGGCCTAATTCTATATATTTTTTTACTTATAAATATGTTCTCTAAGTACTAAGGTATATTATTTTTCCGTACTGGTATTTCTCGTAATTTTGTTATAGTCATGATGGCTCCTAGCTTTAATTAATTTTCTATATGTCTCATCCATTTTCCGTTCAAAGCCTCCACTTCTAATTGTCGGATTTCGTTTATTTTGGACAATGCGTACCTTGTGGCAAGTCATCCACACAGCGTTCTGTGTTAATCTATAAATAAATCCCTATCGGCAATAATAATCAGATAAAATTATAATATCATTTAATGAAGCAGTTACTGGACTTAGGTCATATTTATATTCAAATTGATCAGGGAAGCGAGTGGAACCTGATTATGTAGGAGCAAAGGCCATATAAAATGATCCAAAGAAGTCAGCATCAATGTAATTAAATTATTAGTTATTAAAGAAGGTACTGACAACTCAGGTAATGTAACCCTTTCTTTTGTTAAGACGGAAGTGGCTGACACATCATAATAACTTACTAATGACAAAATCCTTTGCTCGACAGATTGAGTAGAAATATCTTCTAAGCCTCCAGTTAACTGATTTATCGTGATAACCATAACCCATTAGCTAAATGTACAAGCGGGGGTTTTACCCTGACACAAACTACGCTAGCAAAAAAAGTGTGGGAATATGGCAATTTTCTAGCGTCTGAAGCCTAGGAAAAAACCCAAGCCTAAGAAGAAAAAACCCAAGCCTAGCTAATGTTTGTGACCCGACTGTACGTGAAGCCAGCACGGGAAAAAAAAAGGTCCAACCTCTGAAGGCGTAAATCGCCAATAATAAATTTGTAACACCCCCGGGATCAAAATAGGAGGGCGCATTAACCAATTATATGTTTCGTTATATGTGCCTAAGCACAGACCTTAGGTCCACTAGATCGAGGTAGTGGGAGTAACTAATTTACCTATAGGCGAGAGAGGCTTCTCCTCGTCACTTCTCGTATAAAATTTCATCAAGTCACTTCTCGTATAAAATTACATCAAGTCACTTCTCGTATACGATCAAACAAAGTCACTTCTCAAAAACACTTCGTTCTGAAAGTTAGATAAATTCACTTCATATATATACAATTACTTGCAGTTTATAAAAGATAAGAATAAACTACTTTTACCAGACATTCTCTACACATTAATTCTGCCCGACGAAGTCCTCGTGGAATCCCGAGATAAGAACCTCAACTCTACCGATTACCAACCTGAGCAACCTAAGTTCTCACACATGGAGAACTCCTTCAGTATTCCTAGTGTCACTAAATCCAATCTTTACCTCTTTACCCAACAATAACCCTCCTCCATATTGGCTCCCTAACGTGCGGGCAGAATAGGTCGTAAAAGTAATACACGAATAGAAACCAACGGCAGAACGACTAAGTCCCACGACCACGAGGCAACCAGGACAGAGAAGATGATGGCAACAAGCAGACAACCCTGGATGCGGAACGAGAAGACAGCAACTGAAGGAAGGAAGCAGTAAGTGACACAACAGCAGAATAAGCATTTTTTTTACTTTTTACATATATAAGAAATCAAAATATTACAGTGATTTAACGGAAAATATATCTGTGTGTATTTATGTTGTTAAGAAGTAGGAATAGAAAGGGGCAGGCTAGATATAGATTAAAAAAATGGATAAGAAAGACGAATATGACAGGGAGAAGGCTTGTGGGCAAATGATTGAAGGAGAGAGAACGAAATTGTAAGGATGGGAGAGGATAATGAAGATGGTAGAGGCAACTCAGAGCAGGACACAAGGGAGAATATGACAGGGAAAGAACAAGTAGACAAGGAACCTGAAACAGTGAGTATAGAGAACAGCCAGAGTAGACAAAATACCGATATTAATACAGTTTTAGAATTGTTCATGAAACGACACGAAGAATTATTTGAAAAATTAAGGGTAGAAAGAAAACAAGAATTAGAAACATTAAGGGATGAGATGAGAAAAGATAGGGAGATATTAGAAGCGAAAATAAATGAATCGCCAGCATGTGTAGAAATAAAGGTAAACATAACGAAAGAAAAACCTAAAGACTTAGAGAAAATAGAAAGCAGGACGGATAAGGATAAAACAATGTTACAAACTAATCTACGAGAAAAACAAGAGGAATTAAAAGGGGAAATAGAACGAGTAGACAAGAATGGGCTCTGTAGTGTAGAGAACTCGGACAAAAGGGTAAATTATATGTGTCTATTTGTACAAAAGCCAGTTAACGAACAAGAAACACTAAAGCCCCAAGTAGCTCAGAAAATTGCAGAGCAGGATAAACGCTCTGAATTGATTGAAATGATAGTAGAGCCTAGATTTAATGAGTTAGGCATTGATATAGTGCAGAAAGTGAATAACCAAACTGCCAAACTAAATGATGAAATAAGTGTTCCCACAGAGAAAGATAATAGTGTATGTCAAAAGGATAGGACCCCAGAAAATAAATCACACGCGTCGGAGAGTGTTTCTTGGACGACGGCTAATCACAAAACATATGCACGTACAGAGATACTAGGGAACCCAGAGATCGCTAGTAATTCTGTGGCGCATACTAACCTAGATGATAGAAGTAAGAATCATTTGAAAAATTTTGACAAAAGTCTAGTTATTATATGTGAATCTGAGAATAAGATTGAGGCTGTAAAGACCCGATAAATTACCATGCGAGTGTTCGGAGTTTGTTTGCGTGTGAGCGTAGTATCGCAAAATATGTATATATAATAATAGTACAGGAGGCCTTTGCGAGTTAACAGACTGTGAAATTAGACACTAATAGTATTAAGGGTAGACAGACGGACAGTGAAAGTTGACACTCGAAAAAAAAAAGGAGGGAGAGATTTTTACACGTAAGAATGACAACGGAATGGATATATTACGTATGTATGTATGTCTTGCATTGTACTATATTGTATTGTGTGCACAGGTAGGCACTACCGTGATTTTGGGTACGAGATAAATGTCCATGTAAACGCTGAAATTATGCAGTACCCAGGTAAGGAAGTGGTTATATACCGACAGAGTTTTGATTTAACATACAAAAAGTACAAACATATAAGCTCTACATAATCCCCAAACAAAAAAAAAAAAACAAGACCTGATAAATTATACTTAAATGCATGAACCAGTTTTCACGGGATTCGAACTCAATACTAGCTGATATTAGGACATAAATGAAAAGTATTAGTAAAAAAAAAAAATAAATAAATGTTGTATGGTAAAGTACCAAATATAATGAGTAATTAAAATAAATAACACTAATAAAGTGATTAAATATGCCTAGATTAAAACGCTAATCGCGAGAGGAAAGGGCACAATGATTGTGAAAAAAAATAAATAAAGTGAAATGTCGATTTAGATATTAATCATGATAATACCCCCATATTGATGAATATGATATAATTAATTGAATTAGTGTGAATACATAACACATGCATGTCCACTTTCAGCTAAGATTGAGGGTGATTAATAAATTGTTGATTTGAACTTATCGATAGAGAATGGATCTATATTTTTAAATGTTTTAATCTAATCGCTCGAGCAGAAAGCTGCATTATCTACTTAACCCAGTAAAGTAAAAGTACTTGATTGATTTTAATATTCTATTATTTTATTATTATTGATGAAAGAACGCACCTAAGTTAAAGGTTGAAATTCAGTAAATGTTAAAATGAGCCCAGATAGGCCATTGTCATTGTTTAATACATATAGGTAATTGAAGAAACTTGTACAACAATCTGAATACGAATAATATCATGATGATTATGATTATTTTGTCTAAAATAACAATCAGACAGTGTAAACATAGGAGCTAATGAGACAGGGTGAAGCTCAATGCACCTTAATTGAAAGGCCGAGTGGCGGTGTGAACCTATAAAGCGTGAGGAATTTATTTGTTGATTATATTTACAGAATTTAATTTGTAGACGTGGGCCGAAGCGGCACGTCACTGTGTTTGTATAACACGTGCTATTTTGTTGAAAATATTTGAGGGCAAGGGATCCCGTATTATCTAGTTAATGAGATGAGATGAAGTCATGATCGCCACTGGAAGCGAATGTGACAATTTGTGCGAATTTGTATTCGATGTTAATAATGAGATGAGATGAAGTCATGATCGCCACTGGAAGCGAATGTGACAATTTGTGCGAATTTGTATTCGATGTTAATAATGAGATGAGATGAAGTCATGGTCGCTGGTGGAAGCGAATGTGACATACTATGCGATTCTGTATTCGAAGGAAATGATTTTGCACGCTTAAGAAAATAACGTCGTTTGGCTGAGTAATGATATAGCCAGCTATGCTTTGGCAGAGTAAATGGGCCGAAATATGTTGAGAATACAATATTAAGAATCATGAATATTTCATGGATTAATAATCATCATGAATTCGTATGTATGCAATACCTATGGGGAAAATATGAGATCAGGGTGTAATACTATCAATAATAATTGTTTATAACGATAGCACAGCTGCTTAAACGCGATATTTAGTATTTTGGTCGCAAATATATAGATCCATGTAAATAAGTCTTATTGACTCAATTCAAATTAAATTTAGCAAAACTGAAGTATTATTCGACATATGGTTTGAAGTAGACAAAACTGGTTCATCGCAAATGAATTCCCAAGCTGTAGACGCACATTATAATGTAGGTAGATATTAAGGTGTAAATGAAAGTGTAAATAAACAGTTACACATGAAGAAACAATTTATGCTATACTGGTATTCAACTAAATAGTTTTGAATGGTAATTGTATAAGCATGAATGGTTTGAGTAGACCACCAAATATATATTAAGGGTGTATCTTTTTTTTTATTAATATTTATGTATGTCTATATTGCAGAAAGTGAGTCTATTTAACCTCAAAGAACGTTCCCAGGTAAAAGGGATACATATCAGTGTTTACAATCTGTACATAATTGACGTGCTGGCAACACTCTCAGGGTTAACGTGCTCTAACCAAAATATTATAGCCATTTTTTTTAAAGGCCACTATAGCTATGATACTAGCATTATATTATGCGAGAGGATTATAAACAAATGAAAAAATCCCTTGATTTTTCCATTTGATTATAGGGCATATGTGGCAAGTTAGTCACACAGCCTCCTGTGTAAATCTATAAATAAATCCCTATCGGCAATAATAATCAGATAAAATTATAATATCATTTAATGAAGCAGTTACTGGACTTAGGTCATATTTATATTCAAATTGATCAGGCAAGCGAGTAGAACCTGATTATGTAGGAGCAAAGGCCATATAAAATGATCCAAAGAAGTCAGCATCAATGTAATCAAATTATTAGTTATTAAAGAGGGCACTAACAACTCAGGTAATGTAACCCTTTCTTTTGTTAAGACGGAAGTGGCTGACACATCATAATAACTTACTAATGACAAAATCCTTTGCTCGACAGATTGAGTAGAAATATCTTCTAAGCCTCCAGTTAACTGATTTATCGTGATAACCATAACCCATTAGCTAAATGTACAAGCGGGGGTTTTACCCTGACACAAACTACGCTAGCAAAAAAGGTGTGGGAATATGGCAATTTTCTAGCGTCTGAAGCCTAGGAAAAAACCCAAGCCTAAGAAAAAAAAACCCAAGCCTAGCTAATGTTTGTGACCCGACTGTACGTGAAGCCAGCACGGGAAAAAAAAAGGTCCAACCTCTGAAGGCGTAAATCGCCAATAATAAATTTGTAACACCCCCGGGATCAAAATAGGAGGGCGCATTAACCAATTATATGTTTCGTTATATGTGCCTAAGCACTGACCTTAGGTCCACTAGATCGAGGTAGTGGGAGTAACTAATTTACCTATAGGCGAGAGAGGCTTCTCCTCGTCACTTCTCGTATATAATTTCATCAAGTCACTTCTCGTATAAAATTACATCAAGTCACTTCTCGTATACGATCAAACAAAGTCACTTCTCAAAAACACTTCGTTCTGAAAGTTAGATAAATTCACTTCATATATATACAATTACTTGCAGTTTATAAAAGATAAGAATAAACTACTTTTACCAGACATTCTCTACACATTAATTCTGCCCGACGAAGTCCTCGTGGAATCCCGAGATAAGAACCTCAACTCTACCGATTACCAACCTGAGCAACCTAAGTTCTCACACATGGAGAACTCCTTCAGTATTCCTAGTGTCACTAAATCCAATCTTTACCTCTTTACCCAACAATAACCCTCCTCCAACCTCAGTTTATTTTAATAGGATATACTGAGTTTTGTTGTGAAACATCGAATGGCGACAGCTAGAGCGATTTTTCAATTTTCACTTCTGGTTAACTCTTTTACCTAATGGTTTTGTGGGTTGAATTATAAATATAAACCATCGTCGGACCCAATCAGACACACACAAAACAATTTCATCAAAATCGATTCAGTCTTTTAGAAGGAGTTCAGTGATAAACAATACGTACAGAAGAATTATATATATATATATATATATATATACATATGTTATAATTAAATGTTTAACATTGAGCAATGCAAGCTTAATATGGTATGATAAGAAAAATAAATGCCTGGACGGGATTCGAACCCGGAACTCTGAGTCTGTACCTCGGCGTGTTATCCGTTATACCACCAGGCGAATCCAATTCAAACCCTTATTTTTCTTATACATGTATTATATTCTCCATTATTACTAGATGTCGCGAGATAAAGAGTCACTGCTATAAAGTAAAAATATTCTCTTTAATTTGCTTACTTGTTATAGTCAGCTACTAGATGTCACTGAAGACCGAGTTCTCGCGACATCTAGTAATAATGGAGAATCTAATACATATATAAGATAAATAAGTGCTTGAATTGGATTAGCCTGGTGGTGTAACGGTTAACACGCTGAGATACAGACTCAGAGTTCCGGGTTCGAATCCCGTCCAGGCATTTATTTTTCTTATCATACCATATATATAGTAATAGGACTTTATTAGACTAAAAGTAAGATATTACAGTGTTATTTACAAATATGGATCGCACGGGCGGTAAGCCGTACATGCTGTTGACAGTCCGTTACAATAAAGTAATATTTGGTACTAGTATAAAGAAAAACAAAAAGAAAACAATAATATTGCAATTACATAAAGAAAACACGATAATATTAAATTTACATAAAAATACAATAACATTATACATTAATTAAGTTAAACAAATTTGAAGATGAGATACATATATTAGGAAAATGTGATGATTTAGAATATTGGAGACGTCAGTTATTACCGGAAAGATTTCTAAATTCAAATCGGGAAAGATTGGCATGCTACGAGTTATTGGTAAATCCAGAAAATTGGACAAACGTGGGTAAATTTCTTGACAAAACGCGAAAAATAATAACACTCATTGATGAATAGATATGTTATCAAAATGCAATACCATTAATTCTTAATAATTATATATAGCTTAATTAATGTATAGTGCTATTGTATTATTATGTAATTGTAATATTATTGTATTTTGTTTATGTAATTGTAATGTTATTGTTTTCTTTTTTTGTTTTTCTTTACACTATTACCAATTAATACTTTATTATAACGGACTGTCAACAGCACGTACGGCTTACTGCCGGTGCGACCCATATTTGTAAATAATATTGTAAATATCTTACTTTTTGTCTAATAAAGTCCTACTACTACTACTAATTAAGTTATGTAGAATTATTAAGGATAATGAATGGTATTGCATTTTGATATATATATATATATATATATATATATATATATATATATCTCCACTGCTGTGGTCTCGAGGTAGCGTGCTGCCTTGTCACGCAGCAAGCCCGGGTTCGATCCCCGTTCGGGGCAGTTTTTCTGGGTGAGATTTTTATCGGGGTTTTTCCTCACCTGTAAGACAAATGTTAGGAAAACTTTAAGGCCCAAACGGTCCCCGAAATCATATGGCCATCATCCTTATCATTATCATCCTTACCATTATCATTATCATCATCATCCTACACCGGTGTGGAAAGCAACGGGAAGCTACCACACCTACACAATTCCCTAGTAAAGCTGCAAGCATAGCATGAAAATGCTATGTTTGCAGTGAAGGACCTGCCTTAGGGCAGAATTACTATGGATGGATATATATATATATATATACAAAGATACAGAAAATTAATTAATTTCGAAAAATTCTTTGAATTCTAAGTTTAGGTTTTACATATGAAATTACAAGAAAATTTAGCCCATGTGAGTTTTCTGAAACAAGCTACGAAATTCTGTCACGTGCAATTGAAATTTATTTCATCCAGTAACTATTTAATCATAAATGAATTTTCGCCCACAGAAAGTCCCCGGATAGCAGTTTATTGTGCCATTATAACAAAAATATAAGCAATTGTTTCTGTTTTATTTGAGTTTTGACATCTTTTATTGTTGTTTTATCATCTCATATTGAAATATTGCGACTGTAAGCTCTATAAAACAAGAAGCATTCGCGCAGTGTATAGGAAAATCATAGGATGCATATAAAACATTTTTATTGTTTACTTTTTTCTAAATGTTGGGAACATATACGTATGATAAACTCGATGTACATTTACAGTTAAAGGCAGTTTAACTTAACCAAACAAATAATGTTGTTATTTATTAATAATTGTATTAATCAAAAAATTGTAAATATTTAGGATCTATTTTAGATAAAAGTGAGAATTCAACTACAAAAATTGAAAGAAGAATAACTAATGGAAAAAAATCATTGGTATGTTGAACTCAGTGCTTTGGAATAGAAATATAATACAAATAACGAAGAAAACTATATTTCAAGTTCTGTTACTAAGCATTTTATTATATGGGTCCGAAACCTGGACCTTGAGCAGAACAAGAATACCACGTCACATCTTAAATTACCAGCCACCAGGCAAGAGATCTTTGGGCAGACCCTTCAAACTTTGGATTGAGACCGTAACAGGCCACTAGGTCTATCACATGAAAGGAAGAAGAAGAAGAAGAACCTGGACAGTAAGTAGAAAACTAGCCAACAAGAATTATAGACTTGTACATGTGGAAAGAATTGTTAATGTTTGTGCCAGGTCTAGAATGGTGTAGTGGGCTGCACACTAGTCTGGAGAACTAGAGGTCCACGGTTCGATTTCTGGTTCAGACAATTTTTCTTTTCACAATATAATTATAATATTATAAGCTGTTAGCAGTAGAAATGGATTTTTGGAGGTGATCGACAAGAATTTCAAGAAGGAATAAGGTCAGAAACAGCACAATAAGAGAAATTATGTAAGTTGAAAAAAATATTAGGAAAAAGAGAAGAAAAACATTTGAAATGGTATGGACATCTCATAAGAATGGAAGAAGACAGAATACCAAAGAAGATCCTTAATTGGAAAGCTAATGGAAGAAGTGGAAGAGGAAGGCGTATAGAACGATGGATGGATGGAGTGAAGAGAAGTATGGAAGCTAGAGATTTGAGGGAAGAAGATGCTTTAAACAGGAACCTCTGGCGACAAATCAATTTGCGTTGAAGGAGAAACACTGTATTGTGGAATATTTCTAAATAAAAAAAAATCGAACTGTACATCAACTATATGCAGACTTCGAAAGGCATACGATTCAATTAAGAGGGAAAAGTTATACAGTATGATGCTGGAGTTTAGAATTCCTTAAAAGTTAGACTTATTCGAATTTATCTAATAGGCAAAAATAGTAGGGTGCGTGTAGGCAAAGAGCTTTCAGGAAATTCACAATGGGTTAAAGCAAAGAGATGCACAATTTCCTCCACTACTCAATTTTGTACTAGAGCATGCCATGAAATATTTAGAGGATGAATAAGGTCTACAACTCAATGATATTAATAAGTTGTTAGTTTACACTGTCGATGTAGTAATATTAGGTGATATCGAGGAGATAATAAAGGCCAACGCGCACACTATTGGGTAACACTAAGAAATTTGGACTGGAAGTAAACATCAATAAAACTACATAGGGGCCTACATTGTCACACGAAGAAATACATCATATAATGGAAATGGTCAATGATGGGTGAAATTTCTATTTTCTACATTTTTTTGAACTAGAGACTTGACATTTTGTATCATGCATGATACATAATGATGTGTTTAAGTTTCATTCTTGTGAGACATTTATTTTATGAGTTATTAAATATTATATTTTTAAAAAATATCATATATTATAATTAAATGGGTTCCACAATTTTTTAGTAAAATGTCTGATTTTTTACAAGACCCCTACAATATTTAGAAAAACATTATGCATTAGAATTCTTAAAATGTGAACACAAAGGAAGAAAAAAATTAATGTTGTACCTCATGCATGGAATAAAAAAAATAATTGCATACATTTTATTTTTTATTTATTAAAATACCACTTCAATCATGAAACCCATGCATTACTTAGTTACCCATTGGTTTTAGGACATTCAGTAAAAATTATAATCTTCTAGGACAAAATTTATGAATTCCATTCAATTTTGAATGTACAAAACTGCAGTGAAAATAAAAGTGTGGAAAAATAAGTTTAAAGATTTGCATGCAGTTTAAATACAAAATGTAACATACAGGCCTAATCAGCACTTTAGGGCACTTAGAAGCGCCATAGGGCTCTGAAACGTTGTCAACATATACATTAGAGTACAGGCTATTTTTAGTACAAAAAAAAAAACAAAAATTGCAATTTTGATCTCAAATGGTCAATTGTTCACCCATCACCTCCCTTAATAACAAATCAAGGAAATTTTTAAGAAGTGGCTGAATTCAAATATACCTAGAAACAATAAATCACAAATAGGAATGAGATGCTCAATGAAATTAAACTTAGGCTTAATACGCATTACAAGGACTGTTGTTGTCGCAACTTCTTTCAAAAAAGTTAAAGTGAAAATATATAAAACGTTATTCTACCAGTTATTTTATATGGATGCGAAACATAGACTCTTATTTTAAGAGATGAAAGGAAATTACGGTTATTTGAGAACAGAGTTCTTAAGAAATGTTTTCGACCAAAGAGAGGTGAACAGACAGGTTATATAACAACGAGCTACATGTTCTTTATAGAAAATCAGATTTAATAAGAACAGTAAGTCTCGTAGACTGCAATGGGCAGGACATGTGGCACGAGTGGAGAATGAAAAATGTGCATGAAGCTTCTTGTAGGAAAACCAGGGGAAAAACGGCCAGTTGATAGAACAAGAATGCGGTGGGAGAATAGCATTAACAATGATTTGAGGGAAATACGAGTAGATTATACAGGGATGCTTGGAAAAAATTAGCTCAGGTTATGGATGTATGGAGAGCTTATGTCCGCGCGGCCATGAACACACGGGCCCAATAGCGACACTGAGTTAGTTAGTTATCTGAGAGAATTGAGGGAGACTTAAGTCATGTGAAATACAGAATGTGTCTAAAGTCACATCTGTACTAATATAATCTACCGTAACAAATTATCTGCTCCAATAAATATAACTTTGTCTTGTGCCATACTCTGTTAATACACTATTTTGAATATTGTTTTCATCTGTAAAATGAACTCGTCTAGCTAAATATTTTGCCATTTTATTATTTATATGATAATTAATTCAACTCAACATATGGATCGGAAATCAATACTTTTTAAATTAATCTCATAACAGAGTTCTGAACCGAGATTGGTTAATCTGTTTTTCATTTTCCCATGTTGCCTGCTTGTGGATTGTCGATTCGCAGACGAAATAAAAGATGAATGAACATTGTGTTGAAATGCGCAAATTGTCTGGGTCCATGCAAATTCCCAAACCAATTATAAATGGCGTTCAAGCAGATTATGAAATTAAGACCTAAATGTAGACAATTACATCGTGCATAAATATGGGATCAACACTTGCTAAATGCAGTAATTCTGACAGCTTCGACATTTAGTGACATCTATATCACGTAGGATGCAATTATAATCCATTTTATGTGGCACAACTAGTATCATTAGTAGAACTATAATGGAAGCAAAAATAAAATGTATAGAATAATAATTATTCTATATTCTATGACAATTATTGTTGTGTACTATTTACTAAAGGCCAATAAGCAGACTATTTAATAACACTAAGGAATTGGGAGCGGGAAATAAACATCAATAATACTAAATATATAATCACACATAGAAATACATTATATAATAGGAATGGACAGTTGATGACAAATGAGGGAAATTTTGAAGAAATGGCTAAATTAATACATATGAACAATAATACTGGTCAACGTGATTTTTGTCTCATGAGTACCAATATTTGTACTTAATGCAGTTTTTTATCGTGTTTTCAAATATGCAATCGGAATTTCTCCATCACCCACAGTTTTTTATTTCAATTTCAATTAATGGTTTTAAATAATTATTTTTAATAAACGTTTTTTCGTCCATTTGTCCATTGTAAAATAAAAAAAATGAGCTAAATCAGGAGATTTCAGCTATGGAAAAGAGATATCAAGCCAAATGGAATCCTAATATGCTGGCCGATTATTGTTGGACCATCAAGAGGGATGCTCCACAGGCGAAATATAACAGAAAATAGTCATTTCTTACTTTCTAGGTGAGTCCGAATGTTCGAATATTATGTAATTACGAATGTACAAAATATTAAAGTATTTGAAATTTTAAATTCCTGTCTCTCGGAAACGTTGCGTGTTGCAGGAAACCCGATATCATATTTGAATTCAGGAGAAAAAATACTATCAGAATTTCATATTTTTCTTTCTGAGACAAAAATTAAAGTTTATTTTTTGTTGCTCAGTGTAAATACAAACTGGAATGAGGTGCAGTTAGAAATTGCACATAGGCTTAATTCTGTAAATGCATAATATTATGCATTACAGGTACTCTTAGCATCCCAACGTGTCTAAAAAAAACGCGAAACTGAAAAATACATAAAATAATTATTCTACCAGTTATATGGATGTGAAACATCGACTCTTACTTTAAGGGAGAAGAAAATATACAAGTATTGGAGAAAAGTTCTTAGGGAAAAAATTGGACCAAAGAGTGATGAACAGAGAGTTGAATGGAGAAGATTATTTAACGGTGAACTACATGATCTTCATAGGAAACAAGATACAATAAGAAGAGTAAGTCTCTCATAGACTGCGATAGGTAGGGCATGTAGGACGAATGGGGAATGAAAGAGGTGCATGGTAGCTTCTTGTAGGGAAACCAGAGGGAAAACGTCCAGTTGGTGAACCAAGAATGAGGTGGGAAATTAATATTAACCATGATTTGAGCCAAGAATATTACACAGGGAATCATTGGGAAAGATTAGCTGAGAATAGGGATGCATAAGAGCTTATGAACCTACAGGTTCGATAGATCCATTGAGTTAGTTATAATAAAAGCGAAATAAAACTTATAGATTAATTTGTGTGTTCTATTTACAAAGTGTTAAAACACATACTATATTCAGTACCAATAAGAAATTGGGGCTGAAAGTAAACACAAAACTAAATAAATGGTCACACATAGAAGTACATTATATAATGGAAATGGACAGTTAATGAGTGTATTTCTCAACTGAAGTCTATAGCACGACCCGGTTTTTCAATTGTTTTTGTTTCCATAAAATTTATAAATGTGTTATTTCCATCGGTATTTGCGCTCTTCTAGTTCATCCAGTATTCAAAATATCTCCAGTTCATTTCTTATTGATTTATTATGTAATATACCTACGTGTGTACATCCTTTTACGGATCTTAAAAATTTAATTTCAATGACTTGCATCCATAGTAATTCTTCCCGAGGGCAGGTCCTTTACTGCAATCATAGCATTTTCAAGCTATGCTTGCAGCTTTACCAGGGAATTGTAGGTGTGGTAGCTTACCGTTGCTTTCCACACCGGTGAAGAATGATGATGATAATGATAAGGGTGAGGATGAGGATGATGATGATGGCCATATGATTTCGGGGACAGTTTGGGCCTTGACGTTTTCCTGACATTTGTCTTACCATTGAGGAAAAAAAAACCGATAAAAACCTCACCCAGAAAATCTGCCCCGACCGGGGATCGAACCCGGGCCCGCTGCCTCGAGACCACAGCGGTGGACCAGTGACTTGAATGTGTGAGATATTTTTTTTGTAAGTACCTATAATTTTACAAAACATGAGCTTTTCAATTGTCTTATTAATGTTTCTAATTCATCCAATGTGATTAAATCGCATTCTTAAAGTGTATTATTTACTATAGTGTGAGAATCAACCATAACTGTTTAGAACAACAATAGACGATTACCCAGAACGATCAACACCTACAAACCGCACGGAAAAAGATCATTGGAACGGCCAACAGGAAACGTTGGACTTGAGACTGGAACAGGTCGCATTGACCTAATCCTGGAAAGGAAGAAGAAAATTTATAAAAATCACTACGATACACAGAAATTGTTATGAAAACATAGATTTATAGAATAGATTTATTTAGCCTGGTGGAGTTAAGGCCATGTGGCCTTCTCTTCCACTCACCAGAACAAGCATATGTTACATATGAATACAAAAAAAAATACAATAATAGTCATATAAAACAGGACAAACATATGTTACACATGAACAAAAAAAAATTACAATAGTAGTCATATTAGACAGGACAAACATGTTACATATGAATACAAAAAATAGTTACAATAATAGTCATTGAACAATTAATTATCTGTCATATTGAATAATAATGAAATTAATGTCTAATAATAGAATGAAACTAAATACAATTAAAATTAAATTAATGATACAATGAATAAAAAAAGGAATAATAGCTCGAATCTACTATGCATAAAAAGAAGAGAAAAAAAAAATACACTACAATGAATTAATCTACGCTTTTTATACAAGGCATTAGGTAAATATATTAACAAATCCTAAGTCTATTTTTATTAAATAATGCAAAAACGCATTATTAATTCTAAAAAGTAGTATTAGTGAGTTGTTTCTGTTAGTGATTTTATTTTCAATTTATTTCTGAAAGATGGTAAAGTTGGCAGTCTCTGACATAGGGTGGAAGTGAATTCCATGTTCTAGCAAGGAGAAACTGTAAAAGATTTCGAATAATAGGTAGTATGATGAGGAGGATATAGAGGACACTGTGCTCAAGGGGATCGGGTATCTAAGTTATGTGTATCAGAGAGTTTAGTGAAGCGGGTGTGTGTGATAAATAATAAGGTAAAGATGTGTGTAATATGTTATAGAGTAGGCATAGGGAATGGATGGTTCTACGATCTTGAAGACGAAGCCATGACAATTGTTCCAGGGATGGTGTAACGTGATCAAATCTACGTATACCACAAATAAAACGTATGCAAGAATTGTGAACACGTTGAAGTCTTTGGGTAAGAACAGTATTTAGGTCAGTAAAAAGAGTATCACAATAATCAAAATGGGGCATTGCGAGTGTTTCTACTAGCATTTTTCTTAGAGAAAACGGTAAACAATTTCTTATACGATTTAATGAGTGTATTATTGAGAAGATAGTTTTGCAAATGTTATTTATTTGTTTATTCCAAATTAAATGTTTATCCATAAACACTCCTAGATTTTTTACTGTCTCACTATAAGGGATCTGAACCCCATTAAGTGACACATGTAATACTGCATTTGTGTTAATTGGGGATAGACATGATTCAGAAATTGGTTTTCTATAATTAACAGCTGTAAATTTTCAGTTTTTGTGGTTGTTACGGAAATATTAAAACATTGGAAAACAGGGGTCGTGGTTTAGACTTCGGTTGAAAAATCCACCAATGACAAATGAGGAAAATTTTGAAAAAATGGCTGAATTCATATACCTAGGAACAATAATAACTTAATAACAAACAGGAAAATTTAGTATTACCCGTTTAAGGAGTAAGTGCAGTTGTTGACGGAGGGCACTGCCAGTTGTGTTTATGCAGGAATAGAACACGTGACACTGCTATCTAGAGTGCAGAGGGGAATGGGACGTGGGACGCTGACAGTATACACTGCCCTGTGTGACTGTCACGTGTAGCAACAAACAGAGCTTCGTATTTCTTCCGCCTGCAGAGATATTTTGAATGACTAATATCCAATTTTCGCTTATATATTTCAGTTTTAATTTTGCAGTTACATTGTGTAACCTCAATTTGGTTACAGTTGACATTTGTTACCAAAAGTTATTTTTATGAATCCATGTATTGCATTGTATATCTGTGTCATTTCTTAAATCATGTATAGTATAATTACCATAAATCTTAAATAATAACCTCAATATGAAATAACGGGAAATAAGAAAACATTCTACTCTGAGGTTATTATTTATATTTTGCCTGCTCTTTTTTATTCAACTGTCGAGTATACCTATGTGTACAAATTGAAAATCAATAAAGGGTTTACTTCTGTTTTAACCCCTCCCTCTTCCATTGCAACTTTTTCCAACAAATCCTGAATCGGTGAAGGTTGGATCGCGGCTATGAGAACCCTGTAAACCGCGGTTTGCCACTTGGAAATCCCTTGTCACCGCTAAATCGTGGTTTGAATATCAAAAGAGAAGTTCGATCATCTGTCTTCTTTTAATACGCACTTGTTATAACGCTGTCTTTACTTCACAAGTAAAACAGAATACTATAACTCTTCAGTGTAGATCATGTGACACTCGCAGTTTGAAAGAGATGCATTTCGTGACTCATGATTATCATGTGCTGAAAAAAAAACATTAAAATCTGTAAGCAAACATTGGACAATTGACGGAAGTACAGTAAAAGCTCCTTATTCACGGTTCCCTTATTCGCCGGGTTAAAAAATTGAGACACAGTTCCTGTATTCGCGGCTAAAAAGGTCCAGTCGGTATATTAGAAGGATTAGTATCATTTATTTGCGCATCTTTACTGCAGGCACGTGCCAAGGCGGGTTTTACTCAGAGTGATTCAAACGAAATGGGCAAATTAATATCAAAGTAAAACAAATTTGATTGTCACTAAGCCTAAAGTTCGTTGTTAAAAGCCACCGCCGCAGTATTTCACGTGCCGCTATGACCGTTAATAAATGCCTCCCACAACACGATCCATGTTTTATTGTTTCAACTTGTCATTCGTTGCAATAATTTTGATTGAATAACAAGTGTCTCTTCTGCTTTTTTGTCAATTTATAATGTCGAGTAAAAGGAAAGAAAATTAGATATGAAGCGAAAAAAATAGTGTTGCCGCTTAAAGCGAAAATAGAAATGCTTGACCGTTTATACGTATTGGCAAATCGTTTGCGTTTATATCACGCTGTTTTGAAGTTAATAAATCAAGAAATCCGAAGACAAAGTAAGGAATTCTAGCAGAATTCACAGCTGAATATCAATCTTATTTGAAAGACCTTTTAAAAGAGGCAAAACAGGAAAAAAAAAAAAAAAAAGATATTTAAGTATTTGCCTAAACCTGATAATAATAATTAATAGAAATTGTTCAAATCTCGCATTAATTGAATTTATTTTGACTATTTAACTCATGCCCCATATGTCAGTCAATGACCAATCACATTTCAATGAATTTTGGTGTACAACCAATCACAGTCTTTTTCACCTCGATTTTATAACTTTCATTCTGCCACTTTCAGGACATCAAATGGCTCCCAGATTGTATATATAGCACGAATGTAACTAGATTCTGCTTGCGAGTTATAATAGAAAAACATTCGTAGCAATTAATTATACCACAAAAAATAAACCACTGTTTACACTTTCTTAATTGTATTATTTCCTAGGAATTAAAGTTGCAGAAAAATATAATTGGCATATTTATATCATAGGACGTCAGAAATTAATTAATAACCTGTAATGATATCTTTAATGTTTTCTCCACTAGGATGCATTCTTACAATATTGCGATTCTATTTGGCAATAAATATGATCTGGTTGCAGTGATGAACAAATGAAAGATAATGTTACTTACTTACTCACTGGCACTATCGAACCCGTAGGTTCATGGCCGCGCGGACATAAGCTCTCCATACATCCCTATCCTGAGCCAATGCTTTTCAATCATTCCCTGTATAATCTACTTCCCTCAAATCATAGTTAATGTTGTTCTCCCACCTCATTCTTGGTCTTCCAACTGGGCGTTTTCCTTCTGGCTTTCCTACAAGAAGTTTCCATGCACGTCTTTCATTCCCCATACGCGCAACATGTCCTGCCCATCGTAGTCTACGAGACTTAACTGTTCTTATTATATCTGGCTTCCTATAAAGACCATGTAGTTCATTGTTATGTAGTCTTCTCCATTCACCTGTCTGTTCATCTCTCTTTGGTCCAAAAATTTTCCTAAGAACTTTATTCTCAAATACTCGTAATCTCCTTTCCTCCCTTAAAGTAAGAGTCCATGTTTCGCACCCATATAATATAACTGGTAGAATAATAGTTTTACATATTTTCAGTTTAACGTTTTTTGAAAGGAGTTGGGACATCAAAAGTCTCTGCAATACATAATAGCACGCACTTCCAGAATCGAGCCTATGTTTAATTTCTTTGTGCATCTCATTCCTATTTGTGATTATTGTTCCTAGGTATTTGAATTCAGCCACTTCCTCAAAATTTCCCTCATTTGTCCTTAGCTGTCCATTTCCATTATGTACTGAATTTCTACGTGTGACCATATATGTAGTTTTACTGATATTTACTTCCAGTCCCAATTTCTTAGTGTTACTCAATAGTGTATGCGTGTTGGCCTTTAGTATCTCCTCGCTATCGGCCAGTTTCTCATTTGTTTTCAAACATCACCGTTTACATTAAATATATAAATATTTTAAAATAACTATATTTAAATAATTATTTGTGAGTAAACAGCTTAATTTAATTCGTTAAATAGTCCTAACAAACGCCACTCTTTATTTCCAAATTATCGCTAGTGGCATTACTTATGATAATTTTTATTTACTTTGTAACCTTTGAACGTATCCCCTATAGGCCTATATACTTATACAAATTACCATTGCATATTTGCGGAACATATCCCCCGCGAATAAGGAGCTTTTACTGTATTGAATGTGTCATTTCATAAAATATAAGTTTAAAACAGGAGGTTTAGGATATTTATTCTTCTTCTTAAGCCATATCCTCCTCTGTGCTGGGATTAGGAGGCTTCACAATGGGAACTTAATGACGAAATTAATTTAGTTACGCTCATTTACCCATAGATGTCAGCAAGTGATAGGGGGACGGCCTCGCGCCTCGATGAGACATCTGGTCAGTAACTGAGGTATTACTCGATGGGAAACAGTCTGAAAATGTTGCACAGGGGCCTTTTTTATTCAGGCTTTTAGTTCTTTAGTTCTTTTATGAGCCTAAAAGTCTTCAGACTCGGGAACCATGGCTTAAAGTTCCTCCCGAAGTACTTGTTCCATAGTTAAAATGCCTCTCACGACAGGCCATGTCACTTTAGGGTCCAATTGAAATGTGGTACGCAAAAGTACCTGTAAGGCGAGAGGTTAAACCTCGTTAATGTAAAGAAATAAAACAGCTTTCGGTAACTGTCATAATTAGAACCGGATTATATGTAACATAACAAGCTCGAAATATGCATGTAAATATGCATGAAAAATGCTTGAAATATACATAAAAAGGCAATGTAGTGCAATACCAAATAATAAATAACATAATAGTTATTACTTTATTGGATATTGTATTTCTAAATTAACATAATTAATATTTTATTATATATTTATTAATATTATAATGTATAATAAGTAATGCCACAAGTGAATTTATCTAGAGAATTTGGAAATCAAAAGTGGCATTTGTCAGGACTATTTAACGAATAAAATTAAGCTGTTTACTCACAAATAATTATTTGAATATAATTATTTTAAAATATTTATATATTTAATGTCGGCTTTAAACCCGGCCGGGATCGATGGATTTTTTTAGGATGGAAAAATCCAAGGAGCAAGTCCTCCGGGAGGGACTTTAAGCCGTGGGTCCCGAGTCTGTAAATTTTCAGGCTCGTAAAAGATCCTTAAGCCTGAATGAAAAGGCCTCTAAGCAAAATTTACCGAATTTTCCCGTCCTAGTACTATCTTGGTTTCCTAGATGTCAGTATGAGGCGGAACGCTGACCACGGACCACTCAAATGACATCTATACGAAAACAAGTGTAACTAAATTAGTACGGTTCAAATTCTTCCCTGTAGGGGGGAGAGCGCCTAAATCTCTGTTAAGGGAAACATTGGCTTACAAAATATATTAGTATGACCGTGAAACAAAGTACCAATCATAGGTGTGGGTCTTCCCAGATGAGCAGCCTCCAACCAAAGTCAAAAGGCCCAGGAGTGTGGGGAAGAAAATTGTGGCCACTTTCTTTTCAACAAGTGGTCATCCGGCTACAGTTGTGCTAGAGGATCAGAGGACAGTTACTACTAAATGGTATACAGAAGTCTGTTTCCCTAAAGTCTTCTCAAAGATCTAGGAGAAGCGGCCAAAGACTGGACTGCGGGGAATTCTGCTCCACCATGACAATGCCTCTTTGCACACAGCTAATGCAACAATTAGGTTTCTGGTAAAGACGCCGGTGAAATTAATGTCTCATTCAACCTACAGTCTGGACCTAGCCCCGTGCGACTATTTCCTGTCCCCGAACATGAAGAACTGCATTCGCGGAGACACCAATTTCCTAGCCAAAAAGATGCTGTTGGAGGAGCTTAGTGCAATGTCTGAGATCGAGTGGCGTGGTTGCTTCCAGAAGTTTTCCCAGATGATGTAACGATGTATATAATGTGCTGGAGAGTTGTTAGAAAATATGTGATATGTATGGAAACTCTATCATGGCCCATTGTTACACATCTCAAAACTTATCTAGTGACCTACGTACTGTTCCAAATGTTTGGTAGTATGGTTGTGTGCTCGATCGCTCAAAATATTTTTTTACAAACAGAAAACGACTGTTCTACGTCAACAAAAGCAACTGGGCAGTATTTGAATTTGGGTGTTATTTTGGCACGTATTATTTCTGGCAAAAGCTCTCCCGTCCCATTTATAAGACTATTAATTTGACACAACGGTTCAAAGCATCGGTTATCGTTCAATTTGTTTTCAAATTTGTTCCATACGTTTTCTTGGGAATACCTCCGGCAATAAGGAGTTGAGTTTACGGAATTTATCCATTAACTGATTAGATTCAACCAACACAAACCTTGAGTTTCAAGCTTTTTCAGTTGCAGGTATATGGGAATAATGAGTGATAATCACAGCAATGTTCTTTTTTTTTTTAATACTGGAATGGTTTAATGCTTCCTCGCACTGACAAACTGCCAAAACTTCAGCACTATCGAAATCGTTTACTGCACTTTCGATGGCCTCGAAATGTTCATTGTAAAACAATACAGATTTTTTAAAATGTAAATATAGCACGAATATACTGTATGCATTATCACTAGTTTTTAGTTAAAATATGCAATAACGGGTGAAAAATGTCTAAATATGCAAATGCATATGCAACATGCAAATGCATATAATCCGGTCTCTAGTCATAATTAATTGTCTCATTATGTCTACTGTTGTGATCTCTATTTAGCTGCTGCCTTTTCACGCAGCGGGCCAGAGTTAGAATCTCGTTCGGGACAAGTTTCCTTGTAGAGGTTTTCTTTTTTTTCGTTTCTCCTCAACTGTAAGACGAATGTCTGGATCCTTTAGGGCCCAAATTGTCCCCGAACATCATATGACAATCATAATAAAATTTATATTCACCTTAGATTAAGTTTAGGATTAAGGACTCTCTGGCGCACCACTATCATACCCATCACATCATTGGGGGCAGCGTAACCTCGCCTTCTAGGTGTCCCAACCTCAGAAGTGAGTTACATTTAAGCCAATGCCAGGAGAGAATACCAAAATGGTGAAATGACATCCTAGAGCTTTGAATAAAAAAAATGGTCACAGTTCTTTAAGTCAGGTTAAAATTATCTAAGTTATTTAGACGACCAGTTACAAAAGCAGAGGTTTAGTAACGAGATGCTCAAGTTATAACACGACCGAAGGGAGTGTAGCGAGTTACTAAACATAATTTTGTAACGTGTTGTTTACAATATTTTATCTACGTTTGGAGTATTTTAGTGTACGTAGTACATTTAGTATATTTAATGAAAATTATTTTATTGTGTAAACGATATGTTTAGAGAAAGAGTAGGGTAGGCTTTGGAGGAAGAATCATCATCATCATAGTACATTCACGAATTTAGGCCATTTGTTGACCTGTTTCGGCCTCAAGAGAAACACCATCCAGAAGTCTTTTGAGTGGACGTCCTGGTCTTCTTCTTCCTGCAGGTTGATATCTTAACATTTGTTTGGGTATTCTGTGATCTTCCATTCGATGAACATGTTGCATCCATCTTGACTTATAATCAGAAATTTTGTTGGAGGAAGAAAACACGATAAATCAACTAACATTGTTGTTATATTCTGCATTTTTGGTGCTAGATGTGAATTTAAAGTAAAAATGAGCGGAGGTGATTTTCACGGTTCATCACGAAAAAATTTAAAAGCATCCTAGATACAACTATTAATATACTTCCAGAAAAGTCGAGGAACGTTTATTTATGTAGTTAGGCTATATGAAATCATCATTAAAGTGTGTTTTACGTTTTCTTGAACCTGTATTTTATGTTTTGATAGCGTGTTTTTTTTTTGTTAGAATGTGAAGTGTAGGTTTTCTTGCCCAGTTAACTACGAACTAAAGCATCACTGTTATCTCCGTATAGCCTATATACGTATAAAAGTGAATGTATTGTCCGTCTGTCTGTCTATCTGTCTATTTGTCCTTTATGCGCTGCCATACCGTTCATCGGATTGTGATGGGGCTTTTTGCAAAATGCTCAGGAGTTTCTCGGGAAGGTTTTAGGCTATAAGAGAGTTGTAATTCTCAATCCCTTCACCCTTAAAAATCACCCTTTGTATTGAAAAGGGTGCTTTCCGGAACTTTTTGGACGGTTAAATTGCTTACGCTGCCTAAACCATAACATATACACCAAATTAATGAACACAGAATTGAATATCTAAAAAAATCTACATAAAAGTCCGCGACAGCATATGTCTAACTTTTACGAGTAACTCACAATAACCATATTTATCTCTCAGCTCATTGATGCTAAGAAGGTCTGGATGACTAGAGTCCGGGTAAGCGTAGCGGCGCACATCGGGTATTCTTTTACGGATAACTCTCAATAGACAGTTTTGTCTTTCAGTTCACTTATGCCAAGGAGATCTGAATAAGTAGATTCCCGGGCAACACCGGGTAATCAGTACGGGTATCTAAAATAATTACGATATAAATGTTTAATTATTTTTCTTTTTACTTATTCAACTAAACACAAAAACGCGTTTCATTTACTTAGGCGTAGCAACGCACGCCGGTTATTAGCTAGTATGAAATAAATGAAATCAATGCATCTTACAGGATATGTTGCCAACTTAAGGGTAAAGTAATTGGCTTAAATATTTATCCCCAGTTATTTACGTCAAGTTAAAGTTAACTAAAATATAACTGTCTTTCAAATGTATTGAAGGCGTGCATCTGAGAATAAATCTGTGTTTAAATAGAACATGTGTGGAGCAGAATTTGACATCCACAAAGCCAGGAGAATGTATTTGCAGATTGACAGTTTCATCACGTTTTAGCCTCGCCAGGCAAATATGTAGCGCGTGATTCATATGCATATCACCTCGTTTCATTCATAAAAATCTGTTCCATTTCATACGTCATGTATATTTTATCAAAAGTTTATTTCCATATTACATAAATTATAAAAAAAACCTATATTTATAAAGTGTAAATTATGAATCAAATGCAATCAGTTACATATTTGTGTATGTAATTTTTAAATTGCTCACTAATCGACACTTTATAGAAGAGAAAATCTTCTTCTTCTTCTTCTTCATCACTTTCTGGTTTAGGCATTGATTTCCTGTTCCGTCTTCACTGATAGATCTAAGACCATCTCTTCCTAGGACGTCCGACATCTCTTCTTCCTTTCGGAAAATAATCTAAGATTTTATTTGGTAATCTACTTTCTTCCATTCTTTCTACAGTTCTTCTTTCCACTGATCCTTGTTGTTAAATATATTTCCTTTTATGTATTAGATCTACAGTTCTTCACGGATATTCTCATTTCTTATCTGCTCCATTCTAGTGCATTCTTGTACTCTTCTCAAAAATTGTATCTCGACTGCTTCGATTTTACTTACGAGAAAAATAAAAAATATAAATATCCTCAACTCGTGTCCAACTCAGGGATGAGAGAGATGAAGCCCCTTATACAGAGGTCTGTGAATTGGAAGGTTGCCGGCCGACCACGTCTGACGCACCACCACAGGGGCAGATGGACGAAATGGATGAGATGGATATGGAGAAATTATGGAATGAAATTGTGGCAAGGAGAAAAGGGACAAACACCGAGAAAAACCTGTCCAAGCTTCGTTTCGTCCACCACGAAACCCACATGTATTAACCGAGACACGATCTCGGGACTCCAGCGATGATGTAACTTTTTTGTGTGTTATGTGGCATTAACCAACAAATTACTTCTGTGAATATCAAGCCTTCTCCAGACGATATTTTGACTTTTCTTCCTACATTATAAAATTACAATTTTTCTTAAATTGAATATTCCACCTCCTACC
Source organism: Diploptera punctata (assembly GCA_030220185.1). Classification (NCBI taxonomy): domain Eukaryota; kingdom Metazoa; phylum Arthropoda; class Insecta; order Blattodea; family Blaberidae; genus Diploptera; species Diploptera punctata. The sequence goes on along the minus strand of JASPKZ010007320.1, from coordinate 8,948 downwards.
TCAGGAATTTTGTAACAGAATCACAATTTAGGATAATTTCAACTCAATCTGTTATTAAAATCATTTCAACAAATAAATTCCTCAAGGATTTTAGGGATAGGTCATAGTATGCATATGTGTAAATACATACACACACACACACATATGCTATAAAGTAAAAATGTTTCTCTTTAATTTGCTTACTTGTTATAGTCAGCTACTAGATGGCAGTGAAGACTGAGTTCTCGCGACATCTAGTAATAATGGGGAATATAATACATATATAGGAAAAATAAATGTTTGAATTGGATTCGCCTGGTGGTGTAATGGATATCACACTGAGGTACAGACTCAGAGATCCGGGTTCGAATCCCGTCCAGGCATTTATTTTTCTTATCATACCATATTAAGCTTGCATTGCTCAATGTTAAATATTTAATTATAACATCGATAAAGCGTCACTGCTATAAAGTAAAAATGTTCTCTTTAATTTGCTTACTTGTTATAGTCAGCTACTAGATGGCAGTGAAGACTGAGTTCTCGCGACATCTAGTAATAATGGGGAATATAATACATATATAGGAAAAATAAATGTTTGAATTGGATTCGCCTGGTGGTGTAATGGATATCACACTGAGGTACAGACTCAGAGATCCGGGTTCGAATCCCGTCCAGGCATTTATTTTTCTTATCATACCATATATATATATATATATATGTGTGTGGCATGAAAAAAACTAAACGCCTGAATCGGGATTTGACCTCAGGTGCTCTAACTTGAAATGTTAGTGCGCTATCAGTTATGCTATGCACAGGCATCCACCACAAATATTTATTTTTCCTTTATATATATTCTGTATCATGAGAGGTAGTGGAAATTCGGTTTCACTGAACTACAGTGGTTACTATAACAAGTAAGCAAATTAACGAGAATTTTTACTTTATAGCAGTGACGCTTTTTATTTCGAAGTAATAACTATAGTTATAATATCGAAATACATACACACACACACACACACACATATATATATATATATATATATAGGGTGTAAATTATACGATCTAAATATTTCTGTAAGGAAAACGAAGACCATGGCTTTTATAGGAAGAGATCCAGTGAGATCCAAACTTATTTTAGAAAATCAAAGTATAGAACAGGTGTCTAGTTTCAAATATTTGGGCTGTGATATTGGCTACAATGTGGAAAGAGATATTGACTCCAAAATAAATAAATTTCAGACGGTGTGTGGATCAATACAGAGAACATTCAAAAATAAAATTAGAAACGAAACCAAGATAAAAATGTATAATGTTATGGCGGTCCCCACAATATTGTATGGATGTGAAACTTGGGCTCCAGTGAAAAAACAGAAGGATAGAATATGGACGGCGGAGATGAGGTTCCTAAGACAAGTAAAAGGATGTACAAGACTTGATAGAATAAGAAATGAGGATATTAGAGAAGAATTGAAAGTACAGCCTTTATTGGATAAAGTCACGAACTACAGACAGAAATGGATTGATCACATGGATGGAATGAGTAAGGAGAGATATCCATTGTTAGCAAGAAATTATCAAGCAAGAGGAAGACGTGATGTTGGAAGACCTAGAAGACGTTGGGCTGATGCATTATGAAGTCGGAACGGGTAATTGCCTAATCCCTGGAGTGATGATGATGATATATATATGGGTCTCGAGGTAGCGTGCTGCCTTGTCACGCAGCGGGCCCGGGTTCGATTCCCGGTCGGGACAGGCTCCTGGGTGAGGCTTTTCGGGGTTTTCCTCACCTGTAAGACAAATGTCAGGAAACGTAGGGCCCAACGGTCCCCGAATATCATCCGGTCATCATCATTACCATCCTTACCATCATCATCATCCTTCACCGGTGTGGAAAGCAACGGGAAGCTGCCACACCTACAATTCCCTAGTGAAGCTGCAAAGCATAGTATGAAAATGCTATGATTGCAGTGAAAGATCTGCCCTCGTACAGAATTACTATGAATTTATGGATATATATATATATATGTGTGTGTGTGTGTGTGTGTGTGTGTGTATGTGTGTGTGTGTGTGTGCATTTTTCTGTTTGACAGGAAGAGAATGACGCATGACCTTAATTCGATCTAAATAAAACAATAATTCACTTCTTTAGTGAATGATTCTGGATAATAATAAAATTGAAGGACTTACAGCAGTAACGTGATAAGCCACATTTTGTTAAGAAATGGTGTTTATTACAATGATAGGAAATAAATGGATGAAATCTATATATTAATACGTGAAGGAAAAACTTTGCACGTCTTTTTAAGCACATTGCGTGCACGGAAGGCTGTGATATAATTAAATTTCATATAGAAAAGGAGTGCAGAAAAATATAATATTATGTATAATATGTGTTACAAATAAATTAAATTCAACAAAACAAAATTCAATGTCTGTAAGGAATTTATGTGTATTACTTATCAATTTGTGTACTCATTCGTTTACGTTCATACTGAAAGTGCATTGTTGTAAGAAGAAAATTGTGCAGCAGCTATGTGAATTGACTTACTCTCGCGTATTTATTATTAGTGGTTTTAAAAAGTGGGTACATTTTATTATTTAAATTAAACCCTGTCTAATCTTTGTTTCAGTAATTTGATTACATTTTTTTAATATGTAGATATTCGCACCTACTTCCAATATGCCTCGACATAGAATAATGACGGGTTGGAGTAAGAGAAAAAGAAGAAGGGATATAATATAGGCCTATTCCCGTACACATAATAGGTCAAATGCAAATTTAAATAGTATAAATGGTATACAAATGTCAAATGACGCGTTATTGTTTATCAAATATGACTTAGCCAAGCTATGCCACATATTTCCTATCGTTCGTATTTTTAAAATAAATCGAAAATTAATGCATAATGACGTATTTGTGACAACTTAAAAATTTAAAGAATTGTGGTATTTGTGGTCGAATTTCGACCGCTGGGAGACTACTAATATCCATAAAATCATTTGTAAGTGCGCCAGTGATGAGTTAAAACATATAGACACACAATGTATTAACAACAATACTGCCCAATTAGTATTTATAATTTTTTGAAACATTAAAATCCTTATATCTCAGAAAGAACAATATCTGGCTTGTCATGTTATTGCCCTAAGCCCTTCAATTATTTATTTTCGGAAACATTTGTGAACGAAACATGAAACTAAGTTGTACACTTGAAGACAAAATAATCGGAGAATCGATACAGTCTTAAAATAACCAAATCATTATATTTGTGAGAAAGTAACACCATCATCAGCATCAAGGATTAGACCTTAAGGTCTGTTCCGATCTCATGTTAGAATTGGTTTACCCATCTTTCACTGGGTCTTCCTACATTTCTTAGTAACATAAGCAAAATCAAAATTCTGCTTCTTCAATTAAAATCAAATAGCTCTGAACTTTAACAAATATTTTGTTTGCTAACGATTCTGATACAGAGAAAAATAAATAGCTATAAAAGTAAAAAAAAAAAGTATATATATATATATATATATATATATATATATATATATATATAATATTAATGATAATGAATATATGTCTGTCTACTATCCTTTATAGACTTCTAAACCATTCAACCGATCTTCGTGAAAATGTAATACGGCGAGTGTTTAGCCGTTATCTACTATATTCTAAAATCATTAGGTGTAGGAGTTCACCTGAAACGAAAATTAAAAATAATAAATAGATCTAAAAGTCAAACAAAATTATATATCTAACTATCTCACTGGCACTATTGAATACGTAGGTTCATGGCCGCGAGGACATAAGCTTTGCATACATCCCTATCCCGATATAATGTTTTCCAATCATCACTAATTTACTGGTAGCCTAATACCTCTAGCGCCCCGCTATTGTATAAAGTTATAACATTACATGTTCCTAGGAACATGTCCCCATGTTTGAGTCTTTGCCATGGGTTCCCTGAAGTAGTCCCCGCCCGGAGAACCGAATAGGGGACTATTTGACCTCCGGAAAATTTTACCCCAGTTGAACCCATGTCCGCATTTCTTGATTGTTGAATCTTTTACGTGAACGATCATCACTCTTTCGACCAAGGTACTTTTTTCGTCTGGCTTGTCACCTTCGACCAGTCCAGCATGGGTAATCCTATCAAATGAACAGAAAATATAGGTATTTTACCAGGAATGCCAGAATTATCCTTAAATAAAAAATTCTAACTAACCCCCCTGTTGATTCCATAAAAAAAGTTTAATTATTGCAGCAATGCTACCGCCGGCATAGATCTCGGGACCAATTAAGCACGCAAGGTTAAGATACCATAGAGTGGAAAATTGTATGTATGTATATATATATATATATATATATATATATATATATTAATGATAAGTCCACCGCTTTGGTCTCGAGGTAGCGTGCTGTCTTGTCACGCAGCGGGCCCGAGTTCAATTTCCGGTCGGGACAAGCTTCCTGGGTGAGGTTTTTTCCAGGGTTTTTCCTCACCTGTAAGACAACTGTCAGGAATCTTTGAGACCAAAACGGTCCCCGAACATCATCTGGCCGTCATCATTATCACCATTACCATCCGCCGGTGTGGAAAGCAACGGGAAGCTACCACACCTATAATTCCCTAGTAAAGCTGCAAACATAGTATGAAAACGCTATGGTTGCAGTGAAAGACCTGCCTTCGGGCAGAATTACTATGGATGGATTAACGATAATGAATGTATGTATGTCTATCCTTTATAGACTTCTAAACCATTCAACCGATCTTTGTGAAAATTTAATGCGGCGAATGTTTAACCTCTATCTACTATTTTCTAAAATCATTAGGTGTAGGAGTTCACCTGAAACGAAAATTTAAAAATCGCTTTAGCGATAGCAATTCTCGATGTTTCACAACAAAACTCAGAATAGGCCTTATCCTATTAAAATAAACCGAGATATGTAGGCCTACTACCCAAAAATCAGCGAAATCCACCTTTAAGAGTGGGGGTTTAACTGAAATTTGAAATTAAAAATTTACTCTAGCAACCGCCATATTTGTTCATGGCAGTGTATATCATAAAATTAATTAGCCCTAAATATTTAATTTATTTAGGCCTAGCAGCGCACGTCGGGTATTCACTAGTTTTTTTATAAAAATGCTATTTGATTTTGATACTCGTATACTATATTGAAACATGCAGAAGATGGCAGAAAACATAAATTAATTCTCTTTTTAGTTATTATTATTTTTAAGAACCAGAAATATTTAAGTTGGTTAAGGAAAATTATGAGAAAAGAAATCTCTAACTTCTTGGTTTCAATTCGAACTGATTCAATGTATTAATGCATACATGCTTTGTGTGTTCCCAGAGGTAGAGTTTGAGCATTCACATGCACTATTCATGTGGGAAAAGAGAGAAGTTGAGAAAATGTTACCAGTTTCCATTTTCAATTCAAATGGAATAAGTAAGGAATTCAGCAAACCTGCCTTAAATAAAAACAAAACTATCTCTCTAGACATAAGTTATGCACTCTGAATGACTGAATTGGGTTCTGTACTGAAGGACAAACTTCCTAACGCGGAACTAAGGAAATGAACCAACACTTATTGTATAGTACGATGTGACATTGGAAAGTGGTTTTTACAGACTGAGGAAATGTTTAAAAAACCCGTGGCAAGTACGTATTTATTGTTTTATAATGTATATTAACACTACCTTTTTTATATATTTCTGTATATACATTGTACGTATTATACATAATTGGCAGTGGTTTTACTTCACACATGTGGTTTGTAATATGTAATATTATAGTATAGGTGTCCACCGCTGTGGTCCAGAGGTAGCGTGTTGCCTTGTCACGCAGCAGGCCCGGGTTCGATCCCCGGTCGGGGCAGTTTTCTGGGTGAGGTTTTTATCGGGGTTTTTCCTCACCTGTAAGACAAATGTCAAGAAAACTTTAAGGTCCAAATGGTCCCCGAAATCATATGGCCATCATCATCCTTATCATCATCATTATCATCCTTCAGCGGTGTGGAAAACAACGGGAAGCTACCACACCTAAAATTCCCTAGTAAAGCTGCAAGCATAGCATGAAAATGCTATGATTGCAGTGAAGGACCTGCCTTCGGGCAGAATTACTATGGATGGATGGATGGATAGTATAGGTATGTAGGTTGGCAACCTATAAATGAAGGCAGTTGAACTTTTCAATCATGATCTCCATTGCTCTAAGTACGAGAAAAACGCAAAAGTATTTTAGGATCTATTGAAAATGTAGACTTCAAAAAGATATACAATTAAATTAAAAGGGGAAAGTCTTCTAGTATCATTAATATTTTTGTTACACCTAAAAATATAGACTTATACAAATGTGTCTAAATGGCACAAAGAGTAGGGTCCATGTAGGCAAGCAGTTTTCAGATATTTTTGAAATTTACAATGGACTAAAGCAAGGTGATACACTATCTCCTCTACTATTCAACTTTAACTAGAGAATGCTATCAAATATTTAGAGGATAATGGAGGCCTACAACGCAATACTATTAATAAGTTGTTAGTCTATGCTGATGATGTAGTATTATTGGGCGATAGCGAGAAGATTCTAAGGGCCAACACACACACTCTATTGAGTATCACTAAGAAATTGAGGCTGGTAGTAAATATCAATAAAACTAAATGTATGTTCACATATAGAAATGCATTATATAATGGAAATGGATAGTTAATGACAAATGAGGGAACTTTTGAAGAAGTGTTGAATTCAAACACCTAGGAACAATAATTACAAGCAGGAATGAGATGCACAAAGAAATTACACATAAGCTCAATTCTGGAAATGCATATTATTATGTATTACAGGAACTCTTGACGTCCCAACTCATTTATAAAAATGTTAAACTGAAAATATATAAAACTGTTATTCTCCCAGTTATATTATATAGATGTGAAACATAGACTCTTACTTGAAGAGAGGAAAGGAGATTACGAGTATTTAAGAATAAAGTTATCAGGATTTTCTTTTTGGACCGAAGAGAGATAAACAGACGGGTGAATGGAGAAGGCTACATAACAGTGACCTACACGGTCTTTACAGGGAACTAGATAAAATAAGAGCAGTTAAGTCTCGTAGACTGCGATGGAGAGGACATGAGGTACGAATGGGGAATGAAAGAGGTGAATGGAAGCTTCTTGTAGGAAAACCAGAAGGAAAACCCCCAGTTGGTAGACCAAGAAAGAGGTGCGAGAATACGATTAACAATGAGGGTACGTAGATTAAACAGGAGATGATTGGAAAATATTAGCTCAGGATAAGGAGTTATGGAGAGCTTATGTCCGCGCGACCATGAACCTACGGTTTCGATAGAGCCAATGACTGGTTAGTTTAGTTACTTATGTAGAATGAAAAGTATAGTGGGAAAATCGTAGTGAAAAGATCACAAAGTAATGAACAATATGAAATCCGCGTCTTCTAAAGAAATACTTAATAATTCGAACTGGATAGTCTGTTCTGTTCACAGATATAGGAAGCAATTTTTATTCAAGAGGAAATAAAAATCTGTTTGGAATAAATTAAAATAATTTTGTCCACAATATTAACATAATATTATATAACATATTACCGCACGTACTATAGAGCTACAAAAAGTGCATCGGTGCACTAAAATAGTTGCTTGTTGGACACTTAAATGGCTTATGTTGCCTAAACCATAACAAATACGCCAAATTAATGTACACAGAATCGAATATCTCAATAAAATCTACAACAAAAAAAGTCCGCGGCAGCATTTTTCTATCTTTACCGATAACTCACAATAACAAATTTTGCCTTTCACCTCATTGATATCAAGAAGATCGGGATAAATAGATTCACAGACACGGCAATCAGCACAGGATATCTAAATACAATTACGATATAAATATATAATTAGTTTTCTTTTTAGTTATTCTACTAAACATAAAAACACATTTAATTTATTTAAGCGTAGCAGGGCACGCCGGGTAATAGCTAGTAAGTATATAGAACATTTAATGAAGATGGGAAGTTTACCTTTTAAATGAAAACTCATGTGTATACTAGAAAATAATATTAGTGAATATTTAACTCATGCTCCAAATGCTAGTCAATGACCAATCACGTTTCAATGAATCTTGTTTTACAACCAATGACAGTCGTGTTTCACCTCGCTCTTTATCGAATTCTCTTTATCAGCCCCTGCTTTTGTGATAAAGAAAGCTCCTCCTTTTTAATACTCTGAACAGGTCAGAGCATTATTTTTCTCCAACAAATACATTGAATATTATAATGATATTGTGAAAAGAAAAATGAATGAATGTCTGAACCAGGAATCGAATCGTGGACCTCTAGTTCTCCAGACTAGTGTGCAGCCCACTACACCATTCTAGACCTGGCATAAACATTAACAATTCTTTCTACATATACTAATCTATAATTCTCGTTTCGTCCGCTGTCAGGTAGGTGTCACTACCATCGCCAAAGGCCGGCTTCGTTTAGAAGTATCTATATATATAATTTTATACCACCACTTTTATAAGCAGTAAACGATGTTATTTAACATTTTCCAATACTGTTATTTTAACATAGTTCCAATAATGAATCATATTATAATATTATAATGATATTGTGAAAAGAAAAATTAATGTCTGAACCAGGAATCGAACCGTGGATCTCTAGTTCTCCAGACTAGTGTGCATCCCACTACACCATTCTAGATCTGGCACAAACTTTAACAATTCTTTCCACATATAATATTATAATGATATTGTGAATATAAAAATTTATGTCTGAACCAGGAATAGAACCGTGGACCTTTAGTTCTTCACTTCGTGATTCGTGAATTTATCGACAATTTGAAAATCGCTCGTGACATTAGTTATGAGTGTAGTGCGAGTGAATGTAATGCATCTTCTAGTAGAGTCTATTGTGAATTCTGCTCTTGAACCACGAGAAAGCGAATCCATAA